>OU612044.1:42664700-43190458 GCA_914767935.1 Coremacera marginata | reverse complement strand
TTGTAGGATGGAAAGCAATAAATCACATTATTAAAACGATTAAATATACCGATAAAATTTCCTGTATAGCAAAATTACGATATAAAAACGATTAAATCTCTTAAAATTATAAAAAAGTGTGCATAGATTTTGAACTTTTTATGAGTTTGAATCTTGTCTTGGTTTAAAATTTGATAAAATCGGATCCAAACTACACTTTCCCCTCACTTAAATTGACGTTATAAAAGTAGCAAAACCTTAAGGCCACAAATATAAATCATTTGATTTAATATTTAAATAGGTTATAAAATCCAATAGAATCAAAGAATTGAATTGATTTTTCTGTTCGACCGTCACCTCTCTGCAGACAATGACAAACATCAGAGAGTAAAAACTGTAATGAAAAGCTTCTTGAGAAAATAAACCGTTCGGGGTCGGCATAAAGCTTCTAGATCCAGTTCTCGATCATTTGTGTTCAAACGTTTAACAATAGAGTTGCCAGGTGGTCGGGATTGTCCAGTTATTGAAGTGCTTGTCCCGTGTCCCGTACAATTTGTCCCGGAATATTAAAAAAACTGAGTACGCTCCCACTTCATCTCCCACTTCGCCACAATTTGTGTTCAAACCCTGAAAATTGATTGCAAGTCTTGACCAGTGTAAAAGGGTATTTGGTGTTGAGCTTTTGGACTCATTAAATCTGAATGTTTGATAAGGCTAAATATAAACGTATCTTGTCTAAATTTCAAGAACTTATTAAATACACATATCTATTGATTGAGAAACAGCAAAACGAAACCGGATAACGCCACTTTGAACCGGATCCATTGACCAAAAATCACTGTTCTTCAATCAATCAAGTACTTTCAAGAGCTGAAATTACCATTTCTTTTTTTTTTTTTTTGCTTTTACTAGAATCAAATCATAATAGTTGACTTGCTGGGTTGGGAAAAAATTTATGAACTTGAAAATAAATAAGGAAGTTCTAACTAAAAAAAAACCCATTACACCTCTTGAAACTCTAATAAAATAACATTAAATACTTGTTTACTGAATTTTATTTTGGCCTACAAATCTGGCCTCCTCTTGCGACATAGACGTTAAGAGTACTTCATTCTTAAAAAATGAGCACGTATCCAGAGTTTTGTTGTAATATTTTATTCCTTTCGGAATCTCTTTTTCCACCTCATTTGCAGTGACTAACATCTTAATATCAGGTAGTGGTGAAAATTTAAATACACGTTTACGCAACTTCAATTCGTTTTCTGGCACAGCCAAACGTTTTGGCACAGCCATAAGTTTGGACTTAATTTCCTCTGGCATTTTTTGCATTACAGGTTGATCGCGTAGCTGGCGCTCCAATGGAAGACTCTTCGTCAATTTTTTCAATTGTGAAACAGTTATATTAATTGTTGGTCGCTCAACTGCTTTAAAACGATCTTGACCGCTCTGGAATGCAATTTTTTTGTTGACGGGTCCTATCTTGCCTCTTCTACCGTACCGTTTTAAGCAGTTGAAAATTATTTTCGGTTCCGGCTGCTTCAACGGTATCTTGCGAATTGAAAGGTTTGGGCGATTTGGATCATTAATCATGTCAATATAGCGTGCATCCGCGTACAATTTGAGATCTGGCTTCATGGCATCCCTGGGATCTAGTTTACTAGTTTCTTTAGACTTTCTGTTTTCCTTTTGCCTCCGGCTAATTTCACGGAGTGGAATTTTAAAAAGATGACGGAATCCTTGGCCTGGAACGTGACGCCAGTCTGGAGAACAATAATAACGTGCCTTGATTTTCATAAACGGACGGCGACGGAATTTCATTCTCTTCTCGCGGTCAATTATGAGCTGTAAGTTTGGTATAACAACCAGCTTCCATGTGCAGGGACAATAATTAGGGTAGCGTGTTTCATAGCGTCCTGGACCGTGAGCGAATCTGTTCGATATGTTTATAAAGGTTTCTTTAGCTGGCACACTGGAGCGGGGCAAAAAGGTGTGCGGATTGGGGGGCTTCGTAATGATTGGCGGTGAGCTGCACAAAAGTAAAGAGTCGGCAGATTTTTATATACACATGATTGTGTTCTAAGCTACTTACACATTATTGACCAATGTATAATTCTGCGGATAGTAGGTATTGGGTGCGGGATCGTTAGGATTGCGATAGCAGCTACTAAGATCGCTAATCATGCAGCGTGCGGTAGCCCGATGTATCCTTGCATCTGTGTGTGTGAATATAATGATTAAGAGAAAAACGTTTGCACAAAAGAAGTTAAGATGCCTACTTGACATAAAAACGCTTTTGTATCGGTTGCAGGATCCTATCTTATTGCTTGCATAGTAGTATGTTGTGTGAAGTGGCTGCACTTCTTTCCGTAGTGGTTGTCTTGTAGGCAATTTTCGCCAGGAAGCACCTCCAAGCCCCTTCCTACGGGCAAAGGGCTGTTTTCCCACCTTATACCTATTTGGAGCCAATATCCACGGACTTTTTCTGTCCAAGTCCCGCAATTGTTGTTTGAGTATGCTGCGCGTCGGGCAAAATTCCGCAGTAGGAGCTTGTTCGAGGCCAATAATGTGCTTGTATTTTTTTGTTGTCGCCGTCTCAGTGGCATTTTCTATTTGATATGTATCAACAAGGTGAATTTTTAAACGGCACAAGCAAATATTTAACAAGTTAAATTTACAGAAGAATCACATACTTACCCTGATTGCAGTGCTTTGTATAGAATAAACTTTTTCGTCCGATATAACTACGCAGTGGATTAAGATTTGATTTGATGCGATTCCCTTTTTGTTGCGTAAAGAATGAAATATGAGGTAAAAAATTTTATGCAAAAACAAATGTGCTTTACTTGACGCAAGGAAGACTGGCAAATTTAATTGGTTTGAAACGAATTTCATATAGTTCTTTTCGTTTAGTGTTCTAGCCATTTTTATTAATTGCTTGAATTTATCCTTTTTCCTTTCCTTTTATTATTTTCAAACCTTCGTTCTTTGTGTGCAACTTTTTTCGGTTGAAAAAAAAAAAAAAAAAACGCGAATTAATAAAATGTCTGATAGAGCAAAATTGTGTGCTTTTATAAAAAGTAAAAAAATTATTCTGAAATTAATTCAAAAAACAACAGCTGCCTTTTAAAACATTTTTGGAGCCGCAAGTAGTCTTTGAAGAATGTTTATTTACTCTTTAAGTTCATAAGGTAAAAATTCTCAAAATAGAACGAAATGCCAGAAGTATGTTGATCCACATATATGGTTATAAATTTGACTTGAAGATTGAAAAAAGTGGTTATTATGTATGTCATACATCTATATTGGCAGTTAGTTTAACCCCCTAACCACTCAGGTTGAAATGATGGGAAAAAGGGCACTAGAATATTTTTTTTCAATTTGAATATTTGAAAGATAATTCTCAATCTCAAAAAAAAAATCTTAAAAAAAAGATAATACGAACATAGAATGCATGTCTTCCACCCAAAAAAATTCATTAATATTAAATACATCATAATATAAGTTGTCTCCTATTAATTTATTTTGCATTTTTTAAGCAATAATTTATTTACGAAAAAACAACACAGAAACAATATGGCAATATATGGCTGAGAAAATCTTGGTAAGTTTGAACTACAAAACTAACACTATGGTTTAGCTTGCTTAAATATTTCGATCTGTTAAAAAATTTGAAGCTAAATATTTCAATATTTTATTAAAAGGAGTCTACACTGCAAGAAAAAACATACTTTAAAATTAAACAAAAAATTTTAATATATGAATTTAACGTGTTTGTGTTTCTACAAAACAAAATTTAAAACAAGCGTGTTTAATTTTCTTTTGTATAATTCTCATTTCATATTCTCATTCCCATATAAAGCTTTTTTTTTTTTTTGTATAATTTTCTTTTATTATTTCGTTTTTATAACAAAAAATGAAGAAAATGAAAATGAAAAAAGTGCAGTAGAATTATTGAGCAGACAATAGAGACCAAGCTGAGAAAACATATTTGATTGTTTGAAAATATTTTTGAATTGGACTTACAAAATTTGTCAAAATTTTATTATATAAAATATTTCAATATTTTAAGAAGCAATAAAACAAACAAACTGGAACAAAAATGGAATTAACATTTAGTATTCGTGGGGTCACAGGGGTCGCTGATCACGAATCTGACGTTAAGAACTCGAAAAAATTAAAAAATGGCATCGAAAAAATTGGGATTAAAAATATCTGTTTTCAATATAAAAATTTTTGTTTTTTTAAATTTTATTTTTAAATGTTTTCAAACTGAAAATGTTTACTTTAAAAGTATATTTTAAAACATTGTTTTGAAAACAAAAGCTTTTGTTTTAAATTTTACTTAACAAACATCTGTGTTAAACTTAAATGAAATTGTTTAAAGCTCTATTTCAAAAACATATTCGTTTAATATTAACACAATTTCATTTAATTGTAACACATATTTCCCTCAGTGTATATTTTATTGAAAAGAGAAATAGCTGCCTAAAAGCAAAGAGTATATATATAGCAGAGGCCTTAATTCGCTCTTTCAAATTTTGAGTAGCAAATTCTGATATAATTTTATGAGTCCCGAGGTAACTCAAATTACGAAGTATTAACAGCATTAAAATTGCAGAGCATTAATAGTACACGCTGGCTATGCTGGCGCTCTGCGATATTTGTGCAGCTTCCCCCATATTTCTTTTCACGCTCTTTTGAGAAACTACAAAGTGGTTCGGTTTTTGTAGCGAAGCTTTTTACTTCTCGTTCTGTGATTTGCTTAGTGTGAAATCTGAAAAATTATCGACAGATTTTTTCTTAGAATTTTATAAGGTTCCTTTGTTTTTCCCGTTTTTTACAACAAGACAATTTAATTTGTCAAATATAAAAAAACATTTCTCTGCCTGCCGTGGGGATTAGAACTCGTCAACCACCGATTGGGATTCTATACTCTATCCATTGAGTCAAACACCTTCTTTACGAAGAAGCATTGATTCAGTATTAAGTGCAATTGATATTATTAATATCAATTAATATTTGCAGAATTAATGTAGTTAATTTTTTGAACCTTTGCTTTGTGCTTAGAAGTAGAAAAACATTGCTTTTTAAATTGGAAAGCACACAGCTGCAATTCCGTTTTGGTTTTAGCAGAAGGTGTGCTTATAAGATTTTCAAAGTTAATGGACTGCATGAGCCACAGAAGATTACTGACGAGTTGGTGTAGCGACCAACGAAACAGCTGTCTAGTCTGCTGGTGGTTGTTCTGTAAAGAACATTGTTGTTGTGGCAACCTGTGGCTTCATGAAATAACTTGGCATAAAGCTCTAAGTGTAATTCTTAAAAATTAATTTTTTTAAGAATTGCTAAAAACAAAAATTATATACCGTTTTTTTAAAATGCACCACTCATGTTAGACTAAACCTACCATTATCTTAAATTTGCAAGTGACAACACTGGTTATCATCCTCAATTTGGTAATGCCATCTGTTAACAACTGTTAACATAGCTGCAGTTATATATTTAATATTAAATCAACATCAAAATTTATCAGAGTTGTTTGGCTCGGTGGAAAGAGTGTAGGTTTATCAATCAATGTGTCATGGGATCGATCCTCGCGCTTGAGCTGTTGTTGTTACATGCTTTTGTTTTAACATGCAATAAAATTTACTAGTGTGAATATAAACGTGTGTTTTTTTAAGTTTTTTAATGTTGCTTTAAATTTTTGAATTTAAGTTATTTAAAAAAAAACCACTAAATTATTAAATCTGCACAGAGAAAAATACCTTCGGCGTTTTGCCTAAAACGACTTATTTTTGTATGAAGCCTAAGAAATTTGTGCAAATTGTGCAGTTTTTTGTCAACTTGGTCATGCCAACATTGTATTAAATGCCAAAGTTACTTGGGCAAAAGCAAATAGGGGTTCTTACAATCTTTTCTCTCATTGCTACTCTTTCTGTCATACGCGGTCTATATTTGCTTTCCTTTTCTTATCATTTGTACTAAGGTGCATGTATTTCGCAGCAATTTATTCGTTACACTGACGAAACAAGGAGAACATAAAACTGCTTGGTGTACCACAGCGGGAACCACGCAAGACTACTGATGAGTTGATATTAAATAAAAATTAAGTTGATTAAAAAATTAAAATAAAAAACTGAAAAAAATGGTGTTAGGCAAAGCTGAAAAGATGAAAAAAACAAACAAATTCTAAGAGAACAACGCAAGCGCTTGTTGCAAAGGACTTAAGAAATCTTAGTATAAGTATAACTTACCTAAGGTTATGATACCCAAGTTCCTTTTTTAATATTGCCTTAAATCTACATCAACCCATTTTAGAAGAAGGCCTTCAACAGAACACACAAGTTCTAGCATAAATTTCCTAATGGCAAAATAATGCGATTGCCTAAATTCCCTTTGTTGTATTAAAAAAATACTTAGATAACCCATTCTGGCCGAAGGTCTTTTGCAAATTATACCCGAAAATTTTATAATTTTAAATGTTTCCTCTGTGTGTATGAAACTGTGAAAAAGCTTCGCTTCTCTCGTTTGTCCAACGACGCACCTATATTTTTTTTTTCATATGGAACTTCGCGATGATGCAAACAAAAAAAGACAAATTCATTGATAAAGTTCCCTATAGGAACAAACTAACTTGTTTTTAATAACAACTAATTAAAAAACTAATTTAAAATAAACTCGTATATGAACTACTTTGAATTATATTAAGGCGGCACCCACTTCAATTCTAAATAGTTTTTATTGCATTAAATATAAGGTAATTGAAATACTACTTAAAAATTTTTATTAGATTACAAGTTTATATATATTTAACCATGTTATTTCATCCAATATTATTAACTTTAGGCCATCAGTAATAGTTTTCAATTGGTTATTTTAAAGTAATTGAAAAAATTACTTCAATATAACTAATTCAACAAGTAGTTGAAAATATATGCAGACAAAAGTCAATTGACTTATTTAGCGGACATCACCATACAAAATATGTTAGTTCGTTCTATGGAAAAAAGTCAGAATTTCAACTAGTTGTGGTTGACAAAAAACTACTTTATCAACTACTTTTAAATTAGTTGATTTTCCTACAGGGTTAGTCATTGTTTTTGTTTGCATGCATGTGTGTGGGTAGCTAAAATGGAAGAATGAAATTTGCATGCATTTTTTATATTCTGCTTGTTGATTGTTTAATTCTTTTGAAAAGTTATTTAATAAGTTTGCTTTTCAGATTACGCCTTCTAGCTGGCAAGCAACTAAAAAACATACAGGTATCGCTCGATCAGGTGAATAACATAAATTGGCAAGCATTTTATATATTTTGCTTTCTAGCTGCCAAGCAACAAGCAGCAAGCAGCGTTCGATCAGTTTATGCTGCCAAATTGTCTATACCCTCCGCCCCTCTGCCATGCTGCATGCTGAAATTCGGCAACAAGACAAGGTTGTCTGCTTGTTGTTGTTGCTATTCTATAGTAAGCTAGGATTTTATCAAGTTGTGTTCTTGTTGTGTTTGTAGTCTGCTGTGCTTGTTGGTATAGTAAGCTAGGATTTTTTTCTTCTTTCTAGGATTTTATGAATTTCAAAGTTGTGTTGTTGTAGTCAGCTGTGCTTGTTGTTGGTATGTTACCTAGGATTTTTTTCTTGTTGCTAGCATCTTATGAATTATTCTAAACTTGTTATCTGAGGTTATTCCAATTAGAGGTAGCTTACAATCGGAATATTTTAATATAGGTACATATAGGTTTCTGAAAAAAGATATTTATGAAAAATTATGGAAGAAATTAATTAAATTTGATTTTCTAATTAAGCTTAATAACTATTTGTTTATAGAAAATAATATAAATATTTGCAGCAGAATATTCACATTTTTCGGCTGGATTTATTTCAATTTATTATATTTAAATATTAATTGGAATAAATGAAATTTTTTCAGCACAATGTCTCAATTTCACCAATCAGATACCACCTTGTTCAAAAGGAAAGGTTCATTCACACTGTGAACCGGACATAACTGTCCGATTAGAAAAATTTTTTCAATCCTTTTTTCTGCGTATAGATACAAAAGGAATATAAAACTGCGTTTGCGTTGTCGTGCGTTCTTTCTGCACACAAGAAAAAACGACGAAAAGGCGCTACAGCAAAAACATCAAAACAAAATATTGTCGCCTTAATGCCAAAAACTCCAATGTGAAAATAAAAAAATCGTTAAATGGTTGCACAAAAAGTAATATTTTTTAATGTTTTTGTGGAGCAACGGGATCTAAATTGTTACTGTGTATTGTGAAAGCGCGAGTTATGTTGGCTACCCACACTGCCAACATCAACGTCGAACAGAGACCCTAATAACAACAACGGCGGCAGCAGCAGCAGCACCAGCGACAACAACAACAACAACAGTGACTGCAAACATGCTGATTTAAGATATTGCCAAATTGATAAACTTTTGCAATTCCTAAGAATTGGCCTATTTAAAATTATAGATAAATATTTTATTTTAACTTACTTTATTTTAATTATACAAGCTTTCACTTTAATTGCTCTACTTATAAATTATTGACAAATATGCACTTTGCCACCCTTACTGTATAGAATTTTAATATAAATACCAAATTGTTTTAGAATAAGTTCAGAAATAAAGTTGTAACTAAACAGAGCTATTGTTGCTCGAAAACTATATATTTTTTTTTTTTTATTCAAAAGTCCATCGCGGGACATTTGTCGCGCACCATCCATTTCCAAAAAGAAATATTGAAAAACGAGGATTTTTCCGAGCCATTCAAATCTTTACACTCGATTTTTTTGACATGAAGGGGATGATATGTGCATGTATTTTATTGGAATTCTTTTTTGTTGTTCTTTCGATTGGTTTGCTTTTTCTTTTTAATCTTTTTTAATGAAATTAATAAAAGAGAAATGTGTTCAACTAAACAAAACACATGCTAGCCATGCGAGCGAGCGAGAAAGCAAGAATCGTCACGCTGGATACCAGTGCACAAGTGACTTACAGCTGCTTGTTCGGCTGGCACTATACGCACTATGAACTTGTTTCATTTGCTTTGTATGTGCAGCGTTTTCTAGCTTTTCCTCTCGGTTCGGTCCGACACGGCAACAAGCTGCCACTATAAACGCGCCCTAAGGGAGTAAACTCCAAAAACATATAAAATAACTTAAGAGTTCTAAAATATGAAGCGTATGGCCATGCATTTTCATGCAAGAGTTCATTAAATGTTCTCGAGTTTTTTCTACAATTCAAATCATATGGATACATTCACTATATCCATCGCTATAGCTGCATTAACTAAACCCATCGCTCGAACACTAGCATGCCTCACTCATGCCATCGTTTCTCAGTACAACATTCATTCATTTCACACGCGCAATGAACAATGTTTATCCAGTTCTTCTGAGTGCGGTTTATGGATTGTGTGAGAACTGTGAGAGCAAAGAATTCGCTGTTCTCATTCTCAATGATCTTCATGTCTCTTTCTCATGCGCTTATTGCGTCTCATCGCGAAAGTATTTACTATGAAGAAAATTCAGTGACAGTCTCATAGGTAGCTTTTTTTACATTCATGCAGATGTCTACTTTTTATTTATCTTTGCAATCTATCTACTTTCTTAAGAGCTGATAAAAAAATGTATTTAAACTGATTTATGTTACACTTTTTAATTTTTGCTTATCATCAGATGATCTCAGAGTTGTCACAAACAAATTAAAAAAAAATATCAAGTTGATATCTCTCATTGGACCGGAGAAATAGATGTCCAAAAATGCAAAAATTTTGTTTGTAAAACAACCGCTGTACTGATCCACTTAAGGAACAAATAAATAATCTACAAAGACTACTTGCGTCTCCAAAAATATTTTTAAAGGCAGCTGTTGATTTTTTGAAATAATTTCAGAATAATTTTTTTACTTTTTATAAAAGCACACAATTTTTGTTTTATCCGGTATTTTATTAATTCGCGTTTTTTTTTTTTTTTCAACCGTAAAAAATTCCACACATACAACGAAGGTTTGAAAATAATAAAAAAATATAAAGGATAAATTCAAGCAATTAATAAGAATGGCTAGAACAATACACGAAAATAACTATATGAAATTCGTTTCGAACCAGTTAAATTTGCCAGTCTTCCTTGTGTCAAGTAGAGTATATTTTGATTTTGCATACAAATTTTAGCTTATAACTGATATTTCTTCTACTTATTTACACAACTAAAAGGGAATCGCATCAAATCAAATCTTACCCCTTTGCGAGGTTATATCGGACGAAAACGTTTACACTATACAAAACTCTGCAATATAGGTAAGCCTGTGTTTTTAAAAAATCCTAACAAGCACATATGTACTTGTGTCGTTTCAAATTACCCTTAAATATCTTTACCAAATAGAAAATGCCATTGAGACAGCAACATTCAAAAAATACAAACACATTTTTGGCCTCGAACAAGCACCTCCTGCAGAATCTTGCCCAACTCGCCGTGTACTCAAACAGCCAAGGGATGTGTACAGAAAAAGCCCCTGGCTAATCGGCCCAAATGTATATAGGGTGAAAAAACAGCCTTTTGCCAGTAAGAAGGGGCTTGGAGGTGCTTTCTGGCGGAAATTGCCAACAAGTCAACCACTACAGAAAAAAGCGCGGAAACCTCGAAGCAAATTGTATGATATAAGCAACAAGGAGACAACCTGCAACCGCTGTAAAGGCGTCTTCATGACAAGTACACATTTTAGCTCTCTTTTTTTTTTGTAACAATTTTCCTGCTAACCTTTGTATTAACTCATGCAGATGCACGGGAACATCGGGCCTTCGCGCGCTCCATGGTTAGCGATCTAAGTGCCTGCTATCGAAATCCTAACGATCCCGCACCCAATGCCTACTATCCGCAGAATCATACATTGGCTAACAATGTGTAAGTAGCATATTCTCGTATATATGTATGAAAATCTGCCAACAATCTGCTTTTCTATAGCTCACCGCCAATCATATCGAAGCCCCCGAATCCGCACACCTTTTTGCGCCGCTCCTGCGTGCCAGCTAAACCGACCTACATAGATCGAAAAAGCAGTTTCGAGCCCGGTCCAGGACGCTTTGAAACACGCTACCCTAATTACTGTCCCTGCACGTGGCGGCTGGTCATTCTACCCAACTTACAACTTATAATTGACCGCGAGAAACGAAAGAGATTCCGTCGCCTACCTTATAGAAAAATCGAGGCACATAAATACTGTGCCCCAGACTGGCGTCATGTTAAAGGTCGTGGACACTGTCATATTTTCAAACTACCACAACATAAGAAACAAAAGAAAGAGGAAGTCAGAAAGTCTAAAGATGCTAGTAAACTATATCTCAAGGAAGCCATGAAGCCAGATCTGAAATTGTACCCGGATGCACGCTATATTGATATGATAAATGATCCAGATCGTCCGAAAATTTCATTTCGCATGATCCCGTTAAAGGAACCAAAACCAAAAATAATTTTCAACTGCATGAAACATTACCCGAGAAGAGGCAGGATTACAGCCATCAACAAAAAGATTGCATTTAATAGCGGTCAAGATCGCTTTAAATTCTCTCATCGGCCACATATTTTTACTGTTTCACAATTGAAAAAATTGATAGAGAGTCTACCTTTGGAGCGCCAGTTTCGCGATCAACCTGTGATGCGAAAAATGCCGGAGGAAATTAAATCCAAACTCATGCTTGTGCCAAAACATATGCAAGAAAACAAAGTTGTGCTACGCAAACATACATTTAAATTTTCACCACTACCTGAGATTAAGTTGTTAGTAACCGAAAATGAGGTGACGAAAAATATTCCAAAGGGAGTAAAATATTTTGGCCAGACTCTGGATACGAGCTCATTTTTAAAAAATGAAGTACTTTTAACGTCTATATCGCAGGGATAGAGAAGGCCAGATTTGTAGGCCAATATAAACTTCAGTAAACAATAATTTTTTATGTCATTTTATTTATTATTTTTTTTCGACTATTTAAGGCATGATATAATAATTTACAAGGTAGCCTTGATAACCACATATTTTCTCAGAACGTCGGCCAACACTTGTCAAAATCAATCTATGAGTTTTTGGTTGAATGGTTAAATTATAAGGTTGTCGCAGGGCTGATCGCACTCTCTTTGCAGTACCCATAATTGTCAAAATCAGCCAATTTTGCGAATGAATTTGAAAGAAGAACGGATGAAAATAGAGAGCGTTTGCAGATTTTCTATGAGCTGTCAACTTCGATTTGGCAATTTGACAACCTTACAATTCAACCATGACAAATTGTAAATTATTATATCATGATTTAAGGCAGAGAAATATTGAGCTGACTGCGGGTGAAGAAAAATTATCCTACACTTGAGGTATAAGATTAAAAAATTAAAACGGTTTGACCATTTCAGCCCTTGAGCTTTTTATAATCGCACAGAAATGATCGAAAACTGCACCTACAAGCTTTATACTGACTTCTAACGGGTTATGTTCTGAAGAAGTTCTTAATTTACAGGCCAACAGAAAACTTAATTTTAATTGAAAAAACATTGAGTCATAAGAGATTCAACTTGCATTTTTTCAGCTTACGGGCCACACACTTATCCAGTTTGCCACGTCCGCCACTCTAAGTGGAAGGCACCTCTGGTGTATTTTGAGTTAGAACTTATTTATTTTCAAACCATCGTATGTGCTAGTTGCTTCCAAAGGCGTCCGCAGGTGGTAGTTTCCCCCCCTAAAACTTCTAACAATTTAGTTGCTTGGCTTGCATTCGTATTAGCTTAATTTAAATACATTATAAATATAATGTTGAAAATATTCTTTGCGACCAAAGTTTTGCACGTAAAACCGGATATTCTCTTTTTAAATTATTAATATTATTTTTTATCGGGTTGGCCTTGACACTTTATTTCTAAAAGCATTGCCTTAACTGCCAAGCTATTAAGCCTTGATGCACTTTTTACTAATTTCCATTCAAAGTAGTCCTTATTTAATCGCTAAATACCCGGCGTTGCTCGGGAGTTGATGTAAATAATTTTTGAACTCATACGTCAATTTGAAAAAACTTACCAAAGTTTTGGAAGAAATGTTGTGTGCATCATTCAAACAGGTAGCTTCGGCGGAATGAGCAAAATTTGAGCTTCAATTTAAATCAGACCAAAATATCGAAATTTTTTGCAAGCATTTATGTAAATTTTCTCATACATATTTATAAAAGGATATTGATCTTTTAACCTCGTGTTGTAATGTTGCTATAGCGTCCATTCTGTTCAGGCTACTAAACTTTTGCACAGGAGTTCATGTGTTATTATTGTTGAAGTAAGCTTTGTGTATCGTTTTTAAAGCTTCACAACACATATATTTATTGTTATTGTAGAAATCTGTTTAAATACAAAAAGGATCTTGGTTTGTTCGAATGCGAAAAAACTACTAAACCAAATTGGATCCTTCCTTCT
Organism: Coremacera marginata; assembly: GCA_914767935.1. Classification (NCBI taxonomy): domain Eukaryota; kingdom Metazoa; phylum Arthropoda; class Insecta; order Diptera; family Sciomyzidae; genus Coremacera; species Coremacera marginata. The sequence continues at coordinate 43,177,039 of OU612044.1, read as the reverse complement.
GCGGGCTCGTTCGTAATTTAGAAAAACAAAAAGTCGAAAAATTCACAACAGGGGGCGCTGTAGGCCTGTATACATCCGTATGCAGGTGTCTTAAGATCTCAGGAACGGTAACACCTAAGTCCATCAAACTTCCAACTTACTGTTATAACAGCTGATACCTCGTTTGATAAGAAAAGCTGCCACAACCCATTTTACCGCCGAAAAATATATAAAAATGCTATTTTTCGAACGGTTTTGGTTGCATAATACTAAAATTTTGTAACTTAGTTTGTATGGTTACTGTCGGCAACGGCATTAAATATGGACGTGGTTGCACTATAGTTACGCCCACTTTTCAAAAATCATTACAGGATCTGAGTTCTATATGTTTTAATAGAGAAACTTGATATGTAGGTGCTAGTGTCCAAGTGGCGCTCACTATATATATAAATGTTGCCACGCTTACTTTTACCTCCCATTTGAAAATCATTTGTAGATACGATATGTTCGTTCTGACACAGTGGAGTGGTGGAGCCGAAGACGTCATCCAGGCCCCAGCGCCATCTCGTGAAGTTGATATACGTTCTTTTTTTTTTTGCTTGATCTGTAAGCTTTGTGTTTGCCTTTGCTAAAAACTATAAGACTCTAAGTTTAGTGTGTGACTTTGCTAAAAACTTTAAAAATCGGCAAGTTTAACAATATTCTCTAAAAAACTATAAAAATCGGTAAGCTTAGTGTGTGGCTTTGCTTAAAACGTCGATCATGAATCTATCGGTAGTAGGCAAGCGAGATCTTATAAAATACCTAATAACAATGACTCAAATTCTGCTTGACGAGCTTAACTTAAATGATATGACTTACGTCGTGAAAATCTATATTTATATTGGTTAGAGAAATTTAGCCACAATGAACGTTGAAAGGGTTAAAAAATGTTTGTAAGTTTATCATGGTGGTAAGTATTGTATAAATATATATATTCGTAAGTTGGGGGACATCTAGGACACAAGTCTAATATTATTAATTAAATATTAGGTTAAAAAAAATCAGGAAAAATTCGTAAAAAAAATCAAACTCGCATATACTTATGTCAGACTTTAAGATCGGATAAGAAACAAAGAAGATAAAACAAATATCATATCATAGATATGGTTCATATTACATATCAAAGCTAATGTGGAAAATTTCAAGACATTTCTTTAATTTTTGTAGATTTTTAGGAGATTTCACGTTGAAAATAAAGCCACTTTGTATGGGAGGTAGGCGAGGTTTTCATCCAATTTTTCCAAATTCCATAGCTAGGATTTAAATTGAAATTTAAAGCTTACGTGCCAAATTGCATGGCATTTCTATAATTTTTGTGGATTTTAAAGACAATTTACGGTTAAAATAAAATCACTTTGTATGGGAGGTAGGCGTGATTTTCATCCGATTTGGCTCATTTTCGAACTTGATCTTTCTTTTTTAAAAATAAACATATCCTTTGAATTTCATCGGGATAGCTGTAAAATTACGGCTGTAATCGTGTCGACATACGGACAGACAGACGGACACACGGAAATCGACTCAGGAGGTGATGCTCATCAAAAATATATATATATTTCTATACCTACCACGCCTCCTTCTTGGCGCTACAAACGGAATGACAAAGTTAATATACCCCTTACGAAGTACGCGTTGGGTTATAAAAATATTTTTTTTCGAAAATGTCTTTAAAATGTCTAACGATTCAACCGGTGTTAAATATAAGTCTCCTTTTCTTCCAAACAACGTTAAACGGTCTAATGAGCAGTCTTTTGCTTAATTATATTTTATATTTTAATTATATTTTTGCTTATTATATTTTCTTGTTTGCTTGTAAAGTTTTCATTTCATTCCCGTAAACAACTTGCTAAAGAAGCTAACGCTTCAAAAATTTCGTTTGACACGTCGATAGTGCTTAAAAAATAAAAACACAGGTGCGTCGTTGGACACACGAGAGAAGCGAAGCTTTTTCGCAGTGACATAGATTTGATAGCTTAATAATTTTTTCTTTTTAATAAATTAACTTTTAAATTCAAAAATTTAAAATAACATAAAATAAGTTACATATATACAGAAAACATATTTACTGCTTATTTTTTTATAGTTGAATGTCAAATTTCCACGCCAATTACATATACGGGCATATAATGCCAGCGACTCTCCATTTTAACTCTCCACACAAGGTTGTGAACTTAGCTGCACTGACTCATGCATGCGTTTGTTAATTCCATATTTATTGATATCTATTTTTTGACACTTAAAAACGCACTTGTCAACGCACTTGTCATAGAGTGTAAATTATTATCTAGAGATTGCATCAACTCTGCTAAATCTCTGGCATGTGTTAACAGAGTTATTTCACTTAAAAACATGAAGAAAAACTCTGTTAACCTCTGTTAACACATGCCAGAGATTTAGCAGAGTTGATGCAATCTCTAGATAATAATTTATACTCTATGCCAAAAGCACCACAAACGCATTCACAATACAAACAAACCGATGCTGGAGACACCTTGTGGCAAATAAAATACACAATCCTCTATCTATTTATAGATGGTGACGATCTACTGCAGCATAGCTTCTGCTATAATTAGGATTGAATTAACAACTGTTTCTAACAAGTCTTTGTGGCCTCGCTGGCAGGCCACAAAATATTTTTAGTATATAATTTTAAAGTATTAAATTTTCTTGTTGTAATAAGCACAAGCAACAAAGAAACCATCAAATTTCCAAGAAAAAATCTGTCGAAAATTTTTCAGATTTCTCTTTAAGTAAATCACAGAACGAGGAGTAAAAAGCTTCGCTTCAAAAATACATGCATGTTTTTGACGTTGAATTACATCTTATAGCGCGGTTTCTATGATGGTATTTATTTTCACAAATTTTTTCAAGGCAATGCAACGTTTTTTGGGGGACACTTTAGGGCCTTATACAGCATTTAATATTCATCGCACAAAGATAAAATGTATGCCAAAATATCAGTTATTTTGTGCATTACGAGTAAAGGAATATTTGATTGTTGGAATATGGATGTTGTCACTTCTTTAATAAAGCCACAGGATAGCAAAAGAAAAGAAGAAAAATTCGCATTTTTGTTTGAGAAAAATTCATTTATGATTCAGTTGCTGCTGATGTTCATATGCTTGTTGCTTTAGTTCGTACCGAAATCTCGAACGCAACAGCGTGTTGTTTCTTGAATAGAATCGTTTTATGAATTTCTCAGAGCTTTACAAGCAATGCATACGTATATAAATGCTAGCCCAGATAAGACTAAATGCTGGCAGACTCCAATCAGTTAGGGTAGCGTCGATTTGTTCGCCTGATGACAGAGAAAATAAGACGTTGCAATATGAAGAAGCGATGCATAGTTCATTCAGGTGGTTCAGATAGTTCGTTCAGGTATTTTAAAAACGCAGCGTTACTACATATTACCTTAATATAGAAAGGCCCTATCTCAAAAGGCCCTAAGTCAATAGGAGAAGGAGAAAACTTAAGAAAAAATGAAGTTCTGTAGTTTCGAATTTTTTGTAAACAAATTTTTTTATTAAAAACTATAAGTGATGTAGCGATGTTACAATTCTTTTTACTGTAGAAATTGCAGAACTTTGTTTTTTATGAAGTTTTTTTCTTCTCCTATAATGTAAAAAAAATTGAGTTAGGGCCTTTCTATATTAAGGTAACGATATAAACTATTATATAAATCAAAAATCGTTACTGCTTCTGTTTTTGTTATTGATACGCATGTATTAAATATTTGCATACATATATTTCTTCCGATTTTTAGTTTTTTTATTGTTTTTGTTAAGCAAGCTTGATACAATTAATAATACAAAAAATTATATTACAACTATGCTGGTTTACATATGGGCATTTTTTTAAAATAATCAACCACGGCTGAAAAATTGAATCTTACTAAAAATTTGTTCTAATCGCTAATAATGAGCCAAAAATATTTAAATTTTATCATATGAGAGTATTGAGAGCTGATCTTAATTTGAATGCAAAAAAAGGTGGCTACAAACACAAGTTTCTCTTAAACTCAGTTTGTACCAAATTTAATGAGTTATTCTCTTTATGTAATTCCATGAAATGAAAAAAAATTAATATTGTATTGTAGCTTGCAATTTACTTGCCAACTTACAACTAAATATATAAAAATAAAAAGAGAGCATTCGGAGGTCAAATAACTCTAATTTTTATATATGTTTTTGACTCTGTTCCAATGTCGCGTAAATGTACCGAAAACATAATTTATTAATGCCATTAGTCTATATGTAAGAGAAAGTGAATGAAAGCGGGTACCTTAAGCAAGATTATTATCGTGCTTGTTATTATAAATTTATTAATTTTTTAGAACATATATAAAAAAAAGTGGCTGCCGTGGCGTAGTGGGTAGAGTGTGTGACTCTTACGCCAGAGAGCCCAGGTTCGAATCCTCCATCCGACACAGAAAAGTTTTTTCAATTGAATTAATTTTTCTGTTCGGCAGTCACCTCTCTGCAGACAATGGCAAACCTCAGAGAGTAAAAACTGCCATGAAAAGCTTCTTGAGAACATAAGCCGTTCGGAGTCAGCGTAAAACATGTAGGTCCAGTTCTCGATCATTTGTGTGCAAACATTTCACATCACACACAACACAATTGATCATAAGAAGCTCGGTCAAAGTCCTTTCAGGGGCTGAAATGGCCATTTCGTTTTTTTTTTTATATATAAAAAAATGTATAGACTCTAAAACTTTGTCGCGTACGTAATCGTAAGTAAGAAAAAAACATCTAATTGAAACTTAAGGGCTGCTCATAAATTACGTAACATGTTTTTGACCAATTTTTATCCCCCCTCCCCCCCCTTTCACACTTCGTCACAAATGCTCATGGGCTCAATGTTTGCAATCAAATACTTGAGTGGGTAAAGGTTTCGATCTAAATTTCAGCACATATAACATAGTCTGATTTGAAAGCAAAATGCCTTAAGAGTCTAAAAAACTTGGTATAAGGAAGTTGTCGCTGATTTAAATATTATTATAATATTCAGAAATCTTAAAATAGTTTATTGAATATTGACTCAAAATATCATGCGCCACATTGAAGTTGTCATGTAAAATTTTAAAATTTTTACATCAAATTCGAAAGCAGCCCCGAAAACCCTCTTATACAACGTTTCGTACGGATACAATGAAATTTTTATATTTCAGCCGCCATTTTGGATCCGCCTTTTTGAATTTTTCATTTTTGTCATCAAATTCGAATTTAGTGACACCGAAAGAAATTTCAGAATTTTGGACATCAAACCCCATTGTGACATGTAATAACACCATTTTGGAAGCATTTTTGTTTTTATTTTGATAAAAAAGTGATTTTTCTGATTAAGAATTTCAGTTTTACTTTTATTTTTAATAAAAAAACAATAGCTTAAGAAATTTTGTGTATCAACACTTTTGTTATTTTAAAGGAAAAATCTGTCGCGTACGTTTTAACACTTTGTTCAAACATGAAAAAAAAAACAATATAATTATGATTTTAATTCACTGCAATATAAAATAGCATTTTTCAACTTATTTTTAACATACTAAGAAAAATAATTTTCCTACATATTTCGCAGAGTTTTTAATATATTTACATGCGTCTTAAAATCCCTTATTTTTTTTTTTTTGTCGCGTACGAATCACCATTATAAAGGCGGATATCATGAAACTCAAAGCTCGACCGTGCCTGATTTTACTCCTATATATAGTACTCCTCTAGGGCTCCACAACAACCAAAATATAAAATATATATATATAAATATATACATCCTTTGTTATCACTTTAATTTGTCGCGCACGTAAGCAAAGAAATGCCCATATACGGAGACTGGAGGCTTGCATGGTATTAATGCTATTAAAAACTTCATTTATTTTTAAAATATAATAAATTCGAATTATTTATTGAACTAATTTGATATATATATTACATATTAAAAATACATTTTGTTTATTAAAATGTAAATTTTCAACTAAATTTAATATATATATAAGTTCTTTACTGCAGGAAAAATAATAAACTCATATTATTCCAAAATATTTATTTAAATTTTTTAAACAAAAGATTGCATTTATTTATTTTTAACCAACATGAACAAGAACAACAAATTCATCAAGAAATATATCACACAAAAATGCTACGTCCACACTTACGATACTATCGAAACTGTCTTTATGAATTTTTTTATTTTTTTTTTTTGTACTATGTGGAAAATTAAAAAAATAAAAAAACAAAACCAAATTTGTGATTCGGACTCGTAGTAAAACAATTCTATCTTTAAAACTGTTGGTCCTACAAAAAAAAATGTTAAGGACATATTTTGGAGATCTGTAATTGGTCTTCTTTGTGATGTAGTTTTTTACCAACACTTTAATGAAGAATTCAAATTTTTTCGTCCGTTAAAAATTTCATTCACATTTTTCAAGGTCAGCACTACACTTTTAATGTGTTTTGAAAACATTGTTGCATTGGAGCATTAATTTTTTAATGCATTTCAAAAATTTAATGTTGGAGAATGAATATTTACTATATTAAAAGAATTTTTCAGAAACTGCCCACACAATTTTTACAAACAAAACACTTTTATTTTTAATTAAAAATGGAATTTTTAGTATTTTTTTTTACTTCTTTTAATATTTTATTATTTTTTAGCTAATACTATCTAATAGCTAATAGACCAGCCGTTCCTAAAAAATCCGAATCATTCCCAAATTTAAAGGCACGTTTCGGTGTTCCGGTGTTCGGAATACCGAAATTTTCTGCTCTTTTCCAAAATATACCGAAATTTCCCGCTGATCATCAAAAAATACTTAAGTCAAACAAAGAAAATACCACCCAACTGGAGATAAATCGATTAGTCTGGCAAGGGTGGTGGGCACCGCATATTTTGTGATGAGTTAGTTGATTTCTGAACGCAAGTTGTAATTTATTTTTCTTCTCTGGCACATAAATGCCAATGATAAGCATATGGGAATCTTCGGTGGAAAAGGGATAGCCTTACAACCTGCTTATATCAAATTAAAGTCAATACTATTATAAAAAGCCACCTGAATACTTCCACTGCTTCATGTGATAAACACTTCACAGCTTTGAAGTAAATTCACGTCCACAATCAATACTGTTATTTTTCTACAACAGTGGTTAATCTTCCCCTTTCTTCGACTTCTACCATTTTTACCATTTTAAGATAACAGCACTGTCCCAATGCGTGAGTTTCAACAAACTTAACACTAATTGAGCTTAAAATAAACCCTTTGAAAATAAAACCAAAGCTTTTTGTCTCTTTATCTCTGTTATTTACTATCAATCGACCTAGCGGAAAATGCCAGCTTAAATTGTGAGCTTAATATATTGTGTAGTTTTATTTCATAATAGCAAATAATTAAGGTTTAAGTACAACTTAAAGTTTCACGCTTGGAATTCTTTGAGCTGCTGAAATCAAGCCACAAATTACTTGAAGAAATTGCTTAGAAAGTTAAGTATAGCTGTAAAATTAAAAATAAGACCTATGCATATCCTGGTGCTAGTACTTTTTTGAAGCGAAGCTTTTTACTCCTCGTTCTGTGATTTGCTTAGAGTGAAATCTGAAAAATTTTCGACAGATTTCATTAGAATTTTATAAGGTTTCTTTGTTTTTGCTTTTTTTACAACAAGACAATTTAATTTATCAAATATAAAAAAATGTTCTCCGCCTGCCATGGGGATTCGAACTCGTCAACCACCGTGTGTGATCCTATACTCTATCCATTGAGCCAAACGCCTTCTTTACGCAGATGCATTAATTCAGTATTAAGTGCAATTAAAGCTATGTTGCAGCACATCCAACAATATATTAAAATATTTGTGTGGTTTGGGTAGCTACTTGCCACTTGCTACAAGAGTTGTTCAAATAATTTTTATGGTTTGGGTAGCTGCTATACCACTTGCTACAAGAATCAATGAGAGTATATTATAATCAAGAGTTTGCATGACTATCAGATATATTTTTTTACATACAATAGTGCTGTTTTAAGAACATTATATAAGAATTATATGCAATAAAACTAATTCAGCGTGAAAAAAACTTGCTTTATGGTATACTTCTTATGATTTGTTTTGCTGTAGGATTTCAGTCGAATTTTTCCTTAAGAAGAAAAATATATTCCGTTTTTTAAAATTCACCACTCATGTTAGACTAAGCCTACCATTATCTTAAATTTGCAAGTGACAACACTGGTCATCATCCTCAATTTGGTAATGCCATCTGTTAACAACTGTTAACATAGCTGCAGTTATATATTTAATATTAAATCAACATCAAAATTTAATAGAGTTGTTTGGCTCGGTAGAGGAGTGTAGGTTTATAAATCAATGGGTCAGGGGATCGATTCTCACGGTGGGCGAAGATAATACTCTTTTTTATGTGAATGCGGTTGTGCCGTTGTTGGTGCGAGCTTTTGCTTTAACAATGACTGTAACATGTAATAAAATAAATAAAATAATAATGAAATGTAATAAAATTTAATGGTGTAAATATTAACGTGTGTTTCTTAAGTTTTTTAATGTTGCTTTAAATTTTTGAATTTAAGTTAAAAAAAAAACCATTAAATTATCAAATCTACACACAGAAAAATACCTACGGCGTTTTGCCTAAAACGACTTGGGTAACTATTTTTGCATGAAAAATAGTTAGAAGCCTAAGAAATTTGTGCAAATTTCATAAGTTTTTTGTCAACTTGGTCAAAGATACTTGTGCAAAAGCAAATTGGGGTTCTTACAATCTTTTCTGCCATTGCTACTCTGTCTGTCATACGTGGTCATTATTTGATTTCCTTTTCGTATCATTTGTACTGACGTGCATGCATTTCGCAGCAATTTTTTCGTTACACTAACGAAATAAGTAGAACATAAAGCTGCTTAGTGTACCACAGCGAGAACCACGCAAGACTACTGCTGAGTTGATACTAAATAAAAATTAAGTTGATTAAAAACTGGAAAACAAAAAATTTAAAAATGTGTTAAACAAAGCTGAAAAGATAAAAAAAACAAACAAATCCTAAGAGAACAATGCAAGCGCTTGTTGCAAAAGCTTTAGGAAATCTTCACTAGTATAAGTATAACTTACCTAAGGTTATGATACCCAAGTTCCTTTTTTTATATTTCCTTAAATCTACAGCAACCCATTTTAGCAGAAGGCCTTCAACAGAACACACAAGTTCTAGCATAAATTGCCTAATGGCAAAATAATGCGATTGCCTAAATTCCCTTTGTTGTATTAAAAAAAATACTTAGATAACCCATTCTGGCCGAAGGTCTTAGGCAAATTATACCCGAAAATTTTATAATTTTCAATGTTTCCTCTGTGTGTATGAAACTGTGAAAAAGCTTCACTTCTCTCGTGTGTCCAACGACGCACCTGTGTTTTCTTTAATTATGGACTCGAAAATCAAACGAGGAAATAATTGATTTTAATGTTTGTTATGTACTCGCACATTGCTTCGTTTTTTGAAACTACATTAAAACCACAACAGTTGTCATATTAGCAGATAAAAATAACAAAGTTTCGATCCAGATTCCGGGATCCATTCCCAACTAAATACTAAAAATCTTATTTTTAATTAAAAATATAAGTATTTTGTATATAAAAACCGCCCACAAATCAATAAAAATGCTATATCATCAAAACTACTTGGCCGATTCAACTGAAATTTTGGCAGTACATTTCTTTAGAATAGAGAATAGAGAAATGGGTAGTAGGAAGTTTGGCCACACCCCTTTTGACCGCTCACAAATCAATAAAAAGGTTATATCTCCAAAACCACCGGGATGATTCAGCTGAAATTTTGGCAGTAAATTATCTTAAAGTAGAGAAGGGTTTAGAAAAAATGCCCCACAAATAAAACAAAATGCTATATCTCCAAAACTACCGCCCACAGATCAACTAAAATGACATATCACCAAAACTACTGGTCCGATTGAACTAAAATTTTGTCAGTACATTCTTTTTGAGTCCTAGGCTGCAGTTGGTGATTTATTGGCGACTCAAATGGGTATGGTCGACGGAAGAGAACTCATTATGGTTGTTGTATATATTCACCAAATCATAAAATTGAGGATATCATAAAATTTCCAGAACGAAGCTTAATTATTTACAGTGCAGCTGGTTCAATGATACTACAAGAAAATTCCCAAAACATCCGTTAATTTTAGCAGGAGATTTCAATGCAAATTTCTTCGCCGAGGAATCAGTACCACTTAATACTTTTCTCTAAACCGAATTTCAGTGGATTATAAAGAACCATGCGCTGGACTCAACAACGAGGTATGAAACGATTATAGATGCAGTGTTTTCGCGATATATGTAACGTTCATCACATATTTTAGTTATCATCGGCCCATTGTACTTTCATAGAATCGAATGGAACTGTAACAGAAATAACTGATAAAACATTAAATTAAACATTTTTAACTTAATTTTACAGTTTTTTTGGTCTTGTTTCGCAAATTTTCCAATATAATATAACGTTAATATTTCACATCTTCCGTGCATATTGGCCACACGCATACTTTTTAGTTTTTAAGTATATTGTTAATTAAATCGTTAAATTAAAACTTTGATAAAAACACAACACAACAATATATATATATAAATTTATGTGCGAATAATAGTGCAATAGTTGAATCACACCAAACACATACTACCGTTATTGTTCGTTAATGAACCAACATTTTGCTTCTTCGGTTTTACCTTCATCTCATTCCCTATGTAGTTGTATTCACGACTAAATAAGTTTCACTTCAAAAATATTTTGCATTGTTCAAAAATTAATTTCCTGCCTTACTTCATTACTTCTACTATATCAAATCATAAAAATCAGATGCCATAAAAAATTAAATCTTTGTTATTTTACAAACCAAGGTTTTAGGTTCTTCTACCCTTAATATTAATATTAATTAAAAGAATTTTATATTTATGTATGCCATATTTTATTCTCGTCTATAGCTCGCCTATAGGCTCAATTGCTCACTTCAATAAGCAACTTGCTCCCGGATTTAGACTCTGGATCTTTCATGAAGGGCTTGGGGTCCAAAATCTTATCGTAAAAAGAATTTTTTGGTTTATCGAGGTGCACATCCTGTTCACGAATCAACACCTTGGGTGCAGGTAACGGTAAAAACTTAAATAAACGCTTACGCAGATCCAACTCGTAAAGGGGCAGCATATGTTGAGGCACCTTTTCAAGTTTTGATTTAATATCTGCTATTGGCCTTTTCGTCACCGGATGATCTTTTAGCACAAGCCTTTTTGGCAGACTCTTTTTCAACTTTACCAAGTCAGAGTGTGTAAATGGTCTGCTACGTTTGAGAGTCTTGAAGCGTTCCGCACCACTGCCGAATGCGACGTTTTTGTTTATACCTAACTTGTGGCGCATGCCGTGTTTCTGCATGCAGTGAAATATTAATTTAAAAGAAGTGTGATACCGCAGAACTTTTGTAGTGCGAAATGAAATAGGTTGGCGGCTAGGATCGTTTATCAAGGCGATGTAGCGCGCATCCGCAAACAATTTCGGTTCCATTTTCATAGCCTCCTTAGCATCTTTTGCTTCTTTCATTTGTTTTGCATCTTTTGTTGGAGGTATTTGCTGAACTTTCACCCTGTCCTTAATCTTGAAGAGGCGCCGATGTCCATGACCAGGAACGTGACGCCAGTCCGGCGAACAGTAATTGCGTGCTTTCATTTTTGTATAAGGAAGACGACGGAATTTTCTGCGCTTTTCGCGGTCAATCAATATCTGTAAGCCTGGTGTGAAGACCAGACGCCACGTGCAGGGACAAACATTAGGAAAGCGGATGTCATAACGACCAGGACCGGGTTCAAAACTGCTGTGCCTTCTATGTATGGAATTGAGTTTGACTGGCACGTTAGAGCGATGATAAAAGATGTGCGGATTCGGTTTTTTTGGCTTCATCGGTGGGCAACTGGGACAAACAGCAGATTTGTACATACAAATATTAAGCATAAGCAACAATTACTTACGTATTATAGACTAGGGTATAGTTTCGTGGAAAGTAACGGTTGGAAGCTGGCTCTCTAGGATTGCGATAGCATGATCGAAGCTCAGAAATCATGCAACGTGCGGTAGGGCGACGAGTACGTGCATCTTCAAGCGCAAATTAATAGTTAGTTTACAAACTAAGGGCCAGTTTATCAGTACGTGTTTAAACTTTAGTTAAATTAAACCGAGCTTAACTCACCAAAATTGGACGTTTAACCTCGATTTAACTAGATATTTTAGCATTCGTTGAATTAAAATTGACTTAAATTATCATATAATGTGTTTCTTTTTTGCCTAATCTGAGCTTAAACGTCCAATTTTAGTGAGTTAAACTCGGTTTAATTTAACTAAAGTTTAAACTCGTACTGAAAAACTGGCCCTAAGAGTAATATTTTTTAACTCACTATTCAAAAAGATTCCTTTGTGCTTCGAACAATTTTCTGGTTGAAGCCAGAACTCATAGAATTTCCATGGAAGTCCAGGATTATTTTTATGGCGTACTTCTTTACTCCAAAAGGCACCAAAATTACCCTTCCAATCTTCAAAAGGTTCTTTAGGCATGCCATAACGATTTGGTGCCAGCTTCCAGTTGGCTACCTTTAAGCCTCGAGCGAATTTTGTTAGACGCACTGGTGGGCAGGGTGATTTCGACTCATAATCAAGGCCGACGACGTGCTTCCATTTCTTGGTTGTCGCCGTTTCTTTAGCATTTTCTATGTGATGTTGTAAGAAAATACTTGCAATTATTTGCCGAACTTAAGTAATTTTGTCTGAGCTTGCTTACCTTGGTTGCAGTCTCTTGTATAGCTCAAAGTATTTCGTTCAATATAATTTCGCATCGGATTAAGATAGTTTCTCCTGATGCGATTCCCTATAATTTAAATAGAATAATTTTATAAACTGTTCAGTTGGCATTAATTATATTGACCTTACTTGATACAAGAAAAAGTGGTAGTTCTAATTTTTTTGACACGAACTTCATTGGTTTCGTTCCATGCGTTATATCAGCCATTTTTGGTTATATCGTTTCTATATACTATATTTCGTGTTTGTCCAAATTTTTGTATTATTAAAGTGTAAATATTGCGTTAGTTGTGTAAATGTTTATTGGAAAAAAAAATCTATAAATAATATTGTGTGTATACCGATCAGAGCAAAATTAAGCCCATACAAATAATGACAAAAAAATATGAAACTATTTTAAAAATCAAAAGTTTCTTCTTAGTTTTTAACTGGAGTCAAGTAGTTACTTTCTTCACATAATAGCAGAATATATTGAATGACTGCAAAGAGTTTCTTTTTTTGGTTTTCTAGTTTAAGTAGCTAGAAGAAATATGCTTGGTGGTTATTATAAAAGTTGGTCTGGTAATAAAGTAAAATCTCAAAGTAAAGTTGCTAAAAATAGTATAGATGAATTTTCAAACCGTTTTCGAAGACCACTTCTAGCGTCAAGATCTACCAAGTTAATTTAGTTTAATTTAAACATTAAGTCTCAATGGTCCAACCTTGAATAAATTTTTCAGACAATCGGTAGAATCATGATTTATTTACTACAATAGTTTTACGACTAGAATTTAAAATCTTCAGGGAAAGCTCAAGAAAACTTCGAAGACACTTTTAAATGTTTATTGAATTTATACTGATACTAGCTGAAATACACGGCACCGCCCGGGGGGGTATCTCCACCATATATTTGTTTTCATTATTTTTGGTTGAAAAATTACCAGTTTTAGGACAAAAGCTTGAGTTGTTATAAAAAAGTGACTCTTAAGGTGGGAAAAGACATTCCCGGCAGAGAAAACAGGCCTTCGTTTAAAAATTCATAACTCAGTCAAAACAAACATTTTTCCAAAATTTATTATTATTATTGTAGAGAATTGAACAAACTAAAAAAAAAAAAAATTCAAAAAAATATATTTTTCACTCCAACATGCTTTTATAGAGCTCCAAACTGGCGGCAGAGAAAAACACGGGGCCTCGTGGTTGCAGCGCTGGGAGTTGCAAAAATTGTCCGATCTGAAAAAAAAAATTACTTTTTTAAATCTTAACAAAATTGGTTATCGTATGACACGACCTTTTTTTTAAATTTTTTTCAATTTTTGGTGATGTTCCAAATTTGAAAGTGTGTTTTTTCGAAAAAAATATTGACTTTAAAAATTCATAAAAAATTTAAAAAAAATCTCGTGTCATACGATTGCGAATCAAGTTTAAAAAAATACAAAAAAAAATTTCGTCAAAAAATGAACCCGCTAGTGCCGCAACCAGTACGAAAAACATGGTTTCGAGATAAACGCGTTCAACGTTTGTGAACAAAGAAAAAAAAGGTTACCTTCAATCTACCATGCCTGCTTCGTACTGTATGCCTTTGTTATCTTGTGTTGTGCTGTTTCTTATAGTTTTTTGCAATCGTTTAGCAATTCGGGCTTCACCGTTCAAGTAGGTACGAAATAACAACCACCAAAAGTCAAGTAGCAAGTAAAACAAGTATATACCAGCTGCCGTACGTAGGTAGCGCAAAAATTAAAAATGCGCTCTCACTAATCCGGCTGTAACTTTTGAACCCGTAGGAATTTTTCCATGAAATTTTTTTCTTAGAATCTTAAGAATATTTAAAATACAAAATTATTAAAAAAAAGTCGATTTAAAAAAACTGCCAATGTCATGTAACCCCTTAATACAGTTCAAATTATCAAATAAACCTTACAGTTCAAATTATCAAATAAAACGAAATGACCATTTCAGCCCTTGAAAGGACTTTGACCGAGCTCATTACGTTCAATTTTGCTGTGCGTTTTGTGAAATGTTTGAACACAAATGATCGAGAACTGGACCTACAAGTTTTATGCCGACTCGGCTTATGTTTTCAAGAAGCTTTTCATGGCAGTTTTTACTCTCTGAGGCTTGCCATTGTCTGCAGAGAAGTGACGGCCATGCGTGATTTTAAACTGGTTTGGCTCATTTTGTAACTTGAGTTTTATTTTTTAGATGAAAGCTCACATATTGAATTTCTTAACAATATCCTTTTAATTACGGCTGTTATCGTGATCACAGATACTGATGGACAGACTGACGGATATGGCTGGATTGACCCAGTAGTTAATATCATTTTTTTAAAGTTGTTTATATTGGGGTGATAATATCTTATCGTGAATAACATTTCATATTTTCCACAATGTCGAAGATAATATGAATCGTTTGAATAAGTCGCTTCACGTCCACTGGACATTTTCGAAGTCCCATCACCGACATAGTTTTTATTGATTAAAACCTTAGCTCAAAAGATCACCCTTAATTGAAAGCTTAATATATCATTAAAAAAAACAAATTCTACACAATTTACAAAAAAAAATTGTGCGATATTTTTATAAAGTAAAAGTAATTCTTGCTGTTTTCAAAAATTAGCAATTATTCCGATATCTCAACTGTATCAAAAGTTAGTCAACTTTTCCACACGTCAAGTTTTCTGAAATCAAGTCGAGTTGGAAGGAAAGAGGAACATAAGGAATGGGGAAAGAACAGACTTGAATGTACCTTCAAGTTTTTGACATAATGCTTTGCACTTTCGTCTCACGTTATTTTAACGCTTCTATTTCACTTGCACACATGAATCTTTATACCCCAACGCGTACTGCGTAAGGGGTATATTAACTTTGTCATTCCGTTTGTAACGCCAAGAAGGAGGCGTGGCAGGTATAGAAAAATATATATATTTTTGATCAGCATCATCTTCTGAGACGATTTCCGTGTGCCCGTCTGTCTGTCCGTCTGTCGACACGATTACAGCCGCAATTTTAAAGCTATCGCGGTGAAATTCCAAAAAATATTAGTTAATTTTTAAAAAAGGAAGATCAAGTTCGAAAATGGGCCAAATCGGATGAAAACCACGCCTACCTCCCATAAAAAGTGACGTCATCAAAATAGGTAAACTTTCGTTAATATATAAAACTGAATGTGACTAAGCACTTCAAATATACTTCAATATAGCCGCGGGGGGTATTTTAGCTTCGGTACCCTGCCGAAGCTCCATCCTTACTAGTTTTTATGTGTAACTCTTCTTTATTCTTTCAGACTTGATCGTTAACTCTTGATGTATGTAAACTGAATCGCCAAGTTTAAAAGGGAATGTCAAAAACTTGACCATCAAGACTTGACGCGTGGAAGCTAGGACTTACAGACTTTTTAAAAAAAAAAATACCTCTTTCAGAACAGTGCAGCGAATTAGTATCACGGAGGACTAATGGTGGACCTTATGAACAAAAAAAAAAACAAATTCAATTGTAATACTATCATTCTTATTGTAATAGCGCTGATATTAAATCACAACTACTTGTCGCGCTAAAATTTTGTTATACAAAAATTTTCTGTCAGAAGAAAAATTTTTAAATTTGATAAATTCAAAATTTTTTATTACATTATTTTGTCACTTTTTTACAAAGAGAATATTTTGGTTTTGTTGAATTTTCTTCTAATCACGGAATTTTTTTAACAAGATTAAATTCTCGTACCAACACCAAAAAAGGCCATCTCAAGTAAATTTCTCCAAGCACAAAACATGGTCTCGAATCAATTAAATTTGCCGCTTTTCCTAATGTCAAGTAAAGTAAATTCGATTAAAGAGAGTAATGCTTAAGCTAATGGCAGCCTAAAACTATGCTTCTTTTATGCAACCTTAAGGAAATCGCATCAAGTCTGAACACCTCGACCAGGTTCGAAACTATATCGGGAAGAAACGTTCTCTCTATACAAGTCACTGTGAGGAAGGTAAGCCTGGCAATGATGTAAGAGTGCTTATAGCGCACATTTTGTGTTTTTTTTTTTTTGATTTTTTCACAACCACCAACTACGTCATCGTTAAATAGAAGATGCCATGGAAACGACAACCAAAAAGAAGTACAAAAAGATAGCCTTTGACTTAAAGCGTCAACCGCCCTGTGCAATCCAACGTCCATCGCGAAATAAGAATGATATTTCGCATTTACCACCAAATCTCTACAATGTGCAAAACATACCATTTGCCGAAAAGAAGGGATCTTATGGTGCCTATTGGCAAAAGCCGTCTATGCACAAATCATTGCGACAAACATCTAATTTGCCTCAGATAAAACCTCATTTTAAATTTTACAACTTGGAGCGTAAGTCAGATCGATGCTTGCTTAATAAGGGCGTATTTTTACCTAGTAAGTTTATGTTTAAACTCTTTTGATATACATATATAATATAAATAATTTTGCTTTTGCAGATGCGCGAGAACGCCGCGCTACAACACGGTGCATGATAAACAGTGTTGAAGGATGTTTCCACGATCCTAACGAACCCGGTCCAGAACAATATTTTCCCCAAAATTTTATGCTAGCCCATAATGTGTGAGTTATTAATTAAAGCCCAAGAAATAACAAATATTTAAATCAGCATACTGATCATTTCTACGTAGCTCACCGGTAATTAAAGCGAAACGACCAGAAATTTTTACCTTTATACCTAATACCAGTGTGCCTGAAACACCAAATTCGATACATCCAAAACGCAAGTTTGGTCCACACCCTGGGTACTACGAAAATCGCTACCCCAACATTGCGTCCTGTAAACTGCACCGTCTGGTATTCATGCCAGAATTACAGCTGATCATTGATCGCCAAAAGCGTTTGAAATTCCGACGCCAACATTACACAAAAATCAAAGCACGTCAATATTTTTCGCCCGACTGGCATCACGTTATCGGCCATGGACATCGCCGTCTCTTTAAGCTTTATCGTTCTTGGCGAACGTTGAAAGATGTTCTCAAAAAAGAGATTAAAACGCACAAAGATATCAACAAAGAAAAGGATATCAAAGTACAATTGAAACCAAAACCCAAAATGTACCCGGATAACCGTTACATTAGCATGATTAACAATCCTAACCGTCGGCCTATCTCACTGCGAGATAATGAGTCTTATTCTAACCGACCACCCACAGAGCGTTATAATACCAAACAGAAGACACACGTTATCATTCGCCGTAAAATTAAAGGATGCACCAAAAGAATTGCCTTTAATAGCGGCCAGGAGCGCTTTAAAAACTCTGAGAGACCTCCACCGTTAACCCCACAACAACTAAGGAAACTCAAGCGAAACCTGCCTTTAGAACTAAGGATGCGCAACTATCCAATAATGACTAAGCAACCCGATGAAATCCATTCGAAGGTCACATCAATCCCAAAACGTTTGCTAGCTCCTGAAGATTTAGCGAAGAACAAGCGTTTATTTAAATTTAGCCCAGTACCCACAGGCAAGATGTTGGTCGCCATTGGGGAAATGCATATATCCAGTGCAGAAGAGTACTATGATAGAAAACTAGATCCGACGTTATACTTTAGGACTGAAAATAAAAAATCGTTATTGTAGCGGTGTGAGATATGCGAGACTCCGAGTGAGTTGTGCTTGTGTGAGTTAAGTGCGATTCTTTATCTAAAAAATATTTAAACAATCAGATAATGTTTAAGTAAATTCTAAGGTTAAAAATACGTAGATAGAAAAAATTAAAAAAAAATCTTCAAAATAATTATAAGCGTAAAAAAATAAATAAAAATCTATTGTACAAAAAGTCACAAAAATTATAAAAAGTAAAAAATTATAACAAAAAAAAAATAATAAAATTATAAATATTTATAACATAGCTACTATTTCTTTTTCAAAATAATATCCAGCTTCCGCTGAATTGAATGAATTCTATTCATATTGATTTCAATGAACAGTTCATTGGCTCAGGAAATTCATTTAATTGCATTTTTTCAATATACTGTCCATTGTTTGTATGAATCTGCTTCGTTCGTTGAAATTCGACACTTTATTGGTCACCTCTGGATATCTTTATCTACCAACGGATAAGGTACTAGATTTTTAATAGTTTTAGGTACCAGCACACCAGCAAATATCCGCTGGTTGAAAATATACAGAGGTAAACAATACGACTCTCTATAAAGAGAACAATAAATATCATATTTTAATGTTAAAACCTCTATATTGAATTTAAAATGATGGAATTCAAACAAATATTCAGAATTCGCGTTATCAGTTTGACAAAAATTAGTAGCATTCAAATGTTCGACTGTCGAATCAGTCCAATCAGAGTCCAAAAACGACTATTAAAATATTTTCGTTGCAGTTCAACTTCTTGCAATTCGATTTGCTTTGATATTTTTCGATGGGAAAGAAAATAAATCGACTGCATCCAGGAACCGACTGAACACTGGCTGTTGACACTCGTTATCGTATTGCCAACTTTATTGCCAAATTCAATTTTAAACTGTTCGATTGCATTTTATTCCGAGATATAGCTATGCGAATACAGATAAAGATCACGATACATTTATTGAGTTTCGCATGCAATGATGCGAATCTGAAGATGGTTCAGAATCGAATATTTGCTACTCGCACTGAACGACGGAATGTATGTGTGTACAGTTTTCTATCGTTTTATAAATTTTTAAAGCTTACTTAAAGAAATCGGCAAAACTTTTCACTGATTGTGTATTAGAATTCAATTTACCAACAGAAATTCCCAACAACAAACTGTGTAGTTTTCTTAGTAATGCAGACGAGCATCAACAGCAGACAAAGCCAACAACAACGTCCACAGAAAGAAGTACAATAAAGTACAAACTAGAACAAAAACAACAAATATAAAAATAATACTAACGCAGAGAAAGTACAGCATTTGTAAAAATAGAACTGTAAGACAACGAGAAAAAAATTTCCAGAAATTGCATTTAAATGTTCGAAGCTCAGGTGTATCGCTGTCAGATTTTATCATTTTCAACGGCATTCTTAACAGTAACAGCAACAATATCAAAAACAAGGATTGCTTGCCAACATCAACAAAGATAACGACGATGAGCACATTATCGGCAAGTTAGAAATGTGAATTAACCAAAAGCAGATAAAATAAGAGCAAACATATTCATATTATATTGTCTTAAAATAGATTTGAGATATTAGAAAACAGAAATTAGATATAAGATCTTAGAACTTGGATATAAGATATAAGATATTAGATATTAGATATTAGATATTAGATATTAGATATTAGATATTAGATATTAGATATTAGATATTAGATATTAGATATTAGATATTAGATATTAGATATTAGATATTAGATATTAGATATTAGATATTAGATATTAGATATTAGATATTAGATATTAGATATTAGATATTAGATATAAGATATTAGATATTAGATATTAGATATTAGATATTAGATATTAGATATTAGATATTAGATATTAGATATTAGATATTAGATATTAGATATTAGATATTAGATATTAGATATTAGATATTAGATATTAGATATTAGATATTAGATATTAGATATTAGATATTAGATATTAGATATTAGATATTAGATATTAGATATTAGATATTAGATATTAGATATTAGATATTAGATATTAGATATTAGATATTAGATATTAGATATTAGATATTAGATATTAGATATTAGATATTAGATATTAGATATTAGATATTAGATATTAGATATTAGATATTAGATATTAGATATTAGATATTAGATATTAGATATTAGATATTAGATATTAGATATTAGATATTAGATATTAGATATTAGATATTAGATATTAGATATTAGATATTAGATATTAGATATTAGATATTAGATATTAGATATTAGATATTAGATATTAGATATTAGATATTAGATATTAGATATTAGATATTAGATATTAGATATTAGATATTAGATATTAGATATTAGATATTAGATATTAGATATTAGATATTAGATATTAGATATTAGATATTAGATATTAGATATTAGATATTAGATATTAGATATTAGATATTAGATATTAGATATTAGATATTAGATATTAGATATTAGATATTAGATATTAGATATTATTATTATTTTTTTTGCGTTTTATTATTATTATTATTATTATTATTATTATTATTTCATGTTTTATGTTTCATGTTTCATGTATTAGATATTAGATATTAGATATTAGATATTAGATATTAGATATTAGATATTAGATATTAGATATTAGATATTAGATATTAGATATTAGATATTAGATATTAGATATTAGATATTAGATATTAGATATTAGATATTAGATATTAGATATTAGATATTAGATATTAGATATTAGATATTAGATATTAGATATTAGATATTAGATATTAGATATTAGATATTAGATATTAGATATTAGATATTAGATATTAGATATTAGATATTAGATATTAGATATTAGATATTAGATATTAGATATTAGATATTAGATATTAGATATTAGATATTAGATATTAGATATTAGATATTAGATATTAGATATTAGATATTAGATATTAGATATTAGATATTAGATATTAGATATTAGATATTAGATATTAGATATTAGATATTAGATATTAGATATTAGATATTAGATATTAGATATTAGATATTAGATATTAGATATTAGATATTAGATATTAGATATTAGATATTAGATATTAGATATTAGATATTAGATATTAGATATTAGATATTAGATATTAGATATTAGATATTAGATATTAGATATTAGATATTAGATATTAGATATTAGATATTAGATATTAGATATTAGATATTAGATATTAGATATTAGATATTAGATATTAGATATTAGATATTAGATATTAGATATTAGATATTAGATATTAGATATTAGATATTAGATATTAGATATTAGATATTAGATATTAGATATTAGATATTAGATATTAGATATTAGATATTAGATATTAGATATTAGATATTAGATATTAGATATTAGATATTAGATATTAGATATTAGATATTAGATATTAGATATTAGATATTAGATATTAGATATTAGATATTAGATATTAGATATTAGATATTAGATATTAGATATTAGATATTAGATATTCGATATTAGATATTAGATATTAGATATTAGATATTAGATATTAGATATTAGATATTAGATATTAGATATTAGATATTAGATATTAGATATTAGATATTAGATATTAGATATTAGATATTAGATATTAGATATTAGATATTAGATATTAGATATTAGATATTAGATATTAGATATTAGATATTAGATATTAGATATTAGATATTATCGAATTATAGACCAATAGCAATATTGCCGGTTTTTGAAAAAATATTCGAAGAAATCGTGTCGCGTAGACTCAAAAGTTTTATTGAAAAATATAAAATTATTAACTGCAAACAATATGGCTTCCAAAAAGGCAGAAATATTAACAAATTGCTAGGTAATTTTGAAAGTGACCTGTATGAAAACATGAGCAAAAGAATTCACAGTCTAGTAACTTTTGTCGACTTCAGCAAGGCGTTCGATACACTCTCACACGCTAAGCTCTTAGAAGCTCTGGAAAGTGCAGGCTTACGAGGTAGCTGTTACAAATGGCTCGAAAACTATCTTAAATTGCGGTCATATGTTGTAAAAATCAACGATACTTTTAGTGAAGAAGTTGAAGTAAAGCATGGCGTGCCACAAGGCTCCAAACTCGGTCCGCTTCTGTATATTATTTATACAAACGGCATGCTGCGGGCGCTTAAAAACAGCAATACATACGCCTACGCAGACGACACGGCCATATTTGTCGCACACAAAGACGTTGAGACAGCAACAAAAATAATGCAACAAGAGCTAGACATATTAACAAGATGGTCACATGATAATGGACTTGTTATCAATGCGGCGAAAACTAAGATCATGCACATACGCTCACTACACATACCACGCAACGAAATCAAAGTGTAGATTCATAACTTAGCTTGCTTGCACGACCACCAAATCGCAAGTAATGCTAATGACAATTGCCAAAATTTTATAGAAAATGTAGATGAATACAAATACTTGGGCGTTGTAGTAGACTCGAATCTTAAATGGCACATTCACATAGAGAAGCTGCGAGCAAAGCTGCGAAAATCTTTTTACATGCTGCATCACCTTAGCTTCGCGTGTAACTACGCTGTGTTAAAGCAGGCATACTTCGCGATCTGCGAGTCATACATTCGTCACGGTATAACAGCATGGGGCTCATCTAGTCACTGCCGTGCTCTCCAGAACAGCCAGAACATCATACTTAAAATTCTCGCAAAAAAGCAACACTGTCAAGCACAACACAACACAACCTCACTACACAAACAGCTGCAAGTCCTTAAGGTCGAAAGCATACACAAATGTTGTCTACTCAGCGAGTTTTATGATGATATGCGCTTTAGAACTCCAATTCAACACGTATATAACACTCGCTACCGAATGCAGGGAAATCTACAAATTGCTCAACACCATAATAACTTTGGAAAGCACACACTCAACGTCACAATTCCTAAAATATTAAATGAGTTGCCACCGAACATCGCATATGTCCAACACGTACAAAAACATCGCCGAAACAAAATCTTCAGAATGCATTATATTCAAACTCAACATTTGATATAACTGTTGTTAATTCAGTTATTTAATTTTTAAAAATTTTTTTATTATCTAAATCTCTTTTACTATATTATTACATTATTTTTTTTATTTAACTTTTTTAAATTTTTAAAATTCAGGAATCTGATTATTACTTCTTTTTTAAACAAATAATTCTATGTTAAGCTTTTTTAACTTTAGAATCTTTTCAGTTTGAAATATGTTCTCTGCTAAATTATAATTATAAGCATTCGAATCAATTTAATATATTTTTATAGTATTAAATTTGGAAAACTTTCTGAAATGTTGTGAACTTATAATTTGTTATTTTAGATTTTAAGATTTATTTTAATTTAAGTAAAATACACATTATTTAAATTTTTTCGCAGACAAGCCCTAAAGGCTTCGCGAAATCCATGAATTTGTAAAGAACCATTGTAAGAGAAAACATGAAATAATAAATCTAAAAAAAAAAAAAAAAAAAAAAAAAAGATATTAGATATTAGATATTAGATATTAGATATTAGATATTAGATATTAGATATTAGATATTAGATATTAGATATTAGATATTAGATATTAGATATTAGATATTAGATATTAGATATTAGATATTAGATATTAGATATTAGATATTAGATATTAGATATTAGATATTAGATATTAGATATTAGATATTAGATATTAGATATTAGATATTAGATATTAGATATTAGATATTAGATATTAGATATTAGATATTAGATATTAGATATTAGATATTAGATATTAGATATTAGATATTAGATATTAGATATTAGATATTAGATATTAGATATTAGATATTAGATATTAGATATTAGATATTAGAAATTAGATATTAGATATTAGATAGTATTAGATATTAGATATTTGTGGAGCCCTAGGATTCCGCGGAGCACACTTTGAGTAGCGCTGATCTAAAGGTTTATCCCCACAATTGGCCATAACGTTAATATCCCTGGGAAGTACTAGATGTGATGGGAAGAACGGATAAAATTCTTGAAACTATGCATAAATGCTGGTGTATGGCGACTTACTTTCATGCGAAACCAAACCAAAAAACATGTAAAAAAGATAAAAAAAAAAAAATTTGATTGTAGAAACAAAGCAACTTGCAGCTCATAATATTAAAAATTTAAAATAGCCCTCCAAGACGTTTACAACCACACCACATTGCCATGCACACCAAATTCGTAGCAACACAGATTCGCTCGTCGCTTTTGCCATCTTTCCACAACACCTCACAGAATTTCCAGCTCTTCGAATCTGTTCATTAAACGCATCAGAGTCAATTAGCTTTGCCACTAGGATGCATATAATTGGCAAATGAAATTTTCTTGTCATCAAAAGTGGACGATCCGTAATAAACGAAGAGAGGACACAGCAAGGACAACAAGAACGACAGGCCAGCTACATGGGCTGATGGATGGGCTACTTGCGCAACCTGAATCACCCTTTTAACCATATTATTATTAGCATCAAGAGTGAAGTTCTTAAAAAACAAGTAACAAAAATTGGATAAAGCAGACTAAGGAGTGAAACTTGTCGAAGCGGCTGCATGCCATGAAGGAAGAATCTTTGCTGTCTTTTATAATCGCTGTCCTGTTCTTCTTAATCTTGTCGCTTCTTTTTAAGCATTAAGCTGATATTTAATAAATATTTAAACCATCAACTGTCAACAAAGGACTTAAGTTGGTTTAATGTCGCTTCTTGTTTGGCAAAATGGATGGGAAACAATGGTGGGAAAAGTCTTTAAAATACTTGACGAAAATTTAAAAGGCTTTAGAAAAAATGTAGCATCATTTTATTGCTGAGCTCTCAAATAAATTAAGACACACTGCGATTATTGTTTTTTTTTTTTTTTTGTTAATCAACTTTTTTTTATTTATCAAACTTATTTTGTCCAATTTGTATGCACAAATAGAATATTAAGCCCAATACATTCTTCTGACTAATTAAGTGTCTTATAATATTTTAGTAATTTAAAAGAATATTTAGTTTATGTAAAACCCACTCAGGTAAAAGTTACATTCTCTGATTCCTTCTTTAGTTAGTCAGCACCTATGTATTAACAAGGAAAGGTCCCCAGATGTCACTCACCGATTGGAATGATTTTTCAGATATGTGAAAGAGTACAAAAATCTAAGGTTGACTTATCTTTTTTTTTCTTACGTGCTTAATCAATGCTTTAGAGTTTCGAAATGGCGTTTCTTAATCAACGGATATTTAATTTTTCCGCCATATCTTCACTATTTTCCATGGAAACATGCACATATTTGGTATCAGACTTTTAGATTTAGATTTTTAGAAATACATTTTATTGTTATTTCATTGTTGAAATTGTTAACAGTACGTAGTAGTTAATGGTAATAATTCTAAGAGTTAACTTTTTTTTTTGTTTTATTAAAATTTTCTTTATTAAAAATGCTAAGTGCATTAAGTGCTTTCTTAAAAATAAAATTTTAGTTATAAAGAACCCAGTAGGGTATCAAATATTTTGGGTTTTCTCAACATTGAAGCGAACGCTACAAAAAAACAGTAGTGCGCTTCATTTTCCTTGTGTATAGCGTGTATTTTTTAACATAGTCATGTCATCAGATGCGCTGTAAAATATATGAAATCGTAGCGAGAGCCGAGCACTTTGTTCTACCTGTATTTGATACTTGTATTTGATAAAAATGTAGCGAGAACCAAGGGCTTTGTTTCCTTTATAGTTCATATGGTAACTTGTAACTCATTTTGTTTTCATTTTTTGTTTACACTTAAAATATTACTTTTATTTAATTTTAATTTGTCACTTAATATATAACTTTTATTTTTTTTTTTAAAGGAAGCGCGGACACTTTAAACTATACACTTTATTTAGGTGAAACGATTTGATGAATTTTTACAGTTTTTTAAATTCATATTTGTTTTTCACATCAATATCTTATACTTTTTTCAAGTGCAACGTTATCGTTACGGAAAGTGCTACAAATATAGCGCTATTTGCAAGGAAAATGAAGCGCTCTTTATGTGCGTACAAGTAATGCGCATCAAAATTTTTAGCTGGTTTCTTAAACCCTCTATATGTGTAGATATTTGATCCAAAAAGTTAATATTTTGCAGGTCTTCCATGGTCTGTGCCCGAAGAAATGGGAACACCATCAGAAATTTAACCCTAGAATACTAATCTACGTAAAATTTACTCACTCCTTATGAGTAATATAACGTATAGTGAACAGAAGATTAGTATTCTAGGGTTAAAGATATGAATTTCGATGAAAATATCTCCGCTGTTTTAAAATATATTTCACTTTGTTTTTTTGTCAAAAAGTTTAATAAAATAATTTGGCAAAAACTGTTTCAGCAAACCGTTCGCTGTGCATTTATATTTTTATTCTTTTTTCAAAGAAGATCCAAAATATTGAATGTTTTCTCAAAAAGTTACGTAAAATTTTTTTTTTGTTTTAAAAACAATTAGAATCAAAAATTGCATTTTGAACTCCTTCTTACATGGCAAATATCGATTCAGGCTTACACAAAAATTAATTAATTAATAAATTAATCTGCTATTAAACCTGTTCAAGGGAAGTTTTTTTATATTTTTAATAACTTTCAAAAATAATTTATTTGAAAAAAAAAATATCCCAATATTATTTTTGTTTTGGAATCGAAAACTATTACTAAAAATCTATTTTTATACTATCTGGATTCGTATAAACAAATCTCATTTTCTGATAATTATTAAATTTCTAGGTTTAGAATAATCTTAGACTTCTTAATCGAAGTGAGCCCAAAAAGAATTTCAGAAACATATTTTATGTACAGATTACTTTTTTATCTCTTACAGTTTTATATATGTATAGATACCCTGCAGTGTAAGACTAATCAGCAGTAAAACAAGAGTAGTTTTTATACTAGTTCAAAACAAACTAGTTCATATTTTGTCACAATTTACTAGGGGCAAAATAGTTGAAACCTAACTAGTTTATTGCAAGTCACAAGAAACCAGTTGCAAAACTAACTAAACGGAACTAGTTTTAATATTATCAAAGCTAACCACTTTCGTAACTATTAAAAATTATGAACATTTTTTCCAGATAATATCAAAAAACGCAACCAATCATACAAAAGTTGAAACTAGTTGAACTAGTTAAAATATTGGTTTAATATGACTACTTATGAACTAATTGAGATATGAATATTTGTCAATCACTCAGAAAACAAGTTTTAATTTGGCAACATATCGCACACAAAATACAAAACAGTCACAACTCAAAATTTACAAATTTTTACTTTTTAATATAAAACTATTTGTAGTAATCATATACTTTGACTGTAACACATCAAATACATTTTGTACACGTGCAGTTCCTTAAAAAATAAAATTGTTTTGTTCCTTCATCTAGAAATTTAAAAATTTTGAGTTGTGACTGTTTTGTATTTGCAGCTCTATTCTTACAAAATCACAAAAGTCACCTCAGTATCAATTGATACAGAAGTCATAATTGATACAAATTCCTATTCTGAGTACTTTGAAATCGCTCTTTCTGTATCAATAGTGATCGAAATAGTGACGAACAGCTAAGTAGGTCACAAGCGAAAAATTCATATAAATAAAATTTTATAAGAAACAAAAAACATTATTATCAAAATGGACGAGGTTTATTTACTCATGTACGCCGCAGATCTAATAACAATAAGGAAATGTCTTGAGAGAAGACAACTTCTAAGGCAGCTGTTGAATCGCAATGACCCATTCAAGCAACTTGAAAGCATTTTTATTAATTCGTTTCTACGAAGTCAGTGTGTTGGAATTGAATTGAAAAACTCTAACGACACAATGAGCAAAGGTCGTCCATACCATTCGCCAGATTCTTAGCTACTCTTTATTTTTATGCTAATGGCTCTTATCAAAAATGTGTCGGCAATCATTTTTAAAATCATCGGTATCACGGTCAATTCAGCATGTCTCGCAACTCATCGCTACACAAAAAAAGTACAGAAATTTATTTTCCAGCAACAATTGAGGAGCACATTGATATAAAAAAAGAGCGTGTACAAGTTTTAAAGACAAAAACAGTTTTAAGCATAAAAGCTTTTCTTAAACAGTTTCCACCAGTGCTCCGGAATCAAAGGAACAATCACAGCTATTTGTGGCAGACACTGAGAAATAATTTATAATTTAATCTTTACTAAATAAAAGCACAGAAATAAATAGCATGTACAAACTACTTTCCACTTTGCCACAGATCTGGTTGGGCCTCTTATGGCATTCAAATCTCCTGCCAATTTGCTCTAACAATCTTGAACTGCTGGTGGCGCCAAAGGGATGTTCTTCCCAGCCTGTAGTTCTGGGTGTGTTTTTGCAGAAACTTTTGTAGTACTGCAATTGTTCCTGCGTCGTTCTTTCAAATTTCGATGATTGTCCATTCATTTGTCTTATTATTACAAATATAAAAATAATTTGAAATATTGCGTTGCTGAACAAAAAGCATTACACCATGAGGTGGTGAATTTTTAAAGCTTTTTGCTTGTGACAGTATAACCTGAATACGACCGAATAGAGACCGAATGATCACAAGTTTTCAGTATTAATTGATTGTGACTATTATGCCAGAATTGGGCTGTTGGTGTGCGATATGATTTGCTTGCAACTAGTCACAACAAACTAGAATTTAACTAACTATAACATACTGGTTGTAAACTAATTTTCAACTGTTCAGGTAGGGCAATTGATATTTCCTATGACATCGCCATGTTAAAAATACTATTTAGGTTTATGAAAAAAAGTTGAAATTAAACTAGTACTGCCCAGTTTTCAACTAGTATGTAGACTGATTTTAAGCTAGTTGGTTACACTGCAAAGTATGTATGGATTTATGACACCAATTTATATGAAATTTCATCAGAAAATTCCTTATTTATCTACATATTTGCATTAAAGGTTGAAAAAGTGAACTAAAACTTTTAACCGTGTATATACGGAAAAAAACTAAAGAAAAATTAACAATAAACTTATGCTAAGTTATCTAGTTATTTAGATTGTTTTGTCAAGACAAGAAAGTCTTGACTAATGTTTTAGTGAATAATGAATTATCGAATTATTCTCAGATTCATACAAGTAACTTGTTTAATTGTTTCTTATCAATATTTAATTTTTATCTATAATATCATCGTAGCATATGAAATCAACTTTGGGCACGGTAGAACTAAGAGTACTCGCTGCAAAAGGTTGTCCAGAAGGAGGAGTTCTCTCTCCAATACTGTGGTCCAATGTGGTTAATGAACTCTTAGAGCTTCATAGCTCAAATGGCTTCGATGTGCAGGGTTACGCTGATGACATCGTGATCCTTATCAAAGGAAAATACGTGGATACCTTATCGTATCTCCTCCAGAGAGCACTCAAGTTAGTAGCTAAATTGTTTAGGGAAACAGGGCTCAACGTCAACCCTAAGAAAACCAACATCATCGTCTTCACCAAGAAAAGAGTCAGGCAAAATCTACTCTTCTCGGTGAAACTATAAACTAAAAAGAAGTCAAATACTTAGATGTGACGCTTGATGATAAACTCACATGGAACCCACACCTAAACAACACCGTAAACAAAGCAAGGGCCTCATTATGGGTCAGCAGAAGCTTTGTAGGTAAAAACTGGGGCCTAAGTCCCAAACTAGCCATGTGGATGTATACTTCCATCACGAGACCTATCGTCTTATATGCCGCAACAGTATGGTGGAGTAAAACGATCCAAAAAAACAGCTTAAGACAAGCTCAGCAAATTGCAACGACTAGCTTGTGTATGTATCACACGAGCGATGCGTTCTGCTCCAACTGCTGCTTTGGAGATTTTGTTTGGTATACCACCATTACATCTTCTTGTTAAGAAAGAAGCTCTGCTCTTCACAGTCAGGCTCATCATTGACAACAATTTGATTATACCAAGTAATACTCACTCAGCGCGGTTAGACGAAATAGCTAAGGACGAGAATCTAAGGGTATTACCCTGCGATCTCTGCCTTCCAAAATTCAACTTCTACAAAAACTTCCAAGTCTCCTTCCCAAACAGAACCACATGGGAAAAAGTGAGGCCACGGTTCACTGGTGACTTTCAAGCCTTGTATACTGATGGCTCAAAGACAGATGAAGGGGTGGGAGCTATGCCAGCATGGGCACAGGTAATTCAGTCTTCCAAGCTGAAGTTCTGCCTAAGAGAATATGTAAGCAGTCCCACTAGGAACAAAAACCTTTACATTCACTCTGATAGTAAAGCAACTCTACTTGCACTTAGCGCATATAAAATCACGTCCAAACACGTATGGGATTGCCTACAGCTACTTATCAAGGTATCGCCCATAACAGAGTCCATCTCATTTGGG
Source organism: Coremacera marginata (assembly GCA_914767935.1). Classification (NCBI taxonomy): domain Eukaryota; kingdom Metazoa; phylum Arthropoda; class Insecta; order Diptera; family Sciomyzidae; genus Coremacera; species Coremacera marginata. Next base: position 43,146,147 of record OU612044.1, on the reverse strand, counting down.
TACCAGGTATAGCGGCTATTTAGGTAACGAGATCGCGGACGAACTAGCCAGGAAAGGGGCTGCAAGATCCTTCATAGGCCCAGAACCATTCTGCGGGATACCATGGGGCACTATGCGCCATAACATTAAAATGTGGCTAAACAGAGAGGCACTGGAGGTAAACTGAAGGTAACAAACAGGCTAAAACATTCATGCCAACCACTTCGCTCCAAAGAACGAAACAATTCCTGACTCTAAGTGAAAGATCTATCAGACTTGTCACAGGTTTCCTAACTGGACATTGTAAGGTAAATAAACACTTATCAACCATGGGTATAGTCCAGGAAGATCTGTATAGATTATGTAATGAAGATGAAGAAACAGCAGAGCACATCTTGTTTCGCTGTAACGGTCTAATCCGGACCCGTCTTTGTTATTTAGGTGCATTGTACCTAGAACCGCATCTAATAGCGGATAGTTCACCCAAGGACATCGCTCGGTTCCTAACGCACTTAACGATTAAGGATGAACTATTACTTAAAGAGGTTTGTTACAATAGGCCCTTGAGGCCGCAGTAAATGGGTCACTTGCTCCCTCCTCACTTAACTAACTAGAACTAGAACATCATCGTAGCTGCAGTTATTGCCAATATAGAAAAATTATTTATTTCATAAATAATTTTTTTAAAATTAATAATACTCACTTATTTTATTCATAAGTTTTTGTAATAAGAACTATGTTATACTATTTTATAATTTTAATTTTTTTTTTAAGACGCATAAATTCAGAACAAAGCCAGTCCTTCATAGAAGTGAACATCCACAGTTGTTTGTATTTTTTAATATACATATTTATTGTTTTGTTAAAAATTTTCCGACTTTCTCAATCCAATCTGTTCTTCTATTAGACATTTTTGGTTTTCTTTCAATAAATTCAAAGCATTTCTATAAATTTATTGCCATCAATGGATGTTCAATAAACTTAAACTTATGCCAAGCGACGCAAAACAACTTCCAAACATTACCACTAACCGACGTAACCGACGAAAGATACTAAATTTGGCAACAGCCTGAAGCTAATTTTTTAAATGGATTCCATAGATTAGCCGCTACTTATTATTTGAAATTCACAACGTCTGCATATGCGAAAGAAATTTTAAAAATTCTAATTGAAATTAAATTAAATTCAACCACATTGCAATCAACTTTAGACACAAAAATTTTTATAAATTCGCTACATTCGCTGCACACTTATTCATTCTTTTAAGTCTTACCAACAGCAGCTCCGCTTCACTCAGCTCATTTGTCTGTCCACACTTGGGAAATTTTATGCGCTTTTATGCTCTTGCTTGCTTGCTTCAATTTTTCTCGTTTACTTCTTGGGGCGAAGGGAGTGGGGTTTTCTTGAGCACCTCTGTAGCTTGAATACCATCACCAAAATTAAAAGCGTTCTGCCAAAACTTAAGCCAATTTCGAGCTTTATTGCGAAGCTCACTCGTTCCAAAGGCATGATAACGTATTCTCTGGGTTCTGCGGTTTTGTCTGCATCTCCACTACTTTCGGCTGTTAGCCAAACTAGCAGATTTTTACTATTTTTGAATTTTTTCACTATGAAGTTTTTATCCATTTTCCGTGAAAATTCTTCTGCTCTGAGTTTTTTTTCTGGTTTGTTATTTTCTTTCATTTCTTTAGCTCGTTTAATATTTTATAAATAGTTGGCACTGCCAAACAAGCAGCAACACGCAGCATTGCAGCATACAATGTTACAGCATTTTGGCTTTTAGCTCGCTTTCCATTTTCCACTCCATCACATCATTTTTTCGGCTCTTCCCTTGAGACATAAATGTTAACGGGTTTTGTTGCGGTTACTCCATTCCTCTTCATTCCTCTCTTTCTTATGGGTTTTCTTACACTCAGTTTGGCTTCTGCATTTTCATCCATACATAGTTCTACTGTTTTGCATATTTTAAAAGCGGTTTTTACTGGTTTTCAGTGCAGCTTTTGAGAAGAAGGTATCGGTCCAAAGGAGGTCCTTAGTACCGCAGTAAGTTTTGGTCGTGTTTCAGGTTTTCTGGTTATCACTCCACATCGACGATGCATTGTAATCTATTTCAGAGTTCAGCTTCGCGTCGTTGTGTCCATGGAGATTTACTGACGTAGTTCGCTTTGCTCTTTTTTTGTATTTTCCCCCCGTTTAATGTTTGCAGTATGTTACGCTTAGTAGTACTTAAATGTGCTAAAATTAAAAAAGAAAAAAATCAAAATATGTTAAAACAGATTACATAGCAGATAATGCATTGACATGCTTGTTTCTATCGAAGTTACAAGTGAAAATATTCTAGCTTGTTTTATCGAAAAATAAAGCTTCTTTGTTCCTACTTTATTGAAATTTATTTTATTTATTTATTTATTAATCAGCATCTACATACGTACAGTAATACAACCTCAAAAATAAGTTTTTGAAACACATTTACATAAAAATTGAGGAACAAAGTACATTTTTTATGACTTTTACAAATATTAATAAGCAACTAGTATCGCCTGTAGCCGAAATTCGGCCATATCAAAATTAATATTAAAGTCTTTACTTAGCATCATAGTCACATAGTTAAATTTTTCGGTAAATATTTTTTTCGAATCTTTTAGATCCTTCTTTTGCATAATTCATTAAATTTTCGAATAAACAAACCTTTCTTCTGAATTGATGCATAGAGGTGATCCTTCAACATTTCTTCTGTTATTATTTATTTATTATTTATTATTTTCTTCTGTTATTATATTTTCCTGACCCTATTATTTTTTGCCTTTCAACATTTCTGATTAACACACATGCCCCTATCAGCAACACTTCTGTGGGTCACCATACAAAAAACACAAAACCTGTCGATTGTAAGATATATCTCTTCCGAATTGACCCCTTAACAGCTCAAATATATGAGCGGGATCTATAGTTTTTGGTCTTCAACATTTCTTCTGAACATACCTACCACCATCTGCCACCCATGTGGAGGTCCTAATACAAAAAACACAAAAGCGTTGCAATGTTTTCTTCTTGCCTGGTAGGCAAATCAGAAATGCAGGCATTAACAGTGCAAGCCTTAACAATGCTAACGTCTACAGTGATGATATTAATAGTTGTGTAAATATAGCATTGCTGACATTAACAGTGCTGACGCGATTTCATAACTTTTACACCTACCAAATAGTGCTCAACGCGCCTAAAGAAGTTCTCACTTCAAAAAGCAACAATAACAACAATGCCACACAGCTCTGTTGAAGTATCTGAGTCACTCTTCCATTCTACTCTCGAGTGCAATAGAATATCTATTATGAAAAAAGAAGCAAAAACGAAAAATAATTTCGAAAAAAGTGAGAAAAAAATTGAACAAAATATGCAGACAAGTACAATCGTTGGCACCTGTTCGTATGAACAAAAATATAGTGTTCCAAAAATAGAGTGCATGATTTAAATTTTGTGGCATTTTTGAAAAATTATCTGAATCGTAACATATATACTTGGCAATCCAAAAAAAAAAAAAACAAATACATGTTTATTGAGACGCCCTTTATTTTGTTTTGTCTCATGGCAGAATTATAAAGTAGGGCCGTTTGGCTCAGTGTCCTCACGCGTCACCGAATAGTGGATAATGAAAAGGTTGATTAGTTGCCAAAATGACGAATTTCCTAGGAATTGCAAATGAAGAAAATATTTTATGTTTCCAAGCTGCAAACAGTGCGGTTGCGTGTGTTAAATTTGTGATAATTTGAGTGAAAATATTATTAAAAGAGTGTAAAAACAACTATAAAATGTGAAAGAAGTCTTAAATTGGCAAAAAATCTGTAAAAATTTCAACCTAAAATCAACTGCGAATCATGAACATAAAAAAATTCTCCGAGTCGGCCCTACCTTATAATTCCCCTATAGGAACAAACTAACTTGTTTTTAAAAACAACTAATTACAAAACTAATTTAAAATAAATCAGTATATGAACTACTTTGAATTATATTAAGGCGGCATCCACTTCAATTCTAAATAGTTTTTATTGCATTGCAGTAATTGAAATACTACTTAAAAACCAGTGATTGAGAATTTACTTTGAATTATATTAAAGCGGCAACTACTCTGATTTTGACATGTTTTATTTGCAAATTTTTATTAGATTACAAGTTTATATATATTTAACCATGTTATTTCATCAAATATTATTAACTTTAGGCCATCAGTAATAGTTTCAAGTGGTTATTTTAAAGTAATTAAAAAAATAATTTAAATATAACTAATTTAACAAGTAGTTGAAAATATATGCAGACGAAAGTCAATTGACTTATTTAGCGGACATCATCATACAAAATATGTTAGTTCGTTCTATGGAAAAAAGTCAGAATTTCAACTAGTTGTGGTTGACAAAAAACTACTTTATCAACTACTTTTAAATTAGTTGATTTTCCTACTGGGTCTGCCACGGTTTTGTCACAACAACGCTGATCGAATGTTTCCGAGAAGATAGAAAAAAAAGCAAAAACAACCGCACAGCTCTGTTGAAGCTTTTGAATTCTTTTTCACTCTCACATTTTACTGTCCACTAAAAGCTTTCAACATTAAATATAGGTAAAACGGGAGTTAAAATTTATGTGCACACAATAATATATAGAATAGAATCCATTACAAAAGAAAAAGCAAAAAACGAAAAAACTTCCTGAGGTTTGCTAACAAGAGGCTTATATGGGGAAAAAAGTGTTTTTAATTTTTACCTATCTTAATGACAAAACATTTGAATAAAAACTAAATTGTACACTTGGTATGAACGAGAGCTTTCCAATGGTATAAGTTTCATCCGGATCTGTCATTAAAGTGAGTAAAAAGCAAGTTAAAGATTTTTGTTTGCGTATTAATATAGAAGATCACACATTTTTAACGAATGCTTAGGCCCTCGTTGTCCTTCCCCGTCCCCTCTCAAGCACCACTCAACCCTTCAAACAGATCCTCCGGGTGTGTTTTCATTGAAAATTCATCTCAAATAATTGTCGTTTGCTTATTTTTAGATCACTTTTAAAAACACTACTTAATAAACTATAATCTTTATAAACTGTTTCGAAAGTTTGTTTTTATAACTTATTAATTGCCATAACGTGTTTACAATTCAATAAAATATTCACTTTCATTGCGACATCCTTCATTATGTTTGTCTCAGCAACGCGGATCGAGCGTGTCTGAGATGATAGGAATGAAAAAGCGACAACAACCACATAGTTCTGTTGATGCATTTGTTTTGTTTTATTACTCTCGCATTCTACACTCCCACAGCCATAATGTTCAACAAAGCTGTATACAAAGCTTGCTTTATAAAATATTTTGTTTTTGCGTCTTTTATATGGGGAAAAAGTTGTTTTTCATTTATAATTTTTGCCTACCTTACCTTTTACCTATAGTTCACAAGTTAACATGTTTACAATGCAATCAAAAAATGTACTTTCATTGCGAAACCCTCTATTTGGTTTTGTCTCAGCAACGCGGATCGAGTGTGTCTGAGAAGATGAGAAAGAAGAATTAACAACAACCACACTCTGTTAAAGCTCTGTTAAAGCAAATGACGTTTTTTTACTTTTGCATTTGACTCTTGCAATCTACTCTCCCACAGCAAAGCTGTTCAATAGAGCTGTAGAGCTTTGCTCTACATTTATATTTATATTTATTATTGTATTATTATTGTATATATATTTTGTTATTGCTTCTTTTATATGGGGAAAAGGTGTTTTTAATTTTTAATTTTTATCTGTCTTCATGACAAAACATTTGTATAAAAACAAATAGTTTCAAATGGTATAAGTTTCATCCAAATCTGTTGCCTATAAATTGAGAAAAAGGGAGCTAAAGATTTGTGTTAGCGTATTAATATATAAGATTATTGAGGTTAATTACTACATTCTGTAATTCCAACTGAATTAGTGTCGAATGCAGCTTTATAAAAGGTAAATATAAGGAGGATTAAAATCATATCTCGATTAATTAAGTAAAAGATAAGAGTAAAAAATAAAAAATCAAGAGTAAGGATCTTGTAAAAACAATAAATAATTTAATATATTAGTAACAAAAAATAATTCAAAGAGTCTGTTGAATTTATTAAAAAAACACTATACTTGCACATCAAAAAGACTAAGGTGCTTATCAAAACTATACGACACCAAAAAAATTACTTTAAACATTCTCGGCAAATCTATGTTGATTACAGTTAGAAGAAAGCTTGAACACATAATGAGAGAACAAACTGTAATACTTCAAACAAAGTGTCTTTATCAGCTCTAATCACTGATTTGAAGAAGTACCGTTAGTTAGTTAACTCATTTTTGCTTAACTGCAATCGTATCAAAACTATATGATAGTCATTTAAAAGTTTATCAACAGGGAGATCGTGTAATTGTCAGTCTGAATAAACATCAGTTGTGATTTCCCGAACTTGCCGATTAAAATATCGTGCGGGACTTTGATATCCAAAGCAGAAAGGAGTAAATTTTAGCATATTCGGACCAGGTGCAAAATTTTTCACAAATTTAAGAAAAAATTGCAGGAGGCTAATATAGAGCCAGGGTGCAACATAATTATAAAATTCTTGAAAATGGTTAATATTGTGCTGGGGAATCAAAGCTAAGCTACGACCATTGATCCTCAAATCTTATGGTGTACTGCTTCTATTCTTCTATACTGCTTCTATACTTTTCTGCTTCTATACTTTAAAGAAATATTAATGTTTTATGGGAAGGATTTTAAGTTCTCTAAATCCTTGTTGTGTACTACTTTGAAGTCGACTTTTACTGCACACAATCCTAGTGGCATGTTTTTGTGATATAAGTAAAGGATGATTTTTTTTATTACTGGTTCCACCCCACGAAGACAAACCATACATATTGTAGCTTGGATTGAAAAATACAATTTAAGATACAAGTTAGAAATTTTTTGGAGCAAAATGTTTTTAAATTGTTGCCGCCAAGAGATATCTTTTGAGAGCAGTTGTATGGTCAAACCAATTTACTCGCTAATCAACAATGAGACCTAAGTATTTATAACTGTTAACACAATCAATATTGATACATTTGTTGGAGCAACAAACCGAATCGTTGCAAATTGTAATTTTTGACACAGATGCACATGTTACTTTATCATAAGTAAATTTATTGCATCCAGCGCAATGGTCAGTAAAGTTGGGTAGTTTCAGATCATTCCCTGCAACATTAAAACACATAATTTTTGTTTTTTTCGCTCAAGATAAGCTTAAGGGCAGAAAACCAATGACTATAAACTTATATCATCTACAAGGTTAAAGACTGCATCACATTCGTATGTACAAACCATATCATCAGCGATAGCTATGGTGTTATTCAAAAAATTGTGTGCAAAAATTGAGTTTATGTGTATCAAGAATAAAATAGAACCTAAAACAGAATCCTGTGGAACACCAACACATATTTTTTGAAAACTGCTGAAGTTATTATCGACTTTCACTCTTTGCTGTCTATCAGTTAAATAAGACGATAACCATTTGCGAATATTTGCTCTAAAACCATATTTATAAAGTTTTGAAAGTAAAATGTCAAAACTTTCGTTATGACAATGAAAAGAGAAGCTGATAATTTTTTTGTTTTTTACACCATTATAAATGTTAGAGCAAGACTTTAGAAGTGCATCTTCGGTGCACTTTTTTTCTCTAAAACCAAACTGTAAATTATTGAAAAACAATTTTTTTTTTTTTTTTTAGAAGCATAGCATCTAGATTAACTGGTTTTTCGAAAATCTTGGAAGACGTAAGAAGAAGTGAAATAGACCTATCCCCTTTCTTAAAAAAAGGAATAACTTCAGCATATTTTAGCTGATCTGGAAAAGTATCTGCAGCAATAATTTTGTTAAAAATGTGACAAAGGACATGTACAACATTTAATGCAATGTTTTTTACAAACATCCATTAAGAAAACATCCAGAAGTAGCTGAATGGTGAATTTTTAAAGACAGCATAATTTTGTATATCTTAAAAGATGAGTTAGGCTCGAAAAACCTGAAAACGTGAACGTTTTTTTCCAAGCAATCGCTATTTACTCTATTTAACCCATTGTCTAAAATAGTAACATTGTTAATAGAAGCAAAAAATTGTTTAAAGGAATTCGCTTCATCAATGAAGCTACGGATCTCTTTACCGCCAACCACTATTTTATTAAAATTATTATTTTTATTAAGAATTATAAAATGATTACACTGGTCAACAGTGGTTATGCCACACGAACTACGATAGCTAATACTGTTTAATCTTTCTTGCCTCGTTATTTGTGTTTTTACAACTTTGACCCTGTTTTTATACTTTGGAATCCAAACCACTTAACGCAGAGCAAAAAGAAACAAACCATCTAATAGATAATTAAACAAGCTTTTTAGTGGAGCATTTTTTTATTTTTCTGCAATGTATAGTCGTGAGATATTCAGGTTTAAAATAAAATTTTTGATTTTTTGTTAAAAATTTTGACTTTTACAACTATATTTTTTAATATTTAAAGCCATCTTTTAAAAAAAATTTAACTTTATCGTATTCTTTATTATATTTTCTAAATTTTGATGCCTTAAACATAAACATTCTCAAAGAGAAATAATTAAAATAAATTAAAATAAGCCAAAAAGCCAAATAGTCATATGAAGCATTCAGCTTCAAGCTTTAGTGCAAGTGGAATACTAAGAGTGCTAAATGCTTTATATGACTATACGGCTTGTTCGCTTATTTTAATTTGTTTTAATAGTTCCACTCAAAGAATGTTTATGTCTTTGGTACCTCTTTAAGGGTGGGGGCACCCATACAATGTAATTTCATTAACAGTAGGATACTTTGTATGGGAGCCCTCCTAAGGAGTGGTCGGAGGGGATAGGTCCCAAAGGGAAAAATATTACACTTGAAAAAGTAATGAAGGTTGGTCGTACATATTAAAAACCTCTCCAACCCTTCCCAAGAGGGGAAATATTGATTTTATTAACAGTAGGGTGCATTGTATGGGAGCCACCCTAAGGGGGGTTGGAGAGGTTAGGTCCCAAGGGAAAAAACGTTACACTTTAAAAAATACTGGAGGTCGGTCGTACATATTAACCCTCTCCTACCCTTCCCAAGAGGGGAAATATTGATTTCATTAACAGTAGGGTGCATTGTATGGAAGCCCCCCTAAGGAGGGGTCGGAGGGGATAGGTCCCAAGAGACAAAATGTTGCACTTGAAAAAGTACTGGAGGTTGGTCGCACATATTAACCCTCTCCTACCCTCCCCAAAGAGGTAAATATCGATTTCATTTACTGTAGGGTGATAGGGTCCATTGTATGGGAGCCCCCTCAGGAGGGGACAAAGAGGATAGGTTCTAAGAAAAAAAAATTTCTCTTGGAAAAATAATGGGAATCGGTAATTTTAACACTCTCCTGCCCTCTCCAAAAGGGGAAATATTGATTTCATTAATTGTAGAGACTTATGGCTTACCCTGGACCTGCCTCCAGGGAGAACCTTACGTGACCCGAAAAAACTGAATTCATATTCGGTTCCAGCGACCTAGAAAACATTAAAAATAGTCATGAAACCAAACGGGTTTGCTTTTTTCTGGAAGTTAATGCACAGTTTCTTTTTCTTTTTCATTATTTTCATTTTTTTACGTTCAATTACCTTTCCGCCGATGTAAAATGAGAATGTGCTCTTGAAGAGATCAGAAGTTATAGCGTTGACACGTTTTAACGTGTAATAGTAATGAATTTTCAATACGACTTCAACTAGCAATCGCCTTTTTTAATTTTTGTCGATAATATAAAAACAAAACAAAAACATAAAAAAAGTCAATTGCTAGTTGAATTTGTACCTAAATTCATTACTACTCCACGTTTTACACTTTTAAAAAGATAATAGCTCCTCGTATCTAAAAAAAAATTTTTAAAAAGTTGCCTACCTTGTCTACCTCACTATGTGCCGCTCAGTAGTAGAATTAAAGAATTTGTGTACATTTTATCTATGAAAGATATATTTTAAAGCACCGCCAACAACCACACGGAGAAATAGGTAAAAAATTGCTTAAATTTGTTTGATTAAGATTAAGCAAATTTGAAGATATTTCTAAGCTACTCAAATTTTCAAAAGAAATTTAAGCAAAATTTTGATATTTTGATATTTAATAACTAATCCAATTATTGCTTAGTTAGTTGTGATTTAAATTTAAGAAACTTTTTCTAAAATCGCACCGTGATTGAGCCAATTATTACTGATTTGCATTTAAGCAAAATAATTGCTAAATTTTAGCAAAATAATTTTTCTCTGTGCACGCACACCATCATCAATATAACACATAAATTTAAGTCGCTCTACTTTTCTTCATATTAAAATTTCAACTCAATTCTTATATTTCATTATTATTTTCAAATATTGTTAGTTTTTTAGATGTTGGAAGATAATTGAAAATATAGTTATTATATTTTTCCTATATAAAGGCCTCTGCCTACTTACGGCACGTAACGAAACTACAAATTATAACTATCCTGTGTTCTTATGTGTTCATGCAAACTAATCTGCAACGAAACGGCAACGACCGACAAAAAAGCCGGTAGCTATAAAGCCAAAGAATTCTGGCCGGCTTGTCGTTTCGTTTCGTTACTTGCCGTAATCTGCCCACTTACCTTAAGCAAACGTTATCAAAGAATTCGCGGAAATAATAAAGAAAAAAAAAATGCTGAAGATCTTGTCGATACTGCGATTGATAATAACCATTTAAAAAAATCATTAATTAACTTATTATTTAATATTTATTTTTGGTCATCTTTCATTAATATTTCCTGCAATTTTTTTAATTATATTAGCTTATCTTGGGATGTGTTCTGTGTATGAAGAATATTTGTTAATTAAGCATGAATACATCAATAAATATTTTTTATTCAGTCCTGTGATTTTTACTCTGTCCTCAATTTTAACCACTGACTACAGATGTTTTTATCAACAAAATCTTGAGGTTAATTTGACTTTTGAGAAAATCACAAACACACAATGACTACATAAATCCGTTGTATGCCCCAATAGGAAAAATTAAGATCTTTGCACGATTTACCACTCGTCAAATTCGTTAGAGTTTAATTTTCTTTTTTTTTTTTTTTGTTAATCTGAAAAGATGCATATTTAAAATGAAATTTTTTTATATATAAATTAAGTAGTTTTTAGTTCGAAAATTCATACTTTGAACAAAAAAAACAAAACGAAATGGCCATTTCAGCCCTTGAAAGGACTTTGACCGAGCTTCTTATGACCATTGTGTTGTGAAATATTTGAACACAAATGATCGAGAACTGGACCTACCAGCTTTATGCTTACTCCGAACGGTTTATGTTCTCAAGAAGCTTTTCATGGCAGTTTTTACTCTCTGAGGTTTGCCATTGTCTGCAGAGAGGTGACGGTCGAACAGAAAAATTAATTCAATTGAACAAACTTTCGTGTTTTGGATTCTCTGGCGTATGGGCCACACACTCTACCCATTGCACCACGGCCTCCATACTTTGAACAAAAAGTCTTAATAATTCCAGAAAGTTTGATTGAAAGCTCGTCTCGGCAAAACTTTATCCAAAAATTTGAGCTAAGTTAATTATCGAACTACCCATTCAAATAAACCTACGTTAGTCATAGTTAAATTGTCTACTAGGGCCTACGTTACATAATCATGTTGATTGGTTTTTCAACTTGCAGTTATTGTATTGTTGTCTGTTGGTGCATTGGACTATTTTGTTGTTATTGTTGTTGCATCTGTTATTCAGTTCAACTGAAGTAGTGTTAAAAATACGTAAAAATATGCATATGAAATTGTATATTCCTGCGAATGTGTAACACTTAATTGCACATCCTTAAAGCAAGTGCATCCATCCAATATTATATAGAATACAATTTTTTAATATTATATTATTCTGACAGGAATTTATGAGTTCTTGCAGTTCACAAATAATATTATTGAGAGCAGTCCATTGAGCTGTTGACCACTATATAAAAACCAGCATGTGGAGAAATCAGAATGAAAGATGATGCTTAACCTGTCTGTAAAATTCTTCATGTTTTTCAAGCCTTATTCTGTCAGTTAAATGAGAGCAGATTCATTATTTTAACAACACTGACAGGCATGAATATTTTTTTTTTTTGTATTATTAAAGTGAAAACTTCTTTAGGCGCGTTGAGCGCTTTTTGGTAGAAGGTATGAGCATAAATTCGCGTCAGCACTGTTAACGTCATCACTGTTAATGTTAGCAATGTTAAGGCTTAAGGCGAACGAAATAAGACAGGAGAAATGAATGAAGTTAGTAAGAAATAAACTGCCAAATTAAAAATTTGTTTCAACTCAACGTCTCGTTTTTTGATTTTGTTGGTAAACATACACCGTTTCCTTAAATTTTTGTTGTTTTTTGCTTATGTCCAGCAAAAAAATTGTATTTATAATAAATATTCCAAAATCGAAGCTTGAATTGAGCCTGTGCCATACAGACCAAGCGATGAATGTTCTAACCAGTACGCTAAGGAAGCGCAATAATAAAGGTTTGTTGATAAACTATTATAGTGGCGGCCATGGCGTAGTGGCTAGAGTGTGTGACTCTTACGCCAGAGAACCCAAGTTCGAATCCTTTATCTGACACAGAAAATTTTTTCAATTGAATTAATTTTTCTGTTCGGCCGTCACCTCTCTGCAGACAATGGCAAACCTCAGAGAGTAAAAACTGCCATGAAAAGCGTCTTGAGAACATAAGCCGTTCGAAGTCGGCGTAAAACATGTAGGTCCAGTTTTCGATCATTTGTGTGCAAACATTTCACATCACACACAACCCAATTGATCATAAGAAGCTCGGGTACAGTCCTTTCAAGGGCTAAGATGGCCATTTCGTTTTTTTGATAATCTATTAAGTATAAGTTCTTCTTTCTTGCTTTGTCTTTAACAAACCTCAATCAATCAGTTAAAAGATGGCAGTGTACCACTGATCTTGGCTCACACATTGATCAACTGCTGGTTTGTGTTCTTGCTAATGTGAGAAAAACTTAAGTATTATAGAAAGAAAAAGCTTTTAATTTAATATTATTTTTAACATTGCCTGAATCTCAATCCTTTCGAGATGGGCAACCTCTTGTGGTTTAACTGTTAACCCAGAGAAAACGGATCTCATTCTTTTCACAAGGAAATATGAACTACCCAACTTAATAAGTCCGCGTCTAAACGGCACGAGGTTGATCTTTAGTGACATCACGAAATACCTAGGAGTTATTCTGGATAAGATGCTTATCTGGAATGATAATATAAAAGAACGTGTTAGGAAGGCAAACATAGCTCTTTTTGCCTGTAAAAAATCGATAGGTAAAAATGGGGTTTCTCCCCCATAGTACGCTGGATCTATTCAGCAATTGTTCGCCCCATACTTACTTGTGGCTCACTGGTGTGGTGGAGGGCCCTTGATAAAACAACAGCACTTCAGAAATTTGCAAAGAAGTGCAAGTCTATGAATTACTGGGGCACTGTCCACAATACCAACTGACGCTTTAAATGTCATGCTTTACCTTCCTCCTCTTGATACCTTTTCACACAATTATTCTGAACTCCTCTGTTCCCGACGAAACAGACTACTGTGTGCCTTGCTTAAATCTTGAAAAGAACTACAAAGTTCTCATCCCTTCACGGCTAGACTGGGCTAACAAAACCCCCCTTAAAACAAACGGCATAATAATCTTTACAGATGGATCAAATCTTCGAGAACAAGTAGGGGAGGTATTTACTAGCAGGACCTTGAAATCGAAGTATCCTTTAGACTCCCAAATTATTGTAGTGTCTACCAAGCGGAGATGGTTGCAATTCACGAAATCGCTAAGATTCTGGGTCAAAAAGACCTTGAAGGAAAAAGTATTTTCATCTTCTCAGATAGCCAAGCAGCGCTCAAGGCACTGAACTCACATTCTGATAACTCTAAAACTCTCACTGAATGCCGCAGATCTCTTAACGAGATGGTAAGGCTATTCAGGATCCACCTCATATTGGCAGATGAATTGGCAAGGAAGGGTACGACCTCTAGCACCCTCTTAAATGAGGACCTTATTGGTATACCCATATTCACCTACAAACTCCAGTGCAGGAACAAATTCTTAAGTCCTGCACAAGAACGCTGGGAGCACCTTGATACATGTAGGACTGCTAAGTTGACGTGGAATTCCTACGACTTAAAACGCACCAACTCACTGATTAAATTATGCAGGGTGAACCTGTCAAAAATAATAGGAATCCTCATGGGTCACTGCCTAATCGGAACGCATGCTCTTCGGTTAAGACTTATAGGAAATTATTTTTGCAGAAGCTGCAGATGTGAGCAGGAAGTAGAAAATGTTCAGCACCTCCTCTGCGAAAGTCTGGCCCTTGCTAAAAGGAGGATGGCAACTCTGGATCATCCCTTTCTAAACGGACTTGCCGAAGTCTCATGCCTGGAAATTAGGCATATCCTAAAATTCATTACCGGCACGAACTGGTTTGAGGAGGGAAATCTCTAGGGCTCAAAGGAGATTATGTGGTATCACAACGGGCCTGCACTGGCCTAGGTATCGAGTCGGCTATAGACTTAACCACTTTAACCTAACCTAACCTAACATTGCTTGAACTAATTTCAATTGATGATGATGGCAGTTCTGCAGCTGAAGGGATATATGTTTAAAAAAATATTTAATCCACTTTCAAGCAAAGACGAGAAAATACAATCGATAAATAAGCGATAAGAATGTTTTATGAATATCATAAACATATATATTAACAAATTATTATGTAGAATTCGTTTCATTCTTTCTATCAGTCTCCTCCTATAGTTAAAATAAAATCAAAATAATTTATTTTTCCGAGATATGAAAAATACTTTCGCACTACTCTTTTCTACTCAAAAAATATACATATTAAAATTTTGCTTCAGCCACCACTTAAGAGCTCGAAAGATACCTTTAAATGGCAAAATAAATTATTTTTCTCAATAAACCCAATATATTTCTACTGAATATACCTACTTACTCTTTTGCTCAATATACTTCGAAAAAAAAAATACATACTTTTATTCATCTCATTCTAACATACAGCAAACACTTTTCACTTTTACGGCTGTGGCTGTACATATATCGAATTTATTAATGCGATCTAGTCGAGGCCCTCAATACTGTGTACCAAATTTATACGCGCTGCATGCAACAGAATTATGAGGATTCAAATTGAATTTACAAATACAAGTGCAAGCACACATACACTAATGTACAAATGTATGATAATGCATCATGAAACTCATTTTCCTGCCAGCGGATTCGTTCCAAATGCAGATGCGTTCGAAGAAGGTTTTAGGCGCATACAGCAAGTGACGCCTACATGTATGCAATGAAATAATAGCAGCGAAACAGAACAAGTGAGGATAGTGCAAATGGCGACTCATTAGTAGTAGTTGTCGTTGTAGTAGAGTGGCGAAAGAAACTGCAGGATGCAGGGTAGATCGTGGGTGCTGCGTGTTGCTTAAGTGCGTACAAATGACATTATGTACATTTGCAATATAGAACGTGGTAAATCATGTCCGAATCCATTAAATTGTCAACGTCCTTCATCACGATTGCGGTAAAAGTCGAAAACGGCATGTTTTGTGTGGAGCGCCACGGAAGTAGCACAAAACATGATGGAACCTGGTGTGCTGGTGCTGAGATAACTTAATTTCGTTGTTTACATTAGTGCAATGAGTGCGTAGTGGGTAGTGGATAGTAACTTGTAGGTAGCACAATGAATAAAACCAAAATTTTCAATAGAATATCAACAAAAAAGAAAACTCCAACTCACACTCAAAGGCAACCCACCGCCTAACCAACCAACACACCGTTAATATTGGTTTTCTCTGGGTTTCCTTCAAGCTCACAAATTGAATTCTGTGGATTTTGTTATTATTCCGAAAATCTGCGTGAAGCTGGCGCTAGTTGACATGTAGCTGCAAGTGGGGGGCGGGGGGATCGTATGGGTCACATAAAAGCCGCGTTGTTGCTTGTATTGCGAGAACCAAATTTCGCGTTACCAAAATATTCACAATGTGCATAATCATTGTTCGTACATCGGCTGCGTTTCACATCATGTCAAGTTTCCAAAAAAAAAAAAAACATAAAATTGAGTTAAAGTGAAGTACGCGTTTCATAGCGCTGACTGCAGAATGTAGCGTGTGTCTGCAGTTAGCTGTGTTTCCTGGACAGTTTTCAGCATGTTTGGCGTATCCATTCATAGTGTTCCGCTGCATTGCTGCAAAACCGTTATAATGTTTATTCATTGATTTGTCAAACAGATACATTTTGTGGCCTGTAATTGAAATGGGCGCGAAATTAAGTTGCTTGCGTGTATTTTTAGCGGTGTCATCAAGTATGTACATGAGTAAATACTATTTGTATGCGTGCAATCGACCTCATTTGACTTTTTCACGCTTTTCTAATGGCGACAGTTTTTCCACAATTTGTTGACATTAAATTTTGTCACTATGTTGCACATAAATTGCTCGCTATGACTTTTTTTTAAAAAGGGATAAGGTTTTTAAGTTTTGTAAGAATATGACGATTAATAAAATTTTTGGAATTATTGGAATCCCTGGAATGAGAATAAGTTTTCATTACATTTTGCTGAGATTCTGAACTCCCAGCAAATTTAATATCAAAGCAATTAAAAAATGTTTCTATTTTTTAAAATATTATTACAACCATCTTACCAATACATATTATCTATATTATTAGTTACACGGTGGTACAAAATTGAGTGAAGTAAAAACCTGGGGTGTGATATTATTTTTCTTGTAGGTCTTGTCGAGTTAAAGAAGAATCTAATAGTGAAATATGCTGGACACCTCCAAAATCCGGACTTAGGGTAAAAAACCGGGTTTTGTACCTTTGCGCACTTATAAGCCTGTAATTTTGTTGATAATAATCCGATTTTCAATTTCTTACTAGATTTGGAAAGAAGAAACTGATATCTTTCGAATGATATATATAATTTATCTAAAAAAACTTGAGAAATTTGGGTGTTATTGTCCAGCAAATACAAATTTTGTAGATTTTTCAAATATTTTTCAACTTTGGTGAGGTTTTTATACATTATTTTATTAAGAAACTATAATACTATTGAATTTATTCAAAAAGTGCAAACAACGCAAATGAATAATAAGAAAAATACAATAAAATTAATTTTGATTTTCGTGCTAAATGCCGCACACTTCCTTATGCCGGCGGTATAATCTTTTGGTGCTGAGTGTACCGGTTTCCCAGCTTTAGGAATGAAAACAACTCGCACTTCTCTCCAAATTAAAGGACATATTCTGTCTTGAGGCAGCCGGTGAAGATTGGTATAAGTCAGGACATGATGCTGGGATGGGCATGTTGCATGATGGCCGATAGGATTCCATCTGGTCCCGCAGATTTGTAGGGCTTGAAAGACCCGATTGACCATTCTACAGTTGGCCTTGTAATAATGGTGGGGGAGTTCTTGTAAGGGTTCTGGTATTGATGTTTCCAAGTTGCTGTAAGCTCCGTTTTGGTCCGATTCCTTGCAATCTAGACAATAAGTTTCCATGAGTAGAAAAAGCGTTTCTTTGCTGGATTCTGTCCAGGATCCGTCGGACCCCTTAAGGTATCCCGGGACCGTTGGGTCTTTGAATTGCGTCTTTCGAAGTCTAGCGGCTTCACTGGTATCCTTAATGGACTCGTAGAATTTTGTACAAGATGTTCGCCTAGCTTTTCTTACTTTCCTAGTGTGAGAACTTAACATGGATCTGTAGGGTGTAGAGTGTAAACTTTCGGTGAAGTTTTCTAACCTCTTATCACCTCTTTTTGAGGTCGCTAGTCCACCAACTCGCATTTGTATGTTTAAGACTTTTGGCAAAACTTCTTGAAAGCCTGGTTCATTTTTCCCGTTATAAGGTCGACTGCACTGTCAACGGATGCATTGTTTGGGAGATATTCTGTATCTAAGTCTGCAGTATTTTTGCTTATTCAGACTGAAAACCTTTCCCAGTTAGTTTTTAATGAGTTCTTAAACTGTTTCCTAAAGTGGATTCGTAGTCAATATTATAGAGAATCCTAAAGTGGTCGGAAAACGACTCATTTTGTGACACCTCCCAGCCTATCGACTTAATTGACTTATCCAATTAAATAACTTAATCAATACTTAACTTAGCTTAACTTAACTAAACTTAAGTTAACTTAATTAACTTAACTTAACTTAACTTAACTGAACTTAACTTAACTTAACTTAACTTAACTTAACTTAACTTAACTTAACTTAACTTAACTTAACTTAACTTAACTTAACTTAACTTAACTTAACTTAACTTAACTTAACTTAACTTAACTTAACTTAACTTAACTTAACTTAACTTAACTTAACTTAACTTAACTTAACTTAACTTAACTTAACTTCACTTAACTTAACTTAACTTAACTTCACTTAACTTAACTTAACTTAACTTAAATTAACTTAACTTAACTTAACTTAACTTAACTTAACTTAACTTAACTTAACTTAACTTAACTTAACTTAACTTAACTTAACTTAACTTAACTTAACTTTACAATTCGAGAAACTACCTACCGGGAGACTAATATTATACATTAAGCGAACTGCAATAAATAGACACATCTGCATAAACGCAACAATGGCATTGAACTTACGAAAAATTAATTTAAAAAGTGTTTTTACTTTGTACTGAATTTAAAGAAGACTTTTGTTTTTATTGTTTTTTTTTTTTTTGTTTTGTGTTACAAAGTTTTTTTTAGTGATTTTTTTTTTTTATTTGAAGTAAAAATATCAAGAAATTGTAAATGTAGTAGCTTTCGCTAAAAGTCGGATGTTTTGTAGCAATCGAAATATTATAAAATTAGTATTTTATGAAAAATTTTCTTACAACTTAAAAAAATTCAGTACATTTTTATGTGTTTTCTCGGATTTTATATTGCATACATTACTTTATTAGTGTTCCATTGCCTTTTGACGCATGTTCTCAATTTCACTTGCCTCAAAAATTCAATTCTTCTCCAATTATATTCTTAATTAAACAAAATTTGCTTCCTTTTTATGCAACCTATTAGAAGACAGTCTGTGAATGGAACAAGAATATGAAAAGTCAAAAGCAACACACCATCATCGTCATCACCATCATCAATATTTCTGCTGAGCATACATCAACATCAACAACGTCATCGGGCGAGCTTCGTAGTTTTCACACCTTTGTGCACTTTAACAAGCCATAGTTTCCACTCAGTTGCACTTTTAAAGCTAAATTGCCAAAGCCACATTCTGAGCCACATCCTCTCGGCCACAGCTACGGAAGCAGTTTGGTACCATTCGGTAAGCATGCTTCTCAATGCCGCAAGCATTTTTTACTCTGTAGCTCAATTGATGCTTTTCTCGTTGGTTGATGCTTCTCGTTGGTCTCGATGGTGTCGATGATGTTTGGTACTAAAGAGAAAAAATGTTGCACACTTGTAGGATTTTTTTAAGTCTGTAATATTTGACACTCTACTGTCAAAGAAAAATTCTTTTCATACTTAAATTTTGTCACTATGCAATTTTCTTGCCAGATATTTAAGATTGTCTCTTGATACGTTTTCTTTTTCTTGAAGATATTGTAAAATATGTAAAATTCTGAAAGTACATATTTAAAAATATATGTATCAATTGGTTTCAGCCACTTCGAGATACGGTATGTATTACAATAACTTTGTTTTTTAAAGTGAACAATAAAATGGTTATATTTATTGAAAAAAGCAATATTTGAATTTATATAATCTTCCGTTAAACAAAATCTTTCCAGTGAATTAAAAAGACAATTAAAAAAATGTATTAGGTATAAATGTAAATGTATTAAAGGGTAGGGTAAGAGAGGGTTAATATGTACGACAGACCTCAAGTATTTTTTCAAGTGTAACATTTTTTCCCTTGGGACCTATTCCCTCCGACCCCTCCTAAGAGGGGCTCTCATACAATGCACCCTACTGTTAATAAAATCAATATTTCCCCTCTTGGGAAGGGAAGGAGAGGGTAATTATGTACGACTAACCTGCATTACTTCTTCAAGTGTAATATTTTTCCCCTTGGGACCTATCCCCTCCAACCCCTCCTTAGGAGGGCTCCCATACAAAGTACCTTACTGTTAATGCAATAACATTGTATGGGAGCCCCCACCCCTAAACAGGGGTGGGAGGGGGTATACGCTAAGGGAAAAAATGTTACACTTGAAAAAGTAATGGAAGTTGGTCGTACATATTAACCCTCTCGTACCTTTCCCAAGAACGGATATATTGATTTCATTATCAGTAGGGTGCATTGTATGGGAGCCCCCCTAAGAAAGGGTCGGAGGGGATAGGTCCTAAAAGAAAAATGTTACACTTGAAAAGTACTGGAGGACGGCCGTACGTATTAACCCTCTCCTACCCTCCCCAAAGAGGTAAATATCGATTTCATTTACTGTAAGGAGTTCATTGTATGGAAGCCCCCCTCAGGAGGGGTCAAAAAGGATAGGTTCGAAGGGAGACATTTCCTCTTGGAAAATAATGGGGGTTCGGTGATACATTTTAACCCTCTCCTGCCCTTCCCAAAAGGGGTAATATTGATTTCACTAATTGTAGAGGCTTAGGGCTTACCCTGGACCCCCCTCCAGGGAGAACCTGACGTGACCCGAAAAAACTGAATTCATAGTCGATTTCAGCGATCTCGAAAACATAAAAAAAAGTCATAAAACCCCACGATTTTTTTTTTTTTTTTAAAATTATTGTGCAGTGTTATTAACAAATTCTGCCTTATTCTATTTAAAGGAGAGCTTGAGGAGCACGTGCCTAATGATATAAAAAAGTTATTTCAACTAAAAATAAGTACACAATTCTATTTCGAATCCCTAATGCACTGAAAATAAAATAAAAAATTTGATAACAAATTTAAGACTGCCTTTTATGTTAACACTGTGACCGTTTTTTTTTTTACGGATTCATAACGAGTAAGAAACGGGTCCGTCGAAACATAGGAAAGCGAAGGGCGTACTGACGGACTCGTAACGAGTTCGAAACGGATCCGCATCCGATTTTGTGCACATTGGGGTGCGTCTACGGCAGGAGTGCGCAAAAGGCCGCCCATGGGCGGATAGCTTTCACATGGATAGCTTTCAATTAAAAAAGCTTTTTAGTCGAGTTGATAACTTATTACACTGAATAAAAAAATAAGATCAGTAGCTGTGCGACCTTCATGCTGTGATTTTGCGGCCGCTCGCTTCTGTGTTGCTTTATTGAACACGATAACATATCATTAGCGCGTTTGTTCGTTCATTCGATACGATCAGACGTTGTACGAACTTTATGTTGTTAAGTTGCGGCCCCTCTATTCTGCGCTGCCTAAGGTTGCAAACATAGTGAACGCTTATTGCTGAGCCGAGCCAAAAACACATTGCAGCAATAAAAAAACCAAGTCACGCATCTCTTTTGCTCCAATGTGTTTTTCGCAACCTTATAGAACACGACAAGCTGTCACTCGCGTTATACTGTGAATGAACAAACTCGTGCTTTTCGTTCAGTGCAAACTCTTAAAACATAATCTTTGCAATACAATCACAGAAATGTGAATGTATAATTTTGCGCTCCCCTGGTCTAGGGCAATGCTCGGCATCTCGCGACAGCATGTGTAAAGAGCTTTCTCTGCCGCCAAACTTATTTAAGCACACGTACTTTGCTAGAGCTTTCAGTGTAGTTTGAACATTCAGGATTGTAGGGTATCGATGCACATTTCCTTTACACGTATTGAAAGACACATACACTGCTATTTTCATATAAAAGTTTTTATACAGTGCAAAGCTTACATAAAGCTTTAACAAAAACACAAAACCGCAAGCTTGGCGTTTATGTGTATGTATTTGTGAATTCAAAAGCTTTGCATTATTAAAGCAAAGTGTGTTGCGCAGCATAAAGCTTTTCTTAAAAATGGCATTAAAGCTCTAGCAGCGTATGTGTGCCTTAATACGTGTGCCGGCAGAGAAAGCTCTTTACCTGCGCTGCCACGAGATACCGAGCACTGGTCCAGGGCTCCTGGCAGAGATAAAGAGATAGGAAACTTCGATTTTGGAATGTGGGAACGGAATAACCTTATGTCCTGATTGCGTCAATACTAACACAAAATGTTCAATACAAGAACAAAAACCACAGAAACTCCTCTCAAACATGGGACATCCAAACTCACCATAAATGTGTAAAAGGTGTCAAACACGAAAAACTCACCAATATCATAGGACATCCAATCTCATACACACAAGTCGTGAGTTTTGCATAAAAAGGGAGTTAAAAAAGGTAAAATCTGAAATAACCTTGAAAATCATGAAGTTTTCAATCTCTTTATCTCTGGATCCTGGGCCTGACAAACAGAAAAAAAATTAACAATGAATAATATATTCATGACACCCAGAAAAGCTAACATACTGGGTGTCAACTCCATGAATTCCGAAAGAAACCAGCGCCCTATTCTAGAACTTCAATACTGAATCCAAGCAGAATTTTGGATTTTCGAAATATCAATGGTGTTTGCCTTATTATAGGTCAAATGTTACGAAAACCAAGTGTATCGACGTATCCGGCAAAAAACACCTAATAGGCGTGTCCAAGGGACTTTTACAGTAGCTCTCGTATCATAATAATACATTATTTTGCACCAAGTCTTAGATTTTAGGGAAGACTAGAACTGAATATATGGTTCAATTTAATAGTTTCAAACTATGCAATAAATCTGTTTTCTCACAAAAAATAGAACAAAAATAATTGCGTCTAAGCTATAAGCATAAAAAATAATTTTCAGCTTCACTTTTCACTCATTACGCAATCTGTAGAGATTTTCGCATAATTTTTCTCTTTGTTTATGCACATATAAGGAAGCGTGGGTGTGAGCGGTATAACCAACACTGTCAGCATTGCCAAGCTTAACAACACGTTTGCGACGCATGAACACGCTGTATTGATAAATTACGTGCGCCTATGCTACATTCCACAGCCTTGCTTGCATTGCCGTCTCACCATGTCAGCTAGAGCAGCTGACAGAGCGGACATTTTTGCAAATACATTTTGACAGCTCAGCCAAAAATTGCGGCACAAAATGGCAACGTTGGAGCGCACGCTTGCATGGTTGCAGAAAATTTGTTGATTTCAGTTTTTGGCGGTTTTTGCACCAAATGAATTATGATGCAAATTATCCAAAGTGATGTGTTTGTGAGTGAGGTTGTGCAAACGGCCCGTTTATTTTTATTTTTTAATCTAAATTTTCACTTAGGTTTTGCTGCAAGAACAAATTCAAATTTATAGGTAAACAAATATGCGCGATTACGAAACATTTTGTATGAAATACAGAGATGTTTAATGCATCAAATCAGGTAACAGAAATAAATTAAGGACATTCAATAATGTAGAACGAAGAAATTACCGCCAATGATGCACTATAAATTTTTAATCATGATATAACCATGCATAAGAAAATGTTCGACTATTATTAACACACTAAAATACATTTATTTCTCCTTCAAAAATATTATACAATGTCAATAAATACAAAAATGTTACTTTGTCGTCTTCATTGTATGTCTCCTGTCACCTTTTCCATAAGAAAATCTATCAATTCCATAAATTTGTTTGTCCCACGCTATTTATTTGCAAAATCATCTCTTGAAAACAGCTAATATTTTTATGCCAACTAACAGTAGAGAAATATAGCTGCATCTTGCTGTTCGATGCAAGACAACAAATATAAAAAATTAGTTGCTCAAGGTGCAACTAAATAATGCAAGGTAAGAAATGCACGCTACTTGCATAGTCGCATACCGTAGCTAGCTGTTATGAAAAACGAAGAAAAAAAAAGTGTTGTTAAAAAACAAAAATATTGCCAACTCAAATTCACTGACAATTTATGTTGAGCCATTTGCTCAGATCCCCTTGATCCCAGATCGATGTCAAACATTTGCAAGCAGAAACAACTCGCTTACACTGTGATGCAAAAAAAAAACCCCTTCCATACTGGCATGGCTGAGATGTTTAACGAAACGAGACGAAACTAATTTTAAAACTGATGCAGTGCTGCACACTGAAGAATATTTCCAAGAAAAAAGAAAAATGTGTTAAATCACATAAAACACCAACAACAACAAAAACAGCAAACTGCTGGATTCAAAGACACTTTAAAAAATACGTTGGTAAAAATAATTTTACATGAATTAAAAATGTGTTCCTTGCACAGTGCTTTTGACCTAGAACAAAGGCGATCATAGCAGTCTTCTATTATCTCACGTATAACGCAAATTAAAAGTGGGCGTGGTCGAACCAGAAACACGCCGACCTCCTATACAAAGTGAGATGTTTTCCTTAGTTATCTCCTGTGTTAGTTAATACAATTAATAGAAAATGGGCGTGGTCTGTATAGAACAGTCCCCATCTCCCATATAAAATAAAAGCATTTCTCAAAACCATTCTTGTTATTGAAGCTATTTCTATTATTCACTTTTACTGCTTTATTTTTTGTTTTTTTTTTGTCTTAAGTCTTACAAGATATATAATTATTCTAATGGAAAACTTCTTTGAAAAGATTTATCGTGATCAGATATGAGCAATTTTTTTTTAATTTTTTAAATTTTAAAATTTTTTTCACTGACCAATTCTTTGCTTCCAAATTTTATTAATCGACCAAGCCGAACACCGAAGCGATTACCGATTATCAGGCCGATTACCGAAGCATTTACCAATCGATTACCGAACAATTTACCGATTACCGAACCAATTACCGATTACACAGGCCAACGATGAAGAAACTTTTTCAATAATTGTACCTAATTTCTGTGTTGTTTCGTGTGTTGATTCCGAAAATAATAATAAAAAGTCGTATTACCTCACATTTTGATATTAACAAAAATATAATATAAAAGTTAAAGCGACTATTCCGGGATGAGGCGTGCTTTTAAAGGCGACTTTTAAGGGCTGATTAAACGGCCGATTAAATTAAAGGCCGATTACCAATTACTGAAGCGATTACCAACCGATTAACGATTACTAAAGCGATTTCCAACCGTTTACCGATTACCGAAGCGATTACTAAGCAATTACCAACCGATTATCGAAATGATTTCCAATCAATTACCGAAGCGATTACCAACCGATTACCAATTACCGAGGCAATTGCAAACCGGCTACCAACTACCAAAGCGAATACTAGCCGATTACCGAAGCGATAACCAACCGATGACAGAAGCGATTACCAACCCATTATCGAAGCGATTACCAACCGATTACTGAGCCAATTACCGATTACACAACCAAAGTAATTGTGTTAAAAAAAAATTATATACATATAAAGATTAAAAAATAGCAGTTTATACATTCAGTAACGCAAAAATTGATAAAAAGAGTTAATAAAAGTATAATGCGTTTGATTTGCCGACTCAGCTACTTCGAAAATTCATAACAGCTGTGAACAACTACTTCATAGCTTTCAGTTTTCACTTCGGTCAGCAGACCCCCACTGCCAACATTTTGTATATGTTTTTCTTTGATCATTTTTTATTACATATACCACATACGTATTCAGGGAATTGTTCTTATTGTTGGTTGGCTTCTTCTTTTATTTTCAGAATATTAATGGGGTCAAATACTAGCAATGGATTGACCGATTTTTAAATTTTCTTCACGTAACAGCTCTTGCCTTCTAAAATTAGGTCGTGATAGAGCCCAAATTTATTTATCTCAAAAAATTTTACTAAAATCAAATTTATAGATTTAAACCAGTGTTGTTCATGTAGTTCCATGCAAGGTGAGACCCGACGGCTTCATTCGAAAGTCGAAACACTTACACGATCACTCCAACTCTCAAGTCCCAGCTAGCATTTGGAAGATAAATTGTTCGCCTTTCTCTGAATAGAAGAGAAAATATGATATATATTTATGATAATATATTTTACCTCTAGAAAATATAAAGACAAGTTCTCTTTCGCGCGAAATAAAAGCGAGCCGCTTTTGTTACTCCTTGGCGATAAAATATATATTTTTTTCCAAAAACAAAATGTTACAGGTTCCTCACTTTCTCTCCAAGATGAAAAGATTGATTTATAAGATTGTTGCAGGGCTGATCGCACTCTCTTCTCAGTACCCATAATTGTCAAAACCAGCCAATTTTGCGAATGACTACGAAAGAAAAACGGATGATAAAAGAAAGCACTTGTAGATTTTCTATGAGCTGTCAACTTTGATTTGACAATTATGGGTACTCGCTCTCTCCCTTGCGACAACCTTATAAATCAACCTTGGCGATAACAACAATTTGCATAGCACCGTTTTTGCATCTCGCTCGCGATGCAGAGAAGAATACAAGTCGAAAAAATAACAACAAAAGAGCATTGGGAATAAGCATGTGATCTTTTTTTCGTTACTTTTCCCGTTGGCTTTGCCGTTTTTTTTAATATTTGTTGAGAGTTAAAGTTATATTCTCAAAAAGTGAAGAAGTTTGTGGTACTTAGAAACAGAATTGTGAATTTTAAATAAATAAATTAATAAACGAAACGAAGTTATATACTTTTACAACAATAATTTTTATACAAAATAATAATTGAAAATAAATACTACAAAATAATAAGTTATTATTTTAAACAATGTTGTCATCAGAGAACTGCACAAGCCTACTTGAAATTCAAGCTTTTTCAAATACTTGAATTCAAGTATGTATTCAAACTTTAAAAAGCAAAATACCAAACAATTACAAGTCATATCCAAGCTTTCTCGTTGGCTTGGCTTGTTGAGGCTTACTATGTTGGGTAAGAAAGTTGAAAAGCTTGAAACGATCGGCAAAAGCTTGAAGCTCGCAAGTATCCAATTAATTGAATTTAAAGCAAGTATCCGAAAAAAATCATTTAGCTTGTTTAGGAAAATCTTAAGCGTATTAAGACTTTTAAGGGTTCTGTGGAGTCCGTGGTTGGCAATTTTGGGGGTAGTTGATTCCGGAATTAATATCAAAATTTCAAATTCAAGATGTCGGGTAGAGTTGCCACCTAGATTTTTTTTTGTATTTTTGCGAATTCTTGTAATTTTTAAATTCTGACAACGGATTTGATTTTGAATCCAATGTCACAGTTTTAAAATTTAAGCTGGAGGATAAAGCTGCAATCGAAATTTTTACCACAGTATTGCCATCTAGTAAAATGTATTTTTAAGAGTTTTAAATATCCTTTTAAATAACAGTGCTAGGATGTCGCTGAGTTCGAATCTGATGTCAGAATTGTAAAATTCAAGATGGTTACAAGTGTTGCCACCTAACTTTTTCTTAGTTTTAAGAAATCAGTGCTGGGGCGAACACTAGGTAAAAATAGGTAGCTGACCCCGAATCCGCTGCCAGAATTTCAAAATTGTGTAAATTTTTTGATAATAGTATTGCTACCTACTAAAACGTATTTTTAAGAGTTTTAAACATCATTTGATAGTGTTCAGGGGTCGCTGACTTCAAAACTGAAGTCAAAATTTTGAAATTCAAGGTGGTTAATAGTGTTGCCACCTAAACATTTCTTATTTTTACGAATTCGGTGCTGGAGCGAACAATAGGTAAAAATGGGTCGCTAAATCCGAATCCGAACTTTTGCTATATTTTTAAGGTCCCGAAACACGTGTTTCACTTACAATTTGACTTACAGTGGGCAGTTAAACACGTGTTTCGACGTGTCCCCCCTAAAAATGTAGCAAATGGAAGGATGATAGACCCTACTATTTGTGCATCTCAGAAATGCTTGCCCCCTTATAAACGCCCAAAAAATGTTTAATTTTTACCTATCTTGCTTCCCCTTCGAGATATGGCACTTTTTCTACTTCTCCGAAGATTTATCGAGGATTTTTCGAGATATTTAAATTTTATGTTGCTCCATATCTCGAAATGGTAGCAAAATTGGTAAAAATTAACCATTTTTGGGGGTTAGTAAGGGAGGAAGCATTCTTGAGACACACGAATAGGGGGTCTATGTACCCCCATTCATCATATTTTTAGAGGTTTACGTCAAAACACGTGTTAAACTGTCCACTGTAAGTCACATTGTAAGTCAAACATGTTTTGGCCCCTCTAATCTAAAGATAGGTAAAAGTAACCTTTTTTTGGGGGGCTTATAAGGGGGGAAGCATTTCTGAGACGCACAAATACGCTTAATACGCTTAAGATTTTCCTAAACAAGCTAATTGAATTTTTTCGGATACTTACTTTTTTATTGGATACTTGCTTTCAATTTCAAGCATTTCAAGCTTTTTGCCGAAAGCATCAATTTTTTTCCTTTAGTTGAGGCTTCGTGCCGTTCGCTTGTAAGCTAACATACTTGCAAGTCGCAAGCTGTCGTGGGCTTATTTATATTCAAGTACAAGTCATACTTGATTGAAAATTATCAAGCTCAAGCAAGCTGGAACTTGTATTTTAAACAAGTACTTTAAAACGATTTCAAGTAGACTTTTGCAGTTCTCTGGTTGTCATCGAACCAATAAAAGAAATCTAATTTGAAACAGTACAAACCACGAAAAATAGGAGAGGACATGCATACAGACGATGCAGATGAAATGTTTTTAAGTGAAAACAATATTTTAACGTAAATTTAATTTTTAGATCGAACCTGAAAAAATTAAAAAAAAAATAAGCATTTCCTATAATGTTTTTTATTTATTTGCTTGCAACTGAGTTGCAGGATTCAGTGGAATTTCGCCTTTTTCTCGCTAGGAAGAATCAGTTTCTGAAGAATCATATTCTGCTCTGCAGAAGGTTTCGCCAAGACTGACTTTTTTCTCCTACAGGAGAGCAGAAAACAAAAGATGATTTGCTTTCTGCTTTTCCGCTATACAATTAGTGGCTGGTGTTTGTAGAAAACTATTGTTACTTTTCAATAAATTTTGGCAACAGAATCAGAAAAAAACGAGTCAAAATAATAATTTTATGAAGAACAGATTTTTGGAGTGCTGAGATCAAGAGCGCTACTAAAACAAGCACAAATGTCGAAAATTGTAATAGTATGCGTTGTTTAGAACTGTTTTAGACCTTGGAATTATTTCTGATCAAATGATATCAGTTTTTTCTGTGTAACAGCAACTCGACAACAACTTAGAACACATTGACGAGTTACTTGAAAAATTTCGATGCAGCGAACCGTTTCATTTGGGTCGCAAAAATCAAAAGCAAAGATTCAAGATGAAATATGTATACTGGGAGCTTTGAAGTGCATATGTAGCAAATGCATTGAACCAGCTCGACCCACCGACAACAAATGGGTGAGTCGGTGTACTGGTCCAACGGCATGCATCCTGTAAATGCTGCGCAAACTGCACAAAAATATCTCCTTAACTGAAATTCAAATTCATAAGTTATGCAATGGCTGCAGCGCGTCACTCGTCAGTAGCTGCTGCAGTGTGCCGATTTCAACTCGTACCCTTCTCCCATTTTCAGCCATTCCCTTAATCTCCTTACCACTCAGCACTCACTGCACTTCAGCTGTAGTTCCAGCCAAATCCACGTCGAGTTATGCTTTCAATTTGTATTTTCTTCATCATTGGATTTGCAAAAGTTTTTCTTCGATTAGAGTGTGTTTGTGTTTTTTTATTTTTTTTTAACTAAAAGGGCGGCAAGATGCCCACTTTTGACATACTACAATATCTGCTTGAGTATTGAAGCTGCACTGCTCTGAAAAATTTTCGCTGCATTTCTTGGTGTGGCAAACTTTATGGCCTTTGGTTGAGCATCGTATTCGTGTGGCATAAAAAATGTGTTGCTAGCTTTACTGGTTAGTGTTGTTTTTTTTTCTTATCCTTGTGCTTGCTTTTGGGAATCCTTTGAGTTGCACGTGACAATAGCAATCAATGTTTTTTTGAGATGTATAAGATTGAAATGCAATCATGTCTCGACTGTCAGTGGCAATCCTTTTTGTGAAATTTAGTGTCATCGCCTTTTTTTTTCTTGCATTATACGGTTTAATGCATTTTATATGATGGTTTATAATAATAATAATAAAAAATATATTTTTGAACAATGTATCGGTTCATGTTTTGTAATATTTATTGCATTTATATGGAAATTTTTTCTTTTTAACACTGATGTTATGAAGGGGGACTCGCTTGAAGGTTCACTTGGAGGACAGATTACGCCTGAGTCCTGTCAAACTGCCATGGTATTTTTGTTCAGTAGTGTTTGATATTTCATCTTGGAAAACTTGAAAATCACTGTTCAACGAGGAATGGAAAAAAGAAAGCTTTTTGAAAGTTTTCACTTAGACAAAAGTTATTTGGGTTTTTTGAAAAAATAAGCACTTTTTCCCATATAACCAAGTACTGACGTGTACCGATGCATGTCTCAACGGGTTCCCGTGGTTCTAGGTACACAAAATTTTATTTACATTTATTACATTGCCGCTGAAATTTGATATTCAACGAGAAAAGTATAAGCAGTAAGTATGTGTTGGTGTTGAATTTGATATTAAACAAATTTATTTAGTTTATTAATACGTAGTATTGCCTTTTTTTTATTTTTTATTTTTATTTTATTTAACATATAATGTTGGCAAATAAGCGTCAAATCTCTTTTAGAAGCCCAGAGAAAAATATAAAATACATTGCACGAGAGCATAACAACCATTACTAAGATACAGATAAAATTTAAATAAAATTTATATAAAATTAAAGCAATTAACATTTTACAAATTTTGGAAGAAAAATCATTAATAAGATAAAAATACAATTTAAACAGAATTTATATAAAATTTAAAGCAATTAATTTTTAAACATTAAACAATTTTAGTTCAAAACATAAAATTGAGTACATTACACATAACAACCAATAATAAGATGAAAAGCAAATTTAAACAGATTTTATATAAAAATCAAAAGAAGTTACAATAATTTATAGAAATAATTTTGACCAGAAAATAAAATTAGAGATAGGGACTGAGAAGAGTGGGATACAGAGCGATAGAATCAGTGGTTAAGAGAAGTATTTGAAAATGAAATGCTTAAAGGTCTTATTGCTTGGAATACTTTTGATGCTGGGTGGAAGTGAATTCCACAATCTGATCGCGCTTACGAAAAACAGTCGACTGGAGTTAATGAAGTTGTATCTTGGGACCAAAATGTTCCTACTTCTACTTGACCTGCAGAACTCAAGTGTATCAAAAAGATATCGTGAGGATCGCGAGTAGACAACTTTGTGTAAGAACATACAGTTTCTTGCCTTAAGGTAATCGAATAAACTCATGCCCAAAATTAGGTTACAATATTGCGAGATATGATCAAATCTTCTCAGATCGTAAATATAGCGGGCAGCGTTATTGAATGCAACTAACAGCTTGTGAGAAGACCTTGAATCTAGCTGGCTATAAACAACTTCAATTTTATAGGATATAAAATTGCAAAAATAAAAATGTGTATCTGTCAACCAGAACAACTAATGCTTCTTCTCCACACAAAAATTTTGACTCTACACCAAAATTTCGCGTGTAGAATTATATGCCCAAAAATGTTCGTTCCTACAGCATACTAAGCTTAATTGTGTAAACTTATATAAGTTAGAGAGTTCAAACATGAATTTTTCTCCCAGTGAGGATCAACTAGACCATCAAGTGCTCATCAACATTATACGATCAGTACCTTAGTACAGTACACCAAAGGCTCAAAGTGTGACATAAAAACGATTTCTGATCGCAATCAATCACCCTACTTTCCTCAGAGAATGAAGGTATTCTACGTCAAAAAAATAGTTTATAAAACGAAATCAATACAAATGACTTAACTCGAATATTTCTGCGTAATCACTTTGTCGAAGCTTTAAGCCTTTTATAAATATAAGTATTGTGTTGTCATTATAATGCCGAAAATATCTACTTTACTAACAAGATCCTTGCCAACTAACTAAACGAATCTAAATTATTAGTTTGGTCAACAATGAGTAGGATTAAGAAAAAAAAATTAAGTTTTCGTCTGCTTGAAGTTGATTATTGTTTGTATTTGTTTGGGAGTATTTTAAAAATGAGGTAATATTGAATAAGTTACCAATGAAAGTTTAAGTTTATCCAATGAAGAAAGCTTTAAGGGAGCACAATTTTTTGAAAATCCAATTTTTTAATTGATTTTTGTTGTACAACTATTTGGGAATACGTAAAAAAAATTAATCCCGCTTATAATACAGATTCTACAGTGCTTAAAGCCCGGTAGTAAAAAGTACCAACCGATCAAACCAAAGAATCTGTTAAAACGTGTGATGTTCGCTGTATGTGTGTATGTAAGAGTGTATGTGATCAACAAACAAAATGATTCACTAATGTTATCGTTTACGAATCGCATTCTCCTACATTTTATTCATTCGCATTTATTAGTATCGATTTATTTATAATATCGCGAGCGGGAGAAATTCCTCCTTCGTTAATGAATCATCAAAACCGAAAAAAGCAATTCGTTAACGAGTCACCAAAACTATAAAAAACAATTCGTTGACGAGTAACCAAAACTATAAAAAACAATTTTTTAACGAGTTTCCAAAAGTAAAAAAAGCAATTCGATAACGAATCATATAAATAATATAAAAAATAAAATAAAAAAAAAACTAATTTCAAGCTTACCACGTCATCCGAGTGCTAGTCCGGCACCCTAACCACTCGGCTGTTTCAGACGCTGAATATATCTTGCTTAATTTGATTGATAATAAAAGCCAGCATTCGCGGACATTGGTTCGATCCGCAACTTGGTCCAAAAAAAATTTGTTTTTTGTTTTTTTTTTAATTAAGGATTTTTTTTAAAGATTTGGCTTTTGAAAAGTACGAAATTATTTTTTTTTTTTAATGTTTTGACCAACTTTTTTTCGGCTTCGTTACACATTTTTCAAAACCGAAAAAAGCCATTCGTTAACGAGTCGCCAAAACTATGAAGAAGCGAGACGTTAACGAGTCACCAAAACTATAAAAAGCAATTCGTTAACGAGTCACCAAAACTTTAAAAAGCAAATCTTTAACGAGTTTCCAAAAGTAAAAAAAGCAATTCGATAACGAATCATATAAATCATATAAAAAATAAAATAAAAAAAAAAACTAATTTCAAGCTTACCACGTCATCCGAATGCTAGTCCGGCACCCTAACCACTCGGCTGTTTCAGACGCTGAATATATCTTGCTTAATTTGATTGATAATAAAAGCCAGCATTCGCGGACATTGGTTCGAACCGCAACTTGGTCCAAAAAAAATTTGTTTTTTGTTTTTTTTTTAATTAAGGATTTTTTTTAAAGATTTGGCTTTTGAAAAGAACGAAATTATTTGTTTTTTTTAATTTTTTGACCAACTTTTTTTTGGCTTCGTTATACATTTTCCAAAACCGAAAAAAGCCATTCGTTAACGAGTCGCCAAAACTATGAAGTAGCAATTCGTTAACGAGTCGCCAAGACTATGAAGAAGCAATTCGTTAACGAGTCACCAACAACTATAAATAGCAATAGTTAACGAGTCGCCAAAACTATAAAAAGCAATTCGGTAACGAGTCACCAAAACAACAAAAAGCAATTTGTTAACGAGAACTTATTCATATGAAAATATTGAACAAATTATAAGTAGAAATTATTTATATAAAGAATAAGCACGATATAATATAACAGAAGAAAAAATATTTCACCAAATTTTTTTCATATAAAAATTTATGAAAATTTATATTTAAGTCTTTTTTTTCAATTAAAATTAAAAAAAAAAACATAAAATTTAAAAACCAAATATTCGCTTAAATGACGTATTTACAATAGAAAGTTAATAAAAAAATACTTTTCTTAAAAAAATTTCTACATTGAAAAGTCGGAAAAATTGTTTTTTGTTTCAAAACATCTTAAATGGAGTTAAGGAAAGTCATGATTTCAAACGGTGCTTTCTTTAAGCATCAAGCCAACCTCTGATGAAGTCGGTATGAAACTATTCGAAAACTTTAAAAAAACTATTCACAACCGATTCGAACGAATCACCCCTCGCCACAATGTTTATTGGGTGTGTATGGAATGTTTCTATGTATATATACTATACAAACTATACTTTGTAGAGAAAAAAATCTTTAACCCATTTTGTCCAGCGTTGCGTATACGCAACGGTATACTTTTCTTAACCTGGAGGTCATACAGTGATAGATTTCTATGATCTCCAAAAAGAATATGAAATTTTAAGAATTTATCTAATCGACCTGTTTTCGCTCAAGGCTGAACAATTACGTTTAACTACTTACATTTCCAAGCTTGGGAAATTTTTTTTTTCTTGGGGAATATTTTTTTATCTTTAATTTTAAACCTCTTGATAATTTAAAAAACGAAAAAGTAAAATATAATTCTTTAACGATCGTCTTTCTTAAGCTTTATATTTAACTTTTGTGAATTTTTATAAAGTTTGGCTGACATACGTGGCTCCCACGGGTTGACACAAAACGCTGGTCTTTAACGAAATACGTTTTTGTATATATTTTGTTATTTTGTGGAAATTCTTGTGATCAATATTGGTGCAAAATGCTTGACTTTACTTGTGGAATATTGTTGTGGAATTTGAAAATTAAAAATCTCGATTTTACATTTTTGAAGCGAAGCTTTTTACTCCTCGTTCTGTGATTTGCTTGCAGTGAAATCTGAAAAATTTTCGACAGATTTTTTCTTGGAAATTTGATGGTTTCTTTGTTGCTAGTGCTTATTACAACAAGAAAATTTAATACTTTAATATTAAATACTAAAAATATTTTTGGCCTACCCGTGGGGATCGAACCCACGTCCTCTTAAACGAGAGTCCAATTCACTTTCCACTAGGCCACAAAGACGTGATATAAAAGGTTGTTAATTCAATGCTAATTATAACAGAAGCTATGGTGCAGTAGATCGTCACCATCAATCAATAGATAGAGGATTGTGTATTTGCTATGTTACTACTATCAAAAATTTGCTTTTCTTTGCCACAAGGTGTCTCCAGCATCGGTTTCTTTGTATTGTGAATGCGTTTGTGGTGCTGTTAGCATAGTGTAAATTATTATCTAGAGATTGCATCAACTCTGCTAAATCTCTGGAATGTGTTAACAGAGTTATTTCACTTAAAAACATGAAGAAAAAAACTCTGTTAACCTATGTTAACACATGCCAGAGACTTAGCAGAGTTGATGCAATCTCTAGATAATAATTTATACTCTATGCTGGTGGTACGAAGAACATTAGCAATGCCCACAAGTGCGTTTTTAAGTGTCAAAAAAATAGATGATATCAATAAATATGGAATTAACAAACGCATGCACGAGTCAGTGCAGCCAAGTTCACAACCATGTGTGGAGAGTTAAAATGGAGAGTCGCTGGCATTATATGCCCGTATATGTAATATGCGTGGAAATTTCACATTCAACAATAAAAAAATTAGCAGTAAATATGTTTTCTGTATATATGTAATTTATTTTATGTTATTTTAAATTTTTGGATTTAAAAGCTAATTTATTTACAAGAAAAAATTATTAAGCTATCAAATCTATGTAACTGCAAAAAGCTTCGCTTCTCTCGTGTGTCCAACGACGCACCTGTGTTTTTGTTTTTAATTTTTTGATGTTTTTTTCTAAGTTAGGCCAAAATAAATATTTTTGGAAAGGTTAATGATTCTAGCTCAACTGGAACATGGGCCAGTCTATAATGAGTTAATTGTTACAGTTTTGTTTTGAGTTTGACCGCTTTGATGCTTTTAAAGTTTGAACCTTCAAATGGGTTTTTCTCAAAACATACTTTTTCAAAACGGCCCACCCTACTGCAAAAAACTAATCAACCAATTTTAACTTTTTTTTTTTTTAATCTGTTTGTAGTGTTATTGTT
Organism: Coremacera marginata; assembly: GCA_914767935.1. Taxonomy (NCBI): domain Eukaryota; kingdom Metazoa; phylum Arthropoda; class Insecta; order Diptera; family Sciomyzidae; genus Coremacera; species Coremacera marginata. The sequence goes on along the minus strand of OU612044.1, from coordinate 43,110,279 downwards.
CACATTTTTTACCAAAATAAGAGTCTTTGAAAAACTTGTCTAGTTTTTACACGCGATAATATGATCAAAAATTATGTAAATTTTTGGACTTTTTTTTACGATTCACAATTTTCTTAATTTTCCATATTTTCTTTCCATTTTAGTAAAAGATGTGCATTCAGGGGTCTATTTTTGAATGCATTGTTTTTGTTTTTTTTTAAGACAATCGCGAGCAACGCTATGATGTGGGTCGATTTTCACCTCTTTTTGAAGGACACCAACTTCAGCGCCATCTTTATATATATAAAAAATATATATGTTAAAAACAAAAATTTTTCTTTCTTATACTAATGATGTAAAATTAATATGCAAATGGAAGTTTTTGAGTATATAATAAACTTTTTAGAAAACATCTTCTAAAATTTGCTTTAATTTTAACTACTTTTGTCTTAAACCTCCCTTAAAATGGGAGTTTAAAAAATGTGCCTGAAAAAATTAAACAAAAAACTAATAATTCAGAAACAAATTATCCTTTTTTGTCTACCAATGCCTTACAAGGGTTTAAGTAATTAAAAAATATGGAGAACACTATTACAAAATTTGTGATAAAGCTGCACAAAAGAAGCTAAAAAGTATTACAAAAAGTTGAAAAGCACTTTGAAGGTGAAATATAAGAAGAACACAAAGTTGCTAATAAAATAAACTCAAACACAACAAATAGTGTTTTGTTAACGTGAGCTTTCCCCAAATATAAAAATGAGAAAATTAATAAAAAAAGGCAAAAATGTTCTTTCCCAAGGGCGCCATCTACTATAGTCTTAATAGAGCTCTGGTCGATATACTTAGGTTTTGTAAAATTTAACATATAGGGAGAGTGCGAATTGATTTAAAATGAAAGAAATGACTTTTCATTTCATTGGAAATTCACTGTGCTGCATTAGAGCTGATTAAATTTATGACAACTAAGTTTTCTGTTGATATCTCTTTTTTTTCTCATTAACGAGCTTACAATAACGAGCAAAAGCACAACGCGGCCAGATGAGTGGATAGAAATGTGCTTACTTCAATAAAAAACTACAAAAGGCAATAGTTTTCAAAAAGAAATGAATAAAATTTGTATTACAAAAAGTTGTCCTCTAACAATTATATCGAATATTGGCAAGCTTTTTACACTGTTACCTAATTGAAAACTCCAATTTATACCCACAAATATTAGTTACTTAAAAGTCGGGAATGCATTACCGGGAATAAAATATCGAAAATGCACTAGAAAAGTCAGCCAATTTAGAGTAATTCACACACACCCTTAATTGTGGAAAATCGGTTAAATATATTGTATAAGATTGGCGAATCTTTGACACGAATCTTGGGGACACCAAGCTGTAAAAACAACTCAGTCAGAAGAGCAAGTATTGCTGAAATAAACTTTGAACGTCCGAGCCTGCAGGAAACTTTGTATTATCTTTTTAAGTTCAAAAAGAAAGTTTAGTTGGATCATTTTGTAAATAAGCCTGTCATGTCTCCCTGAACCAAAATCAGCCTGAACATTAAGTCATACCATACCGGTAAACATTTGATTATCAGTGCACGGTTAAAAATCTTGGACTAAATTTTAGTAAATCTTGTACTGTGTATATGACGACACCAAAATTGTATTAAAATTTAAACCACGCCAAATACTAAAACTAAGTTTTATTCCCGCATGGGAATTTAATTGCAATACCCGATGTGGACTAAAAACCTTATTACAAGTTGTATTTGATTTTAAGCCATAGCGTACTAAAAACGAAACTGGTTTTATTTATTTATTTATTTTTATTGAGACTTTTCTTTCCAACTACAACTTATTTACATTTCATTTTTTTTTTAAAAGTAGCAGATACAAGAAAAACTTAAAGCTATTGTTGTGTTGCTCTAATGACATAAAAAGTTAAAAGCTACTCGCTTATGTGTGACTACGAAAACTACATAAAGAAGAATCAATTAGATAAGAAAATAATGCTTGCTCCCGGCATCAAATAAGTTCATGGAGACGTGATGTCTCTGTTAATAAAACAAACATAATACTTAAAACTAAACTTAAACTAAAATACAACACCATTAAAAATTGTGAAGAGTCCAAACAATAAAAGAAAAATAAATGACCCAATAATCTAGATGGGAATAATAAAGAAGAACAGGATTCTAGATATTAAATTTAAATTAAAATTAACCTCTATGAGTGCCAGGTACCGATTTAACAAAAAATTCAGGCAGTAGAGGGGTGTCGAAATCTAGCTCAGTTTCAATATATTCGTTAATGATACTTATAGGGGATAAGTAATTGACTGATGACCAGTTGAAAAGACATTGGTACTCAAAAATATTCCTTATAAGCTCATTTTCATGAGAAGAGACTCTGCTTACAAACTTTTTTTGCAATGAAAAGGCATAACGACAAATAGGGTTAATCAACGCCTTTTTGTAAATAAACTTGTTGGAGTAACGCTTGACAAATGTTTCAAAATTTCTATCTACGCAACGCCTTAAGACGTTACGTTCTAGAATCTCCAATTCTTTAGCCACTGAGGGTGACATAGAAAACCATATAGGGAATGCATAAAGTAAAACAGAGCGGATACTAACCTTATAAATTAAAAGCTTCGATTTTTGACTCAAGTAATTGTTGTTCAGCAATTTTGAGAACATTCCAGTAAGTTTTTAAGCCTTGCCAATATTTGATCTTATGTGATTGTTAAACCTGAGCAATTTGTTAAAAACAACACCAAGATACTTGATGTTGTCTTTGAAAACAATCACAGAACCGTTAAAAACAAGTTTTAACCTTTTACTTTCAGGGACAACCGCTCTGTTACACTTCCCCGATGCATTCCTAATACAAATTGCCTCGGATTTGGAAACGTTGATTCTTAAGCCCCAATCAACATAAAAATCATTTATAATTTTAAGATGTGTTTTAGCTTGATAAAGGGCCAAAGTAGGAGACTCGTGGTGCGCATAAACCAAGCAGTCATCAGCATACAAGATACCTCTCGAGCCAGGCAATTCATGAGGGAAATCATGAAGAAAGATGTTAAAGAGATGCGGCGCCAAAACGGAACCCTGTGGAACCCCGCTCCTAACTTGGCCAAGATCAGACGTCTCGCTAGCGATCTGAACGCAAAATTTTCGATCATAAAAAAAACTATCAAATAATTTTAATAAAAAGGGATCAAAGCCTAGATTAATGAGCTTATAAAGGATGCCAACCTGAAAGGCACTGTCGAAGGCCTTCTCAATGTCCAAGGAAATTGCTACAGTACAAGTTTTTTTACGCAAATTACAAATGACATCGTTATGGAATTTTAAAAGAGCGTGTACCGTAGAATGTTCTTTCTTGAATCCAAACTGAAAAGGCGAGATGTAATCACCATTCAAATCTATCTGCATTTTTAGTTTTAAAACTTGTTCAAAAACTTTTCCTAGATTTGACAACATAGATATTGGACGAAAATCATTTACATCAACACTGTCATATTTCTTTTTGATTGGGATAATGTTTGCAATTTTCCAAACACTCGGGAAATAACCATTGTTTAAACAATTATTAAAAATTATGGTTAAAAAATCAATTGCTAATATCGGAAGTCTTTTTAATATGAAATTTGATACCTTGTCTAAGCCTGCCGATTTTTTATTATTGAGATTTTTGATAATAGATTTAACTTCAACTGGTTTTATAAAATGAAAATTGTCTTCATTGCTTAAAGCATTGAAATCATCACTAAAAATTAAGATTGACGAAGGAAGGCTCGAAATCCTTTCCTTGACAAAGTCCTTTATTTCCAACAAATCAGATCTATTTGGAACGTTCTCGGAAAATACGCGTTCATAATGCTGCCGAAAGGCTTCAACTTTGTCGCTAACCTCACTTAAGATAGCCCCATTAACCGAAATATTTGAACTTGCTGACTTCTTTTTACTACCGACAATGTTGAAAATCTTCTTATACGCTGAGGGACCTGGCTTGATTAATTCCAGTTTCTTTCCAAATTCTTGAGCTTGTTCGATCTTTACCCGTTCCTTAATGATGATTTTCAACAACTGAATCTGCTTTGATAGAAGATTGTATTCGTCGTTCGTTCTGTTTGAATTTCTATGAAATATTTTTTTTAGCTCTTTTTGCCAGGCGTGTTTAATAGCGAACAACTTTCGAATACTATCTGACACAAAAATCTTGCTATCCCTTATGGAAATCTTCTCTGAGTGAGTGTCAGAAACAGACTCAATCGCTGACCCGAAATCATTAATGAAAGCGTCAATCTCATGATTTTGAAGGACTCTGTTGTTTGGAGGAAAATTTAAATCAATCGACTCCGCCAAATCACGACTAAAATTTTTCCAATTGGTTTTTTTAAAAGAAGTAAAGAAAGGTGGGTTTTTATATATAAAGTCAAAATCAGACAAGTTAATACGCAATTTAATTGGGAAATGATCCGAAAATGTTGATAGACTTGCAACTGAAAAATTTTGATTAATCAAATCTACAAAATTAGAGCTAATTAAAAAGTGGTCCAAATAAGATGGACCAGACGGAAAGGAAGGCTTGTTGTCAGATACCCTGACAAAGTCCAAAGCGAAATCTTGGAGCCATTTAAAGAAGACTTTTCCATTGCAGTTCTCAAAGCGATCACCCCACGCGGTGTTTTTTGAATTGAAGTCACCTCCTAAAATAGCGCCATCAAAATTTTTTGATAATTGAAGAATTTTACGTAGTCCTGAGTAAATTTGAGCTCGCTCAAAATTACTAGGCAAGTAAATTGAACCAAAAAGAAAATTTTTTTGAAGACCATTAACGAACATTCCAATTTGAATAAGATTATGCGGAAAAGACACACCCTGTATATTGATTGTGGCAAAAGAATAAGATTTTTTAACGACAATGGCAACTCCTAATGGTGAATTATCATATACAAAGTCATAACCTTCAAGAAAAATTTTTTTAGTCTTGAGGTGGCATTCCTGAATAAACCCAATATCTATGCTTTGATCCCTTAGTACATTTAAAAGATCCAATCTACGACTTACATTAACCAGCGAACGCACATTAAAGGTTAACAAATTTAAGACTTTACGACCCATAAGTAGCCTTAACCTTCGACAACAACTCCAAAAATTCAGATTTTGCTTGAGCTTTTGGCATGTTCCTATATGTAGCTAAGAAATTTTGAAGTTGTTGTTCGAGCGAAATCGGCTCAGGGTCCATAAATATTGTCGCGAGTTTAACAAATTCATCAACTATCGACGGGCGGTAAGGAGCTGCGGCCGGCGATTCAGCCAACTGACGGAACTGGGATTGAAAAAGACTTGCAAACGATTTTTTCTGACTAAACATGCCAGCAGAAATAGCTTCACTGACGTTGCGTGCAGCAACAATTTTTTTTTCAGCTGCCTCTCTCAATCGCTTTTTCTTATCAAAAACAAATTTTTGAAAGGCAGGACAGCCTCGCCAGTTAGCCGGATGACCAACCTGCTTGCAATTGTTGCAAAACGGCTTATCGTTCTCATCTTGGCCAAGCATGCACTCCCCAGGCTCATGCTTAAACTCGCATTTCATGCAAGTGAACTGCCGGTTGCAGTTCCTAGCTATATGCCCCCAACGTTGGCAACGTCTGCACTGAACTTCCTTAGATCTAGATTTTGGCGATTCCCAAGAAATTGCCTGGCTCAAAAGGTACCTGATATGACTGATGTCCCCCGCCTTTTTACCCGGTGTCAGGACAACCAAAAACAGCCCTGTTTCAAATTTGTTTTTAATAGAGAAAGCTGTAGAGAATTTTGAAACTTTGTCGATAACGCCAGGCGCAAGAACGTCTAGCTCGTTTTTTAATTCAATTAAATCTGTTGCAAAGTAGAGTCCGCGGAGAACTAATCCAATTTGCCTTTGCTCTTTAGGCGTGAACGAGTAGGAATCAACTTTTTTATTTTCAAAAGTAGCCATTAATTCAGAATGAACTTTTGCACAGTCCAGAAATAGCTTGCTCTTAGACTTATTAATATTTTTTATTCTGAAATTAATTTTTGGAACTATAGCGTTCAGCTGGTCCACTAGAGTTTTAATGTTAACATTAAATAAAAATATGGGCGGACAGGCCGCCTTGAAAGATTTCGACACCCCACTACTACCAGGCGTTGCTTTAGGGCTTGCATTCAAGACTACGTTTGGAATAAAATTTTCTTTATCTTTATGACGTACGTCATTATCAACATTCAAATTGTCTAACAAAGCAAATCTGTTATTTGAATTTAAAGCTATCTTACTGTTGACTGCTGACTCAACAACTTGCTTAGGATGCCCACGTTTCAGCTTCTTATTCACTACTTCTTGAAAATCCACATCTTGCATTTGTACCAGGTTCTCTGCAGACACAAGAGTATCGGGAGGTGCTTGATCATTGAGGTTCATTACCTGATTTTCGGTCTGACGCTGTCTATCCATAGTCGAAAGATGTTGGACAGAATTTCTGACGATGGGTTGCTGAGATTGAGTCCCCGTTCGCTGCTGCAAATGTGCAAATACATCTTGCAAATTGTCAATTTGTGTGCTTTCATAATTGCAGGTACTAAAACGCCTAGTATCATGTTGCTGGGCCGTCGTAAAATGCCGCTGTTGTAAATGCTTGTTCACGCACAAATTGAGCTGTTGTGCTGAATTTGCGCCAGGATTTTGAGACTGCGATGAATGATGAGGCTGCCTAGAGGAACCAGCCACCTCGAAGCTCGAAGCATCAATGGGGGGCTCTGTAACCGATAGCGCAGATCCAATTAATAGTGCTGCAGACGGCTTACTGAGGTCTGCTTTGCTAAATTTGTCCGGCGGCTTTTCCTTCAAATGGAAGTCCATGCTTCCATTAATCGCCATGTATTCCGATGGAAATTAATTAAATGTTGTCAAAGAAGTTTTAACGTTAACAAATATAAGTTAAACGTTATTTAAAATTATATTAAAAAATCACAATTTAAAAAAAAATCCGAAGAAAAATTTTCTCAAAAAGCAAATGTTGCTTATCAACGAAAAAATTATACCGAAACTGGTTTTGTTTACACAATTTATTTAATTTTTTTTTTTTCTTTTATACTATAATTTTTAAACTAACTCCTATTTTGAACTCACGTCATCATTGAAATGAAAGTAGTAAACGTTGCTTGTCCGCCAAAATCAAATAAAAAAATGTTTCACAAAAATTGTATTATAAGGTGGGACATGACATTCGCGGCAAAGAAAACAGACCTTCTTTTAAAAATTCATAACTCAATCAAAAACAAACATTTTTCCAAATTTTTTTTTATTATTGTAGAGAATTGAACAAATTACAAGAAAAATATATATTTTTCACTCCAACATGGTTTTATAGAGCTCCAAACTGGCGGCAGAGAAAAAAACGGGGCCCCGTGGTTGCAGTGCTGGGAGTTGCAAAAATTGTCCGATCTGGAAAAAAAAATTACTTTTTTAAATCTTAACAAAATTGGTTATGTTATATTATGACACGAGCTTTTTTTCAATTTTTGGTGATGTTCCAAATTTGAAAGAGTGTTTTTTCGAAAAAAATATTGACTTTTGATAGCGAATCAAGTTTAAAAAAATACAAAAAAAAAAAACTATTTCGTCAAAAAATGAACCCGCTAGTGCCGAAACCAGTACGAAAAACATGGTTTCGAGATAAACGCGTTCAAAGTTTGTGAACAAAGAAAAAAAAGGTTACCTTCAATCTGCCATGCTTGCTTCGTACTGTATGCCTTCGTTATCTTGTGTTGTGCTGTTTCTTATAGTTTTTTGCAATCGTTTAGCAATTTGGGCTTCACCCTTCAAGTAGGTACAAAATAACAACCACCAAAGGTCAGGTAGCAAGTAAAACAAATATATACCAGCTGCCGTACGTAGGTAGCGCAAAAATTAAAAATGCGCTCTCACTAATCCGGCTGTAACTTTTGAACCCGTAGGAATTTTTCCATGAAATTTTTTTTTTTTAGAAACTTAAGAATATTTACTAAAATACTATTAAAAACTATTAAAAACTATTAAAAAAAAAGTTGATTTCAAAAAACTGCCAATGTCATGTAACCCCATAAAGCTGTTTTAAATGAAAAAGTAACTCTGAATCATAAGACTTTTGAATGTTAACAATCTGAAAATTAAGATGGTAAGTATTAAAATATAATAGAGCATGGCTTAAAATGTAATACATGTTGTATTAAATCTAATATCTTATCTATCTATCTTAATTCAAAATCTATTACAATTTTACTAGTTTTTGAAACCGATTTTATTACTTCTTAGTTATTTTGTATTACATTTGAAACCGTAAGTACAGTTTAAGTTTTAAGTATTAAGTTCAAATTTTATTCCAACTTTATTAAATTTTAGTACAGCTTTGACAAAAAAAATTTCTAGTGATTTGAAAAGTATTAATGCTAATAAAAAATGGTTTAAAAAATACATTATTCCAACCATTGGTTTAAAAATTACTCCAAGATTTTGAACCGTGTGGGTGAGTGGTTTTATGTTCACTACGAAAGCCAAACTGTTGTAGATGGAAAATGTTATGAGTCTCAAAAGACGCAGTCAATTTCTATTTTATGATTTTTTACGAGAATCTTACTTATATTAGATAAAAAACTGATTCCACAGTCTGAGGGCAATCTGAGGGTTTGGTTGGTTTTTTATTGGGATTACCTTAAACTCTTTCCAGACCTGTGGGAAGAAGAATTGTTGCAGACTGGCATTGAAAATGTCTGTGAGGTACTTAATCCCTTTTTTCGGGAACGCTTTTAGGCATTTGTTGTTTATGCCGTCAATACCGGCAGATGTTTTACTTTTTAAATTCTTGATTGGATCAGAGATGTCTGAACTAGAAATAAAACTTTGATTTATAGATAAATAGTCTATTGTGCAAAGCAACTCAAGAGCGTTAACTACTTCGGGCACGGTCACAGGATCGCTAGGGTTGGTAGAAATTTCATGATGGAAAACAAATTTAAATTAAATAAGAATTATTTTTGCGGAATTTTAAGAGTTTTTACCGTTTTGATAAGGTCACTTTATATGGGAGGTAGACGTGGTTTTCACCCGGATTGGCTCTTTTTCAAACATGGTCTTTATTTTGTCTCTAGAAGCCTATATATCAGCTACGAATATAATAAGCTCGCGAGCTAAGAGCTTTTTCAAAAGTGTATACGTATATAAATTCTTCCCCTGCAAAAAAGTTTTCAGTCTGCAGGTAAACTTGAAGCAAATAAGGTCACGTCGCTTTGTTAGCTGGATTTCAAACTATAAGAATACATAATTCTAAAAAATACAAAAAAGCTATTTACATGGTTTTTAAAAACGTTTTTGGAAATAGTGAAATCAAAGTTACTATTAACTGCTAAATCATTAAATAGTGATAAAGCCCTGGATAAAGGCACATTTTTTGCATAAACTGTTCTGTGATTTTTTATAAAAAACATTTTGCAATGCCGCAACTGTCTTGAAGAAACATAAAACTTAATAAGCTCCAGTAAAACCGAACAATCAATATTTCCTGATATTATATCATATATAAAGATCATGGATTGAATTTTTCTTCTTTCTTCATAAAATCTACGAAATTTAAGCAACGTAACATATGTTTGGATAAGGATTTTTGAATTCTTTCCAATCGAAATGAATGAGTTGTGTAACATGGATTCCATATTATCGCGGCATACTCATACCTCGACCGAACAAAAGAGTTATACAAACATTTCAGAGTTTGAGGATCAGGAAAATCAGAGCTATTCCTACGAATAAACACCAGAAGCGAGTTAGCTTTAGGAATAATAAAATTGACGTGATCGATGAAATATAACATCGCATCAAAGATTACACATAGATCGCGAATAGAATTAACCAATTTTAAGGGTGAATCTTAAAGACTATATTTTGAAATAACGACATTAGTTGCCTTAGAGATACTCATATGAAAACATTTTTTAAAATTTAATGGTAAACTATTCATTAAGCACCAGTTAAAATCATTTTTAATGTCAGATCGTAGTAGAGCAACTTCAGTAATACTGCAAATTGGTTTATATAATTTCAGGTCATCGGCAACAGCAGAAAACTTGAGTTTTTAAAACATTTGCTAATGTCATTTATAAATAATATAAAAAATAATGGTCCAAGAACGCTTCTTTGCGAAACACCAGAAGTCGCAATGAACTTATAAGAAGCCACGTTATTTATTGATACAAAACATTGTCGCGACTTTAAATATGATTTTATCCATGCTAAACAATTTAAATGGAACCCCATTTTAGCAAGTTTAGCAACCAAAATCTTATAGGACACTTTGCCAAAAGCCTTGGAGAAGTCAGTGTAAAGTACATCAACTATATCACCAAGCGTAAGAGATGAGATGCAGAACTCCAAAAACAAAGTTAGGTTTGTCACTGTTGATCGACCTGCAACAAACCCATGTTGCTGAGGACAAATGTGATGCTTAACTAGAAAGAATAGATTTTACTTTATTAAACTTTCAAATAATTTAGAAATGTTAGAGAGTTTAGAAATAGGACGATAACTCGATGCATCGTTCTTTGCACCAATTTTACCAAAATCAGAGTAATTGATGCAATTTTCCAACACTCAATAAAAGGACCAGAACCGGACAATGATTTATTAAAAATCATGCAAAGGGGCGCAAATAAGCTTTGCGCGCATTTGATTAACAGAATGGAAGGATTCAAAAACATCACTGACCGATAGTGACAAAGACCCAATATCCATAAAAGTTTCGACATTGGCCAACACCATATCCTCTGACCAAATCGGATCAACAGCATAGTTGGATTTGAAGAAGTCTGCAAAAAGATTAACGGTTTCACAGAGCGTAGATGATTTTTGTGACAATTACATTGTGTTTGAACACCGAAAAGAATAAAATAAGGAAGCGATGCGTAGTTCTAATATATTTGTTTACATTTGATACTTAAGAAACTCAGCGCTTTTAATTCATGTAAGCCATCATTGTTTTCATACATTGCAAGTTTAAAATAGTTTTTTATATATTAATTTTGTTTTAGGGTATATTTTGTCTTAACAAGGCTTTATTAAAAATGCCGAAAAAGTATTACTAGGTGCATACATTTAATATTTTATTTAAATTTTTTTGATATGAAATGAAAAAATAAGTGTAAGGAATAAAGTAAGTACAATTCATAAATCTAATGAATAATGTTTAGTACTCTTTTTAAATTTATTTTTTAATAAAAATGTTTGATTGCCGAAGAGGATTGCATAGATAGATATTCATTCAGAAGTATGAATGTCTTTATAATCCGAAGATGGAGGTCGCCTGTTTTGGGCATTTCTTGACATATTGTGTGAAATATTAAGGGGTTTCATGCAAATGGACAGAGCCCTTATAAATGGTATAAGCCGTATAAGTTTATCACCTGTGAACATTTTTTATACTAAATTTTCTATACCATTTATTTCCTAATATCATGAAAAAACTTATAATCATTTCTCAAATATATATGGCATAGGGAATATAGATTTTGTAGTGACATTAATTTACTTTGTAATTTAGTAATTTATTAATGTAATTTAATGTCACTCTGTTTTATATGTATGCATACATAGATAATAATAAATATAATGACATTTTGAATGATAATATAATAATATATAATAAACATATAATAATAATATAAAAAAGATATACTAAAAAAATTAGATTGTGGTTTCATAATTTTTCTGCTCGCGTCTATTTGTTATTATTTTTTTACGTAAAGCTTTCAGGAAGCTTCCAAAATGCTTTAACGTTCTGTTTCTTTCAGTGAGAAGCTTTTAACGTTACACATACAAGCAGGTTAACTTGTGTGCGTTTGGTCATTACTCCCAGTGGGCAAAAGCATGGCTTTAAAGGGCTACTAGCAGGGCTTCTAATGGATTTCGTAGTTCTTCCACGCTCATATTCAAGCCCACATACTTTTTTATTTGAAATGGCCAAATTTTCCAGGCCTTCCGCTCTCCTTGCTTTAAAGAGGCCTGCCATAAGCACTCCTTCAGAATGGCTTAAAGAAGTGGATACCCAAAACAATTAATAAAATATCTTATAAATTTTGTCAGATAAGAATATTTCTAAGTCATAACGTGGATTATTGTTCAATGTTTTTGAATGAATGTATATTTTAGCTTTTAAGGAAAAAGTAACCCTGAAATATAAGCAGAACCAGTTTTTGTAGAAAAAATATAATTGTTGTATTGCCCTGGGTAGCGAAAAATTAGGCCTCATAGAAGCGCTCGCAGAAGCAGCGAGGAAGTCATGTATCTTACCGCCAAAACTAGCAGTAAATGCATGCCTTCGTTAGAAGAGACCTAGCTACATTGCCTATTGGGACTTCTATATATCAATTTTCATTTCAATAGAGGATCAGCTCCTCTTTTTTTACGGCTGTAATGGTGTCGATAGACTGTCAGACAGACAGGAACATAGACGAACGTGGCTTAATCGAATCAAGTGGTGATGATAAATATATGTAAACATGTACTAAGCTGTTTTGAAAAAGAAGTTTTTAATGATTAAAGATTATCACCTTATTTAAACAGGTATATCGAGAAAGTTTCGGAAGTGGAAACAATTTTTTTTTTCCGTGGAATGGCAAAACTAGCGAAATCGGTTTTATTCCAATAACTCGGTTATTTATAATCCGATTATAAAGTTTTTTATAACGTTGGAAAGGTCTTGACAAGACCTCTGTTTATGTTTCTGTCATATTTCACTAGTACTCAATATTAATTTCTAAGAAACCACCCTAATCACAAATTTTGCCGATTCAGAACTGAAGCTCTAGTGAAATTATTAAACATTTGCGAAATTACTGTCAACTTTTATTTATGTATAAGCAAAAAAGTTAAACTGGTTTAAAATTTCATTACAAAAATGTCGAAAAAAGATAAACATGTCTTTAACATAATTTGAATAAATCATTTTTTATTGCTCGATTTTTAAGTTTTACAAAAATTTTAGTACGCACAGCAATTCGTAGGCCAAAAAACCAATGTATTAAATATGTATGAAATCTTCACTTTTATATCTCCATTATTGAACGAAATCTTTCTGCAACTCGAGTAGTCTGTAACACTGTTAGTTATCAAGCTTGGTAAAAATATGATCCAGACGTTCTTCAGCCATAAAATATTCTTTCAATAACACTGGAGAGCTAGGTAATATCTAAAAATAAGTTAAATTCCTTTTTTTATTTTCAAAAATTTATGAAACCTTTTTTACTTTCTTTAATCAATACATTTCTCCACCATATAGAACTTTTCTATACCTACCACAACTCCTTATAGGCAGTACATAAAACTTTTTCACATTTTTCAATATGTATAAATAAAGGGTGATTTTTTAAGAGCTTGATAACTTTTTTTTTTTAAAAAACGCATAAAATTTGCAAAATCTCATCGGTTCTTTATTTGAAACGTTAGATTGGTCCATGACATTTACTTTTTGAAGATAATTTCATTTAAATGTTGACCGCGGCTGCGTCTTAGGTGGTCCATTCGGAAAGTCCAATTTTGGGCAACTTTTTCGAGCATTTCGGCCGGATTAGCCCGAAAGTGAGCATACAATTAATGCGATTGTGAGTGAAGAGCAACCAGAAGCCGTTCAAGAACTGGCCATGCATCCCGAAAAATGCACTGTTTGGTGTGGTTTGTACGCTGGTGGAATCATTGGACCGTATTTTTTCAAAGATGCTGTTGGACGCAACGTTACGGTGAATGGCGATCGCTATCGTTCGATGCTAACAAACTTTTTGTTGCCAAAAATGGAAGAACTGAACTTGGTTGACATGTGGTTTCAACAAGATGGCGCTACATGCCACACAGCTCGCGATTCTATGGCCATTTTGAGGGAAAACTTCGGAGAACAATTAATCTCAAGAAATGGACCGGTAAGTTGGCCACCAAGATCATGCGATTTGACGCCTTTAGACTATTTTTTGTGGGGCTACGTCAAGTCTAAAGTCTACAGAAATAAGCCAGCAACTATTCCAGCTTTGGAAGACAACATTTCCGAAGAAATTCGGGCTATTCCGGCCGAAATGCTCGAAAAAGTTGCCCAAAATTGGACTTTCCGAATGGACCACCTAAGACGCAGCCGCGGTCAACATTTAAATGAAATTATCTTCAAAAAGTAAATGTCATGGACCAATCTAACGTTTCAAATAAAGAACCGATGAGATTTTGCAAATTTTATGCGTTTTTTTTAAAAAAAAAGTTATCAAGCTCTTAAAAAATCACCCTTTACTAAAAAAATTCATTTGTATAAAAAAAGTGTTGCATTTATGTATCACACCAATGTGAAAGATGGGGGCTGGAAGTTGAAGCTTTCGAACAATATCTGAATTTAGTTTTTGAAAAACGCTATGAAATTAGGTGAGTTACTCCCAACAATAAAATAAAGTCGGCGCGCGATAAAACACATACATACAGTTGCGTTGGCGTTAGCTTTCGGGTTACTTACATTTTTTTCATATTTTTTTTTTATTATTTTGCTATTTGATTACAGTTCGTTATAAATTTTTTTAAATTTTATGCATTTTCACAAATTTACGAAAATTGAATTTCCTGCGGCACTCTGAACTAACTACCAATCGATCGATAATGTTTCAGACAACAAAGCGGCGAGCTTTCAGACAACGACAACGACAACGACAATGACAACGACAATGATGACATTCCACGTATGTTAGGCATGTCGATGCATGTGCGTGTGTCTGTAAGTCTGTGTATTTGTGCATGTAATTTAATATAATCATAATGAATGTTAAAAGCCTTTTAATGTGAATTGATTTAATATTGTACGATATTTAATGGATGTTATGGGATGCACTTCAGATACACTGCACTTCAATTCCAGACCATCATCATATTTTTGTTGGCTTATGTAAGCTGCTACTGCACTGTACTTCAGCCACCTTAATGCCTTTTGACATAATTCGATTAAGTGTTTTTGTGCCAAAAGTGTCAAATTTGCGTTGTAAAAATAATAAGGAAGAATATTTTTTAAGTCAATTGTGCCAATAACACGATTTTTTTCTTTACGGATATATTTTAAGTTTTTACAATATTTGAACAATTTACTTTATTTAAAATAAAGGTTATAAGAATTATAAATACGTATTTAATTGTTACGTACACGTATGTAATTGTTGTCTTAACTTAAAAAAAAGAGATTGTAAAAAGCGCGTACAATCTCATTTCAAAACAACTTAAAAAAAAAAGAAATGGCCATTTCAGCCCTTGAAAGGACTTTGACCGTAAAATGTTTGAATTTTGATCGAGAACTGGATCGAGAACGGCTCATGTTCTCAAAAAGCTTTTCTTGGACGTGATGAGGTAACGGCCGTACAGAAAAATTAATTCAATCGAAAAAACTTTGTGTCAGGTAGGAATTGAACTACCCGCTGTTTCACGGCCGCCACAAACAAATTGTTCTAAAATTTTCAGGATTTATTAAAACATCACATAACCACAATATGAGTGAAATATTTTTCCAAAATACTTTTTCAAATACCGGTTATTAAAAAAAAAAAAAAAATATAAAAGACATGCCAAAAAAATCACTTTTTTTTATTATTTTTCTCATTTAAAAAATCTCTTTTTTTCAATTCTGCTCCACTCATATCATTGAAAAATAATTAAAAACAAATTTTTTTTAACTTTGGTATGTTTCAGATGGACATAGCAGATGCAATCTTGTACGCGGCCAAAATTGTAAAGTCAGAAACAATATATTTTTAAATTGTATAACTAATGGACAAATAAGGTGGGTAATGGACGCTAATACGTGAAGCATTTAGGGGGCGGGGGGTTAAGCCGAATCTCACTTACTCTCACGTGGGTAAAAGGGGGGTTCTTGCAAAGATTACGTAAATGTTTATCCCCATGAAACAGTGTAGAAATATGAGATAACTGGTTTAAATTGAGTAAAACGTGTTTCTCTACTAAAATATGGCTTAATTTTACACAATAATATTTATATAATATTTATCGCAAGAGCTGCACAAGAGCTGCACAGCATCGGCGCTCAGTCGACCGTACACCAGCTGCACCAGCGCGCAAAATGCGACCTTCACGGATTATGACACGTCCAACTATTGAGCTTCTGTGTGCAAGCGATAACGGCTTAAAGTATCTAAATCAAAGCGGGATTAAAGGAGCATATGATTTTACTGAAAATCACATGGACATGCTGGTTCCAGTAGTCACTATTGAGACCGCACATGGGCTAAATTAGAATGAATATTCTTTCACCAACTTTAGAAGATCTCATTTGAGTATTTTATTGTCTAATTTTTTCATTGTGATCTTAGACTACGATCTCAGTAGTCTTAAATACTGGTCTCAACCAGGGGCGGATCCAGGAAAATATTTCGGGGGGATTTTAAAAATATCAATGTACGCTGTATATGTATCGTCGTTTGGCGTGCAATACCGCGTATTAACCACTTGCACATACACACACACGGTATCAGTAAAATTCTACAGGAGTGAAGAAAAACTGCTTTCTTTTAAACTATTGAATGGATTTTCAACTAAACTAAAAAATTTATTGAAATAAAATACTTGTTTTTTTCTGCAATCAGCGTTTAATTAAAAATTCGGCCTATATTAATTTTATCAAATTGAATTAATATCCGAATTTAAATTTTGGTCTTTTTGCGATATACGCGGTATTGCAACGACGAAATTCATAGTATATTTATAAAGTATGTAATCAGTAAATAAAATCAACTATTCTTTAGATTGTAAAATAATATTAATTTTTCTTGGCTTTTTCGATATAATGCCGATTACATTTTCGCAAGTTACTTTCATGCCACGATGCATGTTGAACAACGACAACCCGTTCAATCGGACCTCACTAGTTTTGCTTCGCAGAAACGTTTTAAATCTGCGTAGAGTCTATGAAACTGTGAAAAAGCTTCGCTTCTCTCGTGTGTCAAACGACGCACCTGTGTTTTTTTTTTTGCAAGTCTTACACAGTAAAAAATTAAAAAACAATCAATATTTGTCATTTGGACAGAAGTAAAACCACTATATCTTCAAACCGTTAGTCCTACAAAAAAAATATTTTTTGAGATATTTAAGAGATCTTGAGTTGATCTTCTTTGTGGTGTAGTTTTTTACCAACACTTTTATACAAAATTTAAGTTTTTTGGAAACTAATTCATATTTTTCGAGGTCATCACTACCATTTTTTTTTGGCGTTTGGTCATACTGAGGCATTTATTTTCAATGAATTGGAAAAATTATTATACATTGAAAAATTAATGCTTACTATTTTAAACTTTCAAAACTCCATTTTCAAAAACCAATTGTTCCAATTTTTCAAAAACTCCATACACAGTTTTTTCATACAAACACTTTCAAACTAAAAGTGGGATTTTTTGTTTTTTTTTACTTCTCACTGTATTTTTAATTTTTTTAGATAGTATACCTAATGGTGCCATCTCATTTTGCTAAAAAGTTTCATGTGAGAATTTATTTATTGTTGAGGGTAGCCAAATAATAAATATTAAACACAAAGATAATTTTGCACGTTATCATTGCGTGAAAATGTAAATAAAAAAGCTTATTAATCCCTCTCACTGATCTCTGCTCACTGATTCAAAAAATATGTTCTTTGATTTAATTATATTTTTCTTACTCCCAAAGAACGCCATCTTTAAATGAATGTACAGTACATTGATTTCAATGTATTAACATTAATTCAATGAATCTATTCTCTGAAACTAAGAACTATTTCCTTGATTTAATAAAATTATTCCTTGGCTGTAAGAAAAAGTGCATAAAATTAAGAAACAGAGATTCATTGAAGCATTGAACTTGTACATTGGACTAATCCATCAAAACAAAGAACTGTTTCTGCGATTTTATGTACGTTTTTGACTGATTCAGTGTTCATCGTGATCAAAGTTAATGTCATCGTTCAAGGAATCATCGTTCTACTTCTTCGTAAAGATTCGAAGAATTCCAAACACGACATTTTTAAATTTACTTTGACATCTTGGATGGACTTCAATGTGCACACGATTTATCCTTTATCAACGTCTTATTCATAGAAGCAAAAACTCTCTTTACGGCAGCAGTAGAACCAGGTGTGCAAAGAAATGTACTCAATGATTTTTGCAACTTTTTGAAGCGAAGCTTTTTACTCCTCGTTCTGTGATTTGCTTGGAGTGAAATCTGAAAAATTTTCGACAGATTTTTTCTTGGAAATTTGATGGTTTCTTTGTTGCTAGAGCTTATTACAACAAGAAAATTTAATACTTTAATATTAAATACTAAAAATATTTTCGGCCGACCCGTGGGATCGAACCCACGCCCTTTTATACGAGAGTCCAACGCACAATCCACTAGGCCACAAAGACTTGTTAGAAACAGTTGTTAATTCAATGCTAATTATAACAGAAGCTATGCTGCAGTAGATCGTCACCATATATCAATAGATAGAGGATTGTGCATTTGCTACAACTATCAAAAATTTGCTTTTATTTGCCACAAGGTGTCTTCAGCATCGGTTTGCTTGTATTGTGGATGCGTTTGTGGTGCTGTTGGCATAGACTATAAATTATTATCTAGAGATTGCATCAACTCTGCTAAATCTCTGGCATGTGTTAACAGAGGTTAACAGAGTTTTTTTTCTTTGTTTTTAAGTGAAATAACTGTTAACACATGCCAGATAATAATTTACACTCTATGACAAGTGCGTTGACAAGTGCTTTTTTAAGTGTCAAAAAATAGATATCAATAAATATGGAATTAACAAACGCATGCATGAGTCAGTACAGCCAAGTTCACAACCATGTGTGAAGAGTCAAAATGGAAAGTCGCTGGCATTATATGCCCGTATATGTAATTGGCGTGGAAATTTGACATTCAACAAAAAAAAAAACAGTAGATATGTTTTCTGTATATATGTTATTTATTTTATGTTATTTTAAATTTTTGACTTTAAAAGTTAATTTATTAAAAAGAAAAAATTATTAAGCTATCAAATCTATGTAACTGCGAAAAAGCTTCGCTTCTCTCGTGTGTCCAACGACGCACCTGTGTTTTTTGTAGGTACAGCGTTTGTTTTCCAAATGACAGAATAGTTCTACCCATTAGCTTATGGTCGTTATCTTATTGTCTTTCCATAGATTGATTTTAACCTTAACAATAGTTCTTCACGTAACCAAATTCCGTATCGTACAAGTTTCGCATTGTACAAATTAAAGTGTTTTTTATGTAAAAATTGTGTAGGCAGTTTTTAAAAAATTCGTTTAAAATAGTAAGCATTAATTCTTCGATGTACAATTTTGAAAATACATTAGGAATGAATGCCTCAACACGACGATGTTTTAAAATCTCCAAAAAAATAGTTGTGCTGAATTTTGAAAAATGTGAATGAAATTTTAGGTAGTCAAAAAAATTTAAATTTTTCATTAATGTTTTGTTAAGAAAGAACTCTTAAAACAATACTGAACATTTTTTTGTAGGACTTAAAGTTTTGAAGATATAGTTTCCTGCATGTCCGAATGACAAATTTTTTTTTGTAATTTTCCACTGTGAAAAAATTACAAAAAAAAATAAAAATTTAATAAAAATAACAATATTTCTATTTTTTAAGTACTATTGACTTGCAAAATTTGAAAATAATCGGAATCGTCAAATCACTTTTTGGACAAAAACGTCCGATTTGACATGGAATCACCGATGTTTGACTGTTTACAGCTAAAAAACAAGAACAGAACTCAGGTTGAATATTTAAAACAAAATATTAAAAAATCGATGTTTTTTTTTTAGTACCCTTAGACCACAAAATAAACACTAGTATATCACATTTGGTGTGTCGGACTTTTTTTATTTTGAGCTACCCATGAACACAAATTTGCCATACCTCTTACCAGGCTTTAGCCACAAAATACAAAATAATTTCCAGAAATTCCTATGACCCGAAGATCAAACATTCAGAAACATAGTCCTACTTCAATATGTGCTTAATTATATTGCTTCTGCTCAAACTTGTACTAATATTCTAAACAACTTCATACTTTATTAATCTAATTTTCTTACTTACCTTAATTTAAAGTTTGTTACTTTCTTCCAACTCCCTTTCAACAACTTAATTAAGAAATAATAATTTTCACAACGACTGCCCATATATTAACTACTGCTGCTACAATGCTATTAATTATACCACATTTCAAAAACTCTTCCTCTGAGTGTTACAAACTTCAAAATCTACTTAAGTTCCAATGCACAAAAAAAAAATTAATACCCACCAACAACAAAAACAAGGTTTTTCGCGCTCTTTGCAGTTTTCCTTTGAGAAAATAAATAAATATTTGCTGAAAGTCTCCCAGCAAGCTTATAAATTAGCTTTTGAACTTCCACGACACTCATTATCAGCATACTTTAAAAACCGACACTGACATCTACACAAAGCTGCTCATTCCTCCCCTACTGCTACTACTTCTACTACTACTTTTACTACTACCACTGCTTCTTACGTTAATTTCACTCGACACTTTGTATTAAAATCGATAATTAAATAATAGCAATTCTCGGCAGGCATGTTGAAAAAGGCAACCCTGCACAGTAGTAGCAGAAAGGAGAGATGATGAAAAAAATTAGCCGAGTAAAAAACAAACGATAAAATGAAACAAGAGATAACTTGGCAAAAAAGTTGGTTGCACTAAAATCAAACTACTTTTTTACTCATCAAACGCAGCATTGGGAAAAAAAAATTGCTGTTAATTGCAAGTCTTCATGAAGTGAAGCTGATTCCCATGGCCAATCATCACTACCAAGTTGACTGTCTAGCATGCAAACAACCAACAATGTGAGAACAAGACAAAAACTATTACTTTTTGCTTTCTTTTGTACTTATTTTACTTATGAGAACCGTTAATTACTATGAAGGAAATTAAAATGAAAATCAAGCTTAAAATGGGCGTTAAGTGAATGATGCTAAAAACAAAAAAAAAACACTTTGAAAAAAAGACATTGCAAAACTTAAAGACATGCAAATATTTAGCTCTCGTGTCTATAGATGAGTGGTACCACGCTTTCGGAAGCATTTTCATTTTGAGAGAAACTCTTTTATTTTTGTCGTGCACGCGAATTCAGCTCCTTGGCTTCTGCCATCTTCTTCTTCGTCTTCTAATTAATTTAATTATATTTCCTTTCACTACTTTTGAACAACAGTTACATTATATCAGCAGCAGCGGTAGCAACAGCAACAGCGTCGCTGATTACAGCCCTGAAATCGTTACGGTAATTAGATTTGAATAGTCGTTATATGTATGTGAAGTAGCGTTCAAGTGAGTTGTTGGCAGGATGAAAAAGTGAAAGACTCTAAAAATTAGTTGAATGCAAGCAAATTTCAATGCATTGAAGGAATCAAGTCAAGTTAGTCGAAAATGTCAAAAAAAAATTGCAGTTAAAATATGTAGAGTAGAAAAGCGCATCAATTATAGTTAAGAAAATGCAACAATAAGCTTGGAAGTTCAAAAATGCAACGATATTTTTATTTTCATAAAAAATTTTAAAATTAAACGAGCCAAAATTTAATTATTTTTGTACACGCTGAAAAATTTTAGCATTTATGAGATATATGATTAGAATTTTTTGCAATTATATGTTATAAGTATAACGAAAAGTAAACTACAGTTCCTGAGAAATGAAAGAGATTGAAAAATATCTGATTAACCGTTGTGTCAACAGCTGTTGGGTTTTATCCACATCGACAGTAGATGTACCCGGGTACTTCATACGTTTTGTATGGCAGATAGTTGCTTTTGATATACAAATATTAACTACTACCTGGATTCTTGTAATTTTCTGGTTTTTTTTTTTTTTATTTATTGGAAATATTGTCTAGTTAACAAAACTTTTATCATAATTTGGGAAAAAAAAAATTTGGTACCTAAATAATCCATTTTTACCAAAAATGGGAATTGCCAAAATCCATAAAAATTTAACAATTTCCAAATTCTTTTTTAATCCTTGTAATTTGATCCCTTTTTACCAAGAAAAATAATTAACATTGAATTTTCATTCGCAAAATTCCGTTATATTTGAACTGAAAATCAACCCCTCTTGCTCATAGTGCTATTTTTAGTACCTGCGCAGAATAATTATAACTCATAAAATATTTGTTCAATGTAAACATTTTTTTTTTGGAATGTGTAGGAAAACACGTCTACTAACAGGAACAAAAGGGTATTTGGGAATATCTTGCCTACCTACCCTTGCACAACCAGTTTTGCAGGCAGAAACATGATTTTTTGCGCAGGTTTCGTTTTGAGTAGTTTTGTATGCATAAGTCAGTTTATGTGCGATTTTTGAAGTGTAAAGACCTAAAAATTTATTTTGTGCGGCAAATATATAAAAAGTGAAAATAAAATGGATGGTGCAATTTGTAATAAGCCTGTGTGCGCAGAGCACTCGAAGGATCATCCACAATGCCTCAGATGCTGCTAAAATTCATAAAATATATTTTTTACTTTCATTATAATGATTTTCTATAAATAAATAAACAAATTTCCATAAAATAAACTAAATATTTCCATTTATTTCTATATATTTGTATGAATTTTCATAGAACATCAGCTGTTGACGCTAGGTCATTTTCTAGTAACTGGGTTATATTTTCCAAACGGTTGGTCCAATTGACCTGAAATTTCACACCAATATCAATTACATATTTCCAAGCTATGATACGAAGTTTCATCAAGATTGGACCAGCCGCTTGGAAGATATAGCAATATAAAGTGAACTTTGCCATTTATTTCTATATATTTGTATGAATTTTCATACAAGTACCCGGGTACATCAGCAGTCGACGCCATTCCACTAACTTGAATTTGGGCTGTATCGACTGAACTGCTGCTCCAATCTTGATGAAACTTTTCCACATGATGCAAAAGTGTATGGTTGAGGATATCATGAAATTTCAGGTCAATCGGACTAACCGTTTGGAAGATACAGGAAAATTAAAGTTGCAAATGTACCCGTGGGCTCTACGATCGACACAACGGTTAATCATGTAATCAGAAACAATTATCAGTCTTATGAGAAAAAAAATTGTCCATAAAACTTGTTTCCTTTCCAAAAATAGTTGTCGTTTACAATGTTCGATAGAGGAAATTTTGCTAAAAAAAGAAAAAGACGCCTATCGCGAATAAAATTATGAGAGAAAAATTTAATTGACTTTTCGTTTACCTATCCCTAGACACTTTTTAGAGGAATTTCTATTGCAAAGAAGACACCAGTTAGTTCTTTCTTTTTTTCATATTTGATACCAGTTAAATAAAAATTATTGAGAGTTAAAAATTAATTGACCAGGCCTCCCCAGAATGCAACGATCCCATATCGTTCCACTGATCAATATATTTGACCAGAACTATAAGGCTACATTTTTTGAAGCGAAGCTGTTTACGCCCCGTCCTGTGATTTGCTTGGAGTGAAATCTGAAAAATTTTCGACAGATTTTTTCTTAGAATTTTATATGGTTCTTTGTTTCTGTTTTTTACAAGACAATTTAATATAACAAATATAAAAAAACATTTGTTCGACTGCCGTGGGGATTCGTACTCGTAAACCTTTGGTTGAAAGTTCTATACTCCATCCATTGAGCCAAACACCTTCGTTATATTGAAGCATTGATTCAATATTAACTGCAACTGAACCCTATAGGAACAAACTAACTTGTTTTTAAAAACAACTAATTAAAAAACTAATTTAAAATAAACCAGTATATCAACTACTCTTAATTATATTAAGGCAGCAACTACTCTGATGTTGACATGTTTTGATTGCAAATTTTTATTAGATTACAAGTTTATATATATTTAACCATGTTATTTCATCAAATATTATAACCTTTAGGCCATCAGTAATAGTTTTCAATTGGTTATTTAAAAGCAATTAAAAAAATAATTTAAATGTAACTAATTTAACAAGTAGTTGAAAATATATGCAGACGAAAGTCAATTGACTTATTTAGCGGACATCACCATACAAAATAAGTTAGTTCGTTCTATGGAAAAAAGTCAGAATTTTAACTAGTTGTGGTTGACAAAAACTACTTTATCTATTAATGTATTTGTGTGATTTGGGTAGCTGCTTAGCCACTTGCTACAAGAATCATCAGTATTGCCATTTTTCCACAATTGTGATAAATCAAGCACTTTTTTAATTTCTACCACTTTTATCACCCACTATTTGCATTTTTCCAAAATCTATATATTTATATAAAAATTATTGCATTATAATTAAAATTTTACAAATTTTATTGCATATATTTTATTTTTATAGAAATTTTATTGCATGTATTTTATTTATTATTACATTTAATATTTTACTTTAGAACTGTTTTAAGAACATTATATGAGAATTATTTGCAATAAAACTAATTCAGCGGGGAAAAACTTACTTTATGGTATACTTCTTATGATTTTTTTTTTTGCTGTAGGACTTCAGTTGAATTTTTCCTTAAGAAGAAATATATATTTCAAAGTTTTTTAAAATTCATCACTCATTTTAGACTCAACCTACCACTATTTAAAATTTGCAAGTGACAACACTGGTCATCATCCTCAGTTTGCTAGTGCCATCTGTTAGCGCCATCAACTGTTAACATAGCTGCTGTTATATATTTAATATTAAATCAACGCCAAAATTTAACAGAGCTGTTTGGACCGGTCGAAACAGTGTCTACTTATTAATCAGTGGGTCAGGGGATCGATCCTCACGGTGGGCAAAGTAATATTTCTTTTTTTTTTTATGTGAATGCGTTTATGCTGTTGTTCGTACATGCTTTTGTTTTGTTTTGTTTTTGCATAGTGCGAAGGAAAAATTGCCCACAAGTGCGATGAAATAACAATGACAGTAACATAAAAAGCTTCGCTGCTCTCGGGTGTCCAACGACGCACCTGTGTTTTTTTGTAACTAAAAACCGATATATGGGAGTTTTGAAGGTCGTTGATTCCAAATTTGAAGTCAAAATCGAAAAATTCAAAATGGTGGATTTAATTTGGCGGCATCGGTGTAGTTTTAAGGGTTTGAAAAGTTTCAAAAGTCTTCTGATGTGCAATGCAGAAATAACTTTTTTAACATTTTTTTAATTTATCTTATTTGTGGGAATAATAATTTATATCAGTCACATAAATTTTTAAATAAGAAAAATAGGGAAAATAGGGAATAGACGTAGATAGCTGTCTCTAGATTTTATCAGCACATTTGTACAGCTATTGAAAGTTATGCGCCAAAAAGAAAGAAAAAGAATAAGCTTTCAGAGCCATGGCTACACCGAGAAATAGGTAAATCACCTAATTCGGCTTGGGTAAAGAGAATTGTATGGGAATTATAAACTGATGCTTATCCACCTAAGCAATTTATTGTTCAATACATTGAAGCACATACTTAGATACCTTGCCAAAAAAAAAAATTTGATTCCCCTAAGCCCAAAATCCAAAAATACAAAATTAAAAAACAACTATCATGGGTGGCTTAAGTATAGTTTTGAGCTATTTTCTGCAAAAAAAAACACAGCTGCGTCATTAGACACACGAGAGAAGGATAGATTTGGTAATTGGATGGTTTTTTTTGTAATAAAACCACTTTTAAATTCGAATATAACATAAAGTAAATTAAAAAACACACGTTAATATTCACACCAGTAAATTTTATTACATTTCATCAACAAAAAGAAAAGAAAAAAATTTCTATTAGAAACTGTAACTATTGGTGCCAGTCCATCGCTCTACCCACTGATCCAAGCAGCCTCGCTACTATTTGTTGACATAACTGCAGCTATGTTAAGAGATGCTGTATTAACAGATGCAGTATGTCGCAGTATTCTGTTCATAGCCATACAACAAAAATCTTTTAATAGATTATTGTGTTATGCTGTAGCATAGCTGCAGTTGTAATTAATATTAAATAAATCACTCCGCGTAACGAAAGAGTTTGGCTCAATGCGTGGTGTAGTGACTTCATACACAGTGGTATCGGCTACTTGTGAGTTCGGATCTCAACGGCATGTGAAGGTAAAATTTTTGTATTTGATATTTATTTAATTAAATTTAATGTTCTTGTTATAATAGATGTGTCAAGCAGCAAGAGAAGCCGAGAAGTCATTAAATTTTAAAAAAAAAAAAAAAAACGGGGTTGATAAAAGAAAAATTTGTGTTGTTTGCCGATTTCAGTCAAGCAAATCACAGAACGAGAGGGCGGCAGCTTCGGTTTTTTTCGACAGCATTTTTCGACTGTTTAACCGAATATGTTTTCCTTGCCTACCTTATTAATGAAGTCACCAAGCACAATTTTTATGTTCAAGGCGCTCGTAGAAAGTTTCTGTAGCTTATTTGCACATATTAAGCTTATTTTATATGGAAAAGTTTAGCCTTGATGGCGGTTATGGTCAGTCATTCGTCCACAGGTGTGAACGGAACACCAAGGAACATCACGTGGAGGTTTAAGTCGACTTGAGACGATTTCGAAATGGATTAAGGCAGTCAGACATATTGCCATGTGAAGGCTCGTCCCCTGTTCCCTATTTCTATAGGCTATAGGCTCTGATAATAATCTCTGTCATAGATCCTATAAATCAAATAAATACCTTGCGATCAAAAACCGCCAGGAATTTCCCATTCAAACAAACCGCGTTTGAAATATTGTCAAATCTTTTTTTTTCTAGGTTGATACATCTGTCCAGGCCCGTAGCCAGGATTTACCGTAGGGGGGATTTAGATAAAAAAATCTATAAGTAAATGCCAGTAAAAAAATCAAAGCAAGGATATGGAAATTTGTCTAAACAAGTTTATTTTCTTCTAAGACTATTCGTGAATGTTTTTAAGTGACCATAAGAGAGCTTACAATGCATTTTTTTATCAATTAATTTTGAGACTCCGATTAAAGTCATATTTAAATTTCAGAAAATTTTTCAAACCCCGTAATTCGACAACTGGTTTTTGCACAGCACTAATATCTTATATCCAATATATTATTTAAGTTATCTCATTAAAATAAGACTTTCTTTGGAAATCATTACTCAGCTGGATAAATTTTTATAAAAATAATTAAACAGTCGTTTATTTAAATTTAAGCTATTTGCAAATTAAAAAACTAAAAAAATTAAAACTAAAATTGTTTCTAATACAATGCTTTTTTTATTTTTTAACAAAAAAAAATTATTTTAAAAATCATTAAAAAAAATCTTCAAATCCCCATAAAATTCGACTGTATTAAATATTAAAAAAATATTTTTTCATTGAGAATTTTTCGAAAAAAAAGTATATTTAGATTTAAGGTGATTTTCCGAAACCTGTAATTTGGAAAAACTTCACACAGGGCTAAATTTTTGTGCCAAGTCGGAGATTTTAGATGTCTTATAAACCAAGAAAATCAACCAAATAGAATGGGCAAAGTTTTTAGTCATCCGCTTTACATGGAATACCATATAATGTGTTAAATTTCGTGGTTCATGTATTTTTTGCATTATACAGCTTTTAAAAATTTAAAAAAATCCATTCAAACGAATGCTTTCTCAAAGGTTTTGGGTCAAATAAGCTTAGACTTTGGTACGATATAATAGGTATAATTTTAAATATATAATTTTAAGGATATCAGGGACTTTTCGAGCATCAACATACACAATTGAAAATGGTTCTTTAATATACAAACTCCTTACAGTTCAATTTTATTATAATGATTATGACTTTAATAAGCAAAGTTAATCTTTCATTTGACCACAAACATTTTTCATAATTAAACTAAGTATTTTAAATTGGCTTTGAAAATTATGAAACTTTAGCATGATGTAAATTAACATCATTATCTCAGCTTATCTTAAAAAAAAAAAAACATTTTTAATTTAATAGTCTCATTTGTGTTTTTTTTATACTTTCTGGACCCTAAGGGTGGAGAAGGTGTTTGAACACCTAAAACGCCCCCCTTGGCTACGGGCCTGCATCTGTCATCTAATACCTAAATATCTATTATATTGAAATAATAACAAATAACAGAGCTGTAAAAGATTGCAATCATTTGGAGCTGTATTCTTTGAAGTCACAATCAATGAATAAATGTTTTGATTGCAGTTTTTATTCAATTTCGTGAATAAGACTTAAGAAAAATTAAATCCCAACCACTTTGAATGATTTTGATTTATTAATCATATTGTGCAATCACGACTTCATTTCATTGTCACCATTCCCAATCAATTGTGATTTGACTTGTGAATGCATTCAAGTAATACAAATTTAAAACATTTTACGCTATATTCTTAAGCAAAATACCAAATTTGAATCCGGTTTGTTCGACTAATCCCAGTTTCTCAGATATTAACTCAAATATAGGAGTAAAATAGCGTTGCTTCTCTCGTGTGGCCGACTACGCATATGTGTTTTTTTGGATGAGAATTATAAATAAAAATAACTTCGATATTCACTTCGAATTTCACGAGGCCCGGCAAAAACATGGCTGCAGTTTTTTTGCATTTTTCTCATTAATTGAAATAATGAATAAAGAAAAAAAAAATTTCAATCAAGGTATTTAAAGTCCCACGCCGAGAAAAAAGCTTATGATAAATTGAAAAAAAACCTAGTATAATTTATAAGATGGCTTTGGCAGTTTTCAGCCACCCAAGTACTTTATCAAAACGCCTAAGTTTTACATGTTGACTTTTCAATTTTTATTTGGGTGATAAATTCACCAAGTATTTGATCATTTTTTTATACATTACTTAAAAAAAATATGGAATTTCAAAAATATAACTTTTTTCGGGTTTTGGCTTTTTTTTTTTTTTTTTTTTGAAGCTGCTGCCTCTCGTTCTGTGATTTGCTTGACTGAAATCGGCAACAACACAAATTTTTCTTTTATCAACAATGTTTTTTCCTTAGAAATTAACGACTTCTCGGCTTTTCTTGTTGATTAACGTCTATTATAACAAGAACATTAAACTAAATACCAAATATCAAATACAATGCCGTTGAGATTCGAACCCACACCAACGCGATACCACTGTGTATAAAGACACTACGCTACGCATTGAGCCAAACTCCTTCGTTACGCTGAGTGATTTATTCAATATTAATTACAACTGAAGCTATGCTGCAGCTATCAACAGAATACTACGACATACTGCATCCGTTAATACAGCATCTGTTAACATATGTGAATCAAATTTTTTTTTTGGCAGGGTATCGAAGTATCGAAGCTTTCAAAGCAATGTATTAAACAATAAATTGCTTAGGTGAGTTAACGTAGCTGAAGTTATGTCAGCAAGCAGTGGTAAGGCTGCTTAGATCAGTTGGTAGAACGATGGACTGGCACCAAAAAATCCAGGTTCGATTCCGCACGGCGGACAAAGAAATTTTTTTCTTTTTTTCTCTTATTTTTGTTGATGAAATGTAATAAAATTTACTGGTGTGAATATTAAAGTCTGTTTTTTTAATTAGCTTAATGTTATTTTTGAATTTAAAAGTGGTTTTATTACAAAAAAAAACCATTAAATTATCAAATCTATCCTTCTCTCGTGTGTCTAATGACGCGGATGTGTTTTTTTTTTTTTTTGCAGAAAATAGCTCAAAACTATGCTTAAGTCATCCATGCTAGTTGTTTTTTAATTTTGTATTTTTGGATTTTGGGCTTAGGTGAATCAAATATTTTATTTTTTTTTTTTGGCAAGGTATCGAAGTATGTGCTTTCAAAGCAATGTATTAAACAATAAATTGCTTAGGTGAATAAGAATAAGTTTATAATTCCACCCAAGCCGACTTAGGTGATTTATTTACCTATAGCTTTTTTTCTCGGTGTAGCTGACTTGAAGTGATGTGAATAGAATCAATTACCACATAAATTAATGCGAGACTAAAATCAAATTATTAAAAATGATTGGTGATTTCAAATGTTCAAGTCAGAAGAACCTAAAAATAATTATGTATTGCAATTAATTTCAACAAAATCAAAAGACTTAAAACGTGAAATGATTGCAATCTTTTACAGCTCGGACAAATAATAGTATTGAGCATTCCTATGCCAATGAGGCAACGCACTGGTTGAAGTACCAAAAATATTACAAACGTACGTGCTTCATGAGCACATGAATTAGGAATCTGTCAGTAATAAGCTCATAACTGAAGCTTTTTGATTATTTAAAGCGCACAGCTACTTCGTACACGCCCAGGTCTAGTCATGAGTCATAAAAACACTCAATATAAATTTTAACTCACGTGACTGCAAGCTATTTACAGATGTATCAATCAAAATATTAAAATGAAGAGAAAATTTTGTGCTTTAAATGTAACTCTTTTCAGTGTACATGTGTTAAATCTGATTTTCAAAAATCAAAACAATACTTTTTCAATTTTTTTCAAACTGCCCAAAAACAATTTAGAAGTGCTGGAAAAAACCACAAATTCCATCATGTTCAGTATATCCGAACTACGAAGGAACACTTTTCAAACCATTTTTGTTTTTTTTTTAAGTTTTTGTTTCTGTGTTATAAGAATCATACCAAAATGACGCTCAAGTGCTTCAACACCTATTTCTTCTAGAATAATTCCAAAAAATCTCATTTTTTGATAATAAAGAAGAAGTTTCAATTAATTTTAAGCTTCATAATAACCAAATCCAACAAGTATTTACGCAAGTTCGCATTAATAAGTATTTTTTCAACATTTCCTTCCATTAATACCACTATTCATGTTTAACATTCCTCATAAATGCAGGATACTGCATTTCATAACTAATACCAAATTTTACCAAAAAGCACACAATTCTTAATGACTTTGATAAGTCAACAAAACTTAAATGGAAAGAAATACTATGTCATTAATGCTTTGTAGTAAAAAAATATTTTGTAGTAAAAAATAGCGCCGAAAAAACGAGTAGAACTCGCGTAGAATACTCTGTGACAAAAACTTAATTTTCAATAACGACTGTATTCCAGCAGCACGCTGATTACTTATTACTGTCCTGCCAACCCCTTAAGCTATATCCTTCTCCATAGTCTTCCTTCATGCCAAATTGCATTATTCGTGCGTTTTGGTCATACGCACTCCTTCGCTCAAGGCTATTCGTCAAACAGAAAAAAAAAAACACAAAAAAAATCTGTCAAAAAAGTCAGAATAGGAAAATTTATAAAGATATGCCAAGGATATTTTTTTACTTTTTTTGCAAGCATCATGCACGATTTTATTCAAATGAATCCTGATTGAATTCATTGAAGCTCATCAGCAACGCGAGCTCATCATCATCATAGTCCCAATGGTAGATATTTCGTTGCGTCCACTACGCTTGTAATTTTTCACATTTTTTTTTTTTATCTTTTACTTTAGTCGTCGTTGCCGATGCTTTAGTTTTTAACCACTCTGGCTTGTCTCGCCCACTTGGCTTAACTGTCCTGGTTGGCTTAGATTGCTTCTAACTTTTCTCGTCCATTTGCGTACGCACACATTTATTCTCGTAATGGAAAAACCATGTTTGGCAATTTTTCTTTTTTATACAGATACTTATTTCAATTTTGCATTTTAATACAGATGCAAAAAGAAATAGCAAAAAGAAAAAGGCTTTCATATACTTTATAGCAAAAGGCTGAAGTATGTCGGAATATAAATTATTTACCACGTGTTCCTTATCTCTCCCCGCATGAAGAAACACAAGGCTGTTAGCTTGTAGATGATTTGCAGAGTAAGAAGCTAAGTCAAAATTAGACTAACTTTAAAGAGACGTCTTTTCTTAAAATTCTCAGTGACTGATACAGATTATGAAGCAGCTATTTGGAAGAAGCTGTTGATTCAGGTTTGGCATAAGTCTTTAAGCAATATTAAAAATAAAGAAAAGAAATTATCAAAAAAAAACTTCAAAGGCTGTTTATCCTGGAACTTTGTACAAATTGACTGTATTAATAGACTACTAATCTATAAACAGTTTAAATTATCTTATTAAACTTATGAAATAAGTTTATTATTCAAAATTATCAAAAATCTTCTATTTCAAATATACAAATCAATATCATTCTTCCCGAAACCACATGATTACTTTTTCGTTTCTTTTAAAATTGTTTGAAATTGTTTTATTGACTTTTTCAGTTTTTTTCTTAGTTTTCAATTTAAAATAAAGAACTATGTTGTGTTGATTCATAAATTTTCGTTTCAATATTTTGCTTAAGAACCTTTGCAACAAGCTTACTTACTTATGTACTTAGGTGGCCGTAACAACCCATGTCCGGGTTTCGGCCGACTTCATCAGCTCTCGCCAGGCTCCTCTGCTTTGCGCGCGCCTTCTCCAATCGGATACACCAAGTGCGGTTAGGGCTTTCTCAGCCTGGTCCATCCATCGGAGGCGTGGTCTCCCTCGTAGTCGTTGACCAGTGACCCTCGCCTCGAGCACCTTTTTTGCTGGAGCTTCGTCGTTCATACGATGGACATGACCCAGCCAGCGTAGTCGCTGCACAGTTATACGCCGAACTACGTCAATGTCATCGTAGAGCTCATACAGCTCGTGGTTCATTCGGATGCGATAGTCATCGCCGACTCGAACAGGACCGAAGATTTTGCGAAGAACTTTTCTCTTGAACACCCCCAGAGCGGCTGCGTCAGTTTGCGAAACTACCCATGCCTCAGCGCCATAAAGCAGCACAGGTAGATCGAGCGTC
Source organism: Coremacera marginata (assembly GCA_914767935.1). Lineage (NCBI taxonomy): Eukaryota > Metazoa > Arthropoda > Insecta > Diptera > Sciomyzidae > Coremacera > Coremacera marginata. Next base: position 43,077,574 of record OU612044.1, on the reverse strand, counting down.
TTGTAGTGTTAGTCTTGTCGATCGAAAGAGGGCTGTGGAACTTAGTTGCTTACTGAGCCCGTAGTAGCACCTATTAGCAATTATTGTTCTTCGCTTTATGTCCAGACTGATTTTGTTTGCAATAAGCCTTTATTAAAATTTCACCACTCTTTACTATAACAGGTCATTTAATAAGTCCGTAGGATAAGCAAGAAAAACACAAAATTTTGATTAAACTCGATTATATTATTCAACATAGTTGCCTTCGAGAGCGATACAACGAGTATAGCAATTTTCTAACTTTTCGATACCACTTTTATAGTACGATTTCTCTTTCTCGTCAAAATAGGCCTCAGTTTCAGCGGTTACTTCATCATTGGACTTGAATTTCTTTCCAGCAAGCATTCTCTTGAGATCTGAAAACAGAAAAAAGTCGCTGGGGGCTAAATATGGAGAATATGGTGGCTGGGTAAGCAATTCAAAGCCCAATTCATTCAATTTTGCCCTCGTTTTCATCGATTTGTGACACGGTGCATTGTCTTGGTGAAACAATATTTCTTTCTTTTGCAAATGTGGTTGTTTCTTGGCGATTTCAGCCTTCAATCGATCCAAAAGTGCTGTTGATGTTGGTTCCTTTTTGGAGATAGTTGATGAATATTATTCCTTTCGCATCCCAAAATACAGACGCCATCACCTTACAAGCCGACTGTTAGGTCTTTGCTCGCTTTGGATTCGGTTCGTCTTTTGGACTCTGGTGTGTAATAGTGAAGCCATTGTCACATATCGACTATATAACTCCATTTTATTGCGGTTTAACAGCGCCAAACACTGCTTTTAAGCATCAATTCGTTGTTGTTTTTGGTCGGCTGTGAGCTTTCGCATACCCAAATGTTCGTGTAAAATGGTAAAAACACTACCATCTGATATATTTACAATGTCAGCTAGATCGTGCACCTTCAATTTGCGATCGTTCATAACCAATTTGTGGATTTTTTTGAAGTTTTGTGGAATAACAGTCCGATTGGGGCGTCCACTGCGCACTGCATCATTTGTGCTGGTACGACCACGTTTAAATTCAGCAATCCACTTTTCTACCATTCGTCTCGATGGAGCACAGTCCGGATAATGTTTATCAAGCCATTGTTTGGTTTCCACTGCATTTTTTTTCATCAAAAAGCAATGCTTTATAAAAACTCGAAATTCACTTTTCTCCATTTTTTTTTTTTTTTTCAATATCAATAGTTGCACACAAAATGCTAGAACTCACGAATCAATTGACAGATTGTTCAAATTTGTATCAGATTGTATCAAATTTTTATATGTACCGTTTGAAGGTTGGTACTAAATAAAAATGATATGGATAAATCTAGTAACGCCATCTATGTGTCATCCTATGGACTTTTTGAATGTACTGTTATTATAGCATTATTTCGTTAATTTCGAATGATAGAATAACAGATTACGCTTTGCGCAGGCCAGTTACTTTTGCTTATAAAGTTTGACAATCAGCTGTTCAGTTGAGTTCGTCACAATATATTATTTCTTTGAGAAACGTATTGCAATCGGTAGTGTTTTGTAAAAAAAGGGTGTTTTTTAAGTAGATTTGCAAGTTTAAGAATTAAAATTTATAATATGAAGTGTGCAGTCGCTAATTGTAAGAACAGTACGAACAGTAGTAGAAAATCAAACCAAGAAATTCTAGAAAATGCACACAAACGAAAACGAAAATACACAAAAATATTAAATTAATTAAATTTGTTCACTTATTCAAAATCTTAAAAATATTATTTGTTTGTCCTTTCAATTGGCAGTTAAATGAATGGAAATAGAAATAGAAGTCTTCATAAACATTTCAATAGAATCCAACTCCAACTATGTTGCCCACTGAAGCTGGTTTCTAATGAAAATTATTTTAAGCTCGGCTGCTGACAACTAACCGAAATATATATAGTATATTTCGAAAGGAGTACAAAATAAATTTATCTTCTTCTCGATTCAATGAATTGCTTCTCACCTCTTTTCTTTTAATTGAACAAACTAAAATGCTTGCAATGTTTACAATTCTGTGTCGAAATCATATGAAAATTGGCAGCTAAGCAAAACTTCGTTGATATTGTGACGTCATGCACAGCTGCATGCGCAAAAAGAAAATTTTGTGTACTCCTATCTGCGGAATCTTTGTACTCTAGCATTCTTGCGGTTAATTCGTTATTTCACAGAAAGAGTGCAGATACACTAAACTAGTGTACCATTAATTTACAATGGTGTGACGGGACTTAAGCGACTTTTATGGGTGAAAGAAATATTCACGTGAAATCTTAGCGAAATCGCGCAGTGCGTTGAATCTAGACATAAATACAAAATTAAAAAGGTTAAAATATTAAAATTATATGCATATATAAATATAAATAATTCAACTTTCACAAATCAGAAAGAATTTTAACCATCCATTGGGCCACACAAAATATTCATAAGAGGCCGTGTGCACCATCGGTGGGTCTCTGTGTAGGTATTTTTGTAAAGAAGTTTTTTAAGTGGCTTGCTTATGAGATAATTTTTTTCTAGCCTTGGCACCTATTTAAGAGTTCCTGCTTTGTAGGAAAAAAAAATCTAATACCACTTATTTGAAATTTTTTATTGTTGTTTTAATTCAAGTAATACATTTTTTTGTTATTTTGACATATAAACATCACTTTAACACAAAAAAAAACACTTTTGGCACTATGGTGATATTTTTTTTTCCTATGGCGGCAGTCAACGTGTTAAAAAGAATATTGAAAAATTTTGAAAACTTTGAAATAGGTAAAGAAACAAAATTATTTTTCTTAAATGTTTTTATATTAAGAAAATTATTGTTGTTGTGTTTAAATATCATTTGTGAAAGGAATTAGTTTTAACTAATAAAGACTCGAAACTCGAAAATTACTAAAGTTTGAGAGATGACAAAAAGCAGGTGCGTCCTTTGACATACGAGAAAAGTGAGGCTTTGTGTTCGGAAGAAATGTTGAGGGGCAAAAAATAATAGGACCAACTCATATATTTGGCCCCTCTAGGAGTTCAGCTACGGCCGATATTAACTATTTTCTACAGCTTTTGTGTTTTTTGTAAGGAGACGCAAAGAAGGGTGGCGGATAGGGAGGGGGCGGGGGGTAGGTGTGTTGGGAAGACATGTTGAGGGGCAAAAGATAATAGGACTAACTCATATATTTGACCCCTCTAGAAGTTCAGCTACAACCGATCTAAACTATTTTCGACAGTTTTAGTGTTTTTTGTATCGAAGGTAGCGAATAAAGCAACAAAAAATAACACAAATATACAATATACAATATAAAAGCTAATTGCGGGGAAAACCCAACATAACATATTAACTCTTATTCAGGTCACTGCAGCAGATCCTGAGTATTCGTGTAGTTTATTAAGTGCTCAGAAAATAAACTGAAACAACGCTTAGATCGCAAGCTCACCTCAGTGCAAGAGTGTATGAAAAGAAATCAGAGAAGAAATAAAATGTTATTCTCTTGCGCTCCACAACATGTCGCTACACGACCTGTTGATTAAATTTATTCGCAGGGTATATTCACTTGATGAATATATTCATGCAGAGCTCTAGTATAGAACTATCAATCGATGGGGCTACGAGTTCGATTCCCACGACACACAGAGTAACGAGCTCTATCGTAGGTACATGAAATTTAGCATGTGTCATTATTTTATAAATATATAACCCCACACAAATTTTTATCAAGATCGGTCACGCCCTTCGCCCACCTCCCATACGAAATGAAGATTAAAAGAGCACTGTCTCTAGTTGTATGAAGTATAAGAAAGGAAATTAACTTGTTTACTATTGCCTAGATTCAATTTAAAATCATGTAAAAATTGCATGATGATCTGCCACGCATCATAACATAATCACATCATAAATCACTTAACATTAATCTTAAGAAGCGAAAAAATAAAAAAAAGCAAACATTTTTTGACTGTCATCAGTGTAATCCATGGAATCACTCGACACATAGTCAGAGAAATCGAGATCAGGAAAGAAATCACTTGTGTCATCATTCGAATCGTGATTTTCATTCAAAATAAATTCATCGATTTCATTATCATGCTTTATTTTATTTTTCAATATTTTTCTATGAGAAGATATAGAAGGATCCGGGAAAGCAATAACCCCACGAAAAGATCTCTATTGAATAGTTCTAAAGCTCTGTGGTCTTATAAAGCTCTTCTGAAAGAATTCCTATTTACCTATATATTAAAGTTTTCTTTTATTTCAGTTCCGTGAACCAGAATTTTATGTACTGTTGACTGCATCTTATAGCAGTCATAATATTTTGAGAGGCACAAGGCTTTGAGAGTTTCTTTTTCCATTTACCACTACATAATGTCCGTAAAATCAAACTAAAATTTTGTATTATTTCACTATCAACTTTTAAAATACTTGTGAAAAACTGGTAATCAGAGAGGAACCTTCTGGCTGTGTTCTCTTCTATCGACAATTAGGCCCATCTTTTCTTTGAATTCTCTTTGAATTCTTTTCTTATTCTCTTCCAATATTTTGAGATTTTTTTCGTTTTCTGGCGCATTTTTTGATTTCCGTCCACATTTTAAAGGCATTTTATAACCAATATGAAGCAAACATTCAAAAGATTTTATAAGAGCATAATATTTATATATACACATTGTGTTTTACACAAGACTACTTTCTACCTTCACTATAATTATTAAGTTAGGTTACAAATTGTTCATCTACAGTAACCGAAATGGTTGAAAGTTACAGCTTTGTCAAAGAAGTTTGCGCAGAGAAGTTGAATGTAACCTTCACATAGTTTTTGGTACGCAAATGATGCTCATTTTCGTCAAAACATGCTCCAGAAAATAGTTCATAAAATCCTTAAATTTGAGTTGTCCTATCAAAAACTTGTATTAAGTGTATTGAACTTGTTAGCATGGGAATAGTCTAGAATGAGCAGACCTGATTTATCCCTAACATAAAGACCAAAATAAAGGATTCACATAATCCTTGATCCAAACTTCTCATAACGGAGTTTGGTTAGGCACTCCTAGTTTTTAAGATGGATTTATTTATTCTGACCTGATAACTGCATGTAAAGAAAAGAACGTTTATTGCCAGTTTGCCGCAAAAAACTTCGTTTATCATGCTTGAACACGTTTTTTGCTAACGTTTCAACAGTAACAAGAAACAATTGTTGGAAACGAGCTATTTATTTAGTTGCAGGAAAAACGCCTTTGGTTTTAAAAAGATTTTTTGCCATTTTAAAAAATTGTTGAAGCATACTTTTTGGGCTGTGTGATATTCCGAGTTCACGTAATGCTATTATCAAAAGGTTTTTGTATTCTCTTTAGCATTCAATATATACAAAAAATTATTTTTTACTTTCTCACAACCGTTTAATTTTCAAATGGAAGGATGAGCTAGTACTCAATAATTCATTATTTATGAATAATCGTTACTTTGCATCTTTGTTGCAAGGAGCAGCAACTTCTTATCTTAACTCCACTTGAAGCTTTTGTTGTGTTTTTATTATGGCTGTAGTTCTTTTTTTTCTTCTCTCACGCCATATACGTTAGCTGTTATTACACACTGCAACAAGATTAGAATTTTTTGTATCATGATTACTTAAGAAGTCTATTTCTATCGATCACATCAAGTTCTTCCACAATATGAACTCCAAGGCAAAAAATGAGGTCTTCAAGAATTAAAGGAAATAATTCTTATTTTAAGAGTAAAAGAGTTTATTTTAAGCATAAAAAGATCAACATATTTTGCATTGACAACTTTCCTCTATCTTTAAACCCTTCCCTTCCTTAAAAAATCGATTTGAAGCCACCTTTTTGAAAAATTACTATCAAGCTCAAGGTTCATACATAGAAGGAAGTTTTCAGAGAAAAATTGTTCCTTTTATTACTATTGAAGCCTTTGTTAAAGGCGTCTAGTCCGTAACTCTTCAAAAAATGATTATTTTCTTCAGTTCTTGTGGTCGCATTTTTATTTTTACATTGAGCCCATAATTTGGGAGAACTAGATAAAAGGCAAAGAAAAAGACTTTAGATTCGTAATTAGCCGCCCTTAATTGTGCTCAAACCGTAAGAAATTGCAAATACTAAGCTAAAAGTTACAATTTTACTGCTATTTATTTCAATTTATTTTTGGCTATTAAACGTATTCAAATTTTTGTTTTTTTTTTGTTCGCCGTTCAATTGTAATGCTTGCAATGTACTTGCAGTTTTTTTTTTCAATTTGATGACTTTGCATTGAAGCTTTTGTAAATGTATGCATCAGTAACAACAACGTTGTAGTTTTAGATGAGTCGCTACTGATGAGTCGTCAGTCTAGCTAAACATTGTGTGCTATTCCACACTTCTGCCGTCGCCACCGGAAACGTAGTAATTTTAATGTTACACCAAAGTGATAAAGACGTTGCTAAGAAATGAAGCAGCAGCAGCATGGCACACAAAAAGGCCAAAAGGATAAGGATAAGTAAGGATAATATAACGAATGCTCTGTCGATTTAACAGTTTTACTCTATGCGTGCTTCACCAATTTTCGTTCCATATATTTACATTTCAATATTTTGCTTTGCTCATTTTAAGTTCATTTTTGTTGTTGTTGTTGTTGTTCGTTACTTTGTCTGTTTTGAATTTAAATTTAAATTGAAATGTAAACCGCAGCAGCAACGCAACGTAGCATGGTTCTTTTGCCAATCTCCGAATACCATCCCTCTTCACCTTTATCACGATAACCACTTCCTATGCTTTTTCCAACTTCTTACTTTTTTGTTTGTTCTTGTTTGCTTCCTGCCGTCGTGCAGTTTATTAAAGCACGTTCGATTGAGGTTTCGCGTTCATTGTTATCTTCAACATCTTTCTAACAGCTTTTTTAACATCATTTAATGTGGTTTTTCTATAGCAATTTTTTCTTCATTCGATATATTTTTTTTTAATCTACATTTGAAAATTAAACAAAGTTGTTGCTTTGCACTTATATATCGTGGCATACTTTTAAGATGTGGTAAACTTGTTAATGAGTGTCTTTATTATATTTGTGCGGTGAATAATGTGTAGTTTAATAATAAATGAAAAAAAAAATTAATTTTTATTAAAATTTAATGTTGGAAAGTTAAAATTTTATAATTGAAATTATTTCTATAGACAACAATACATTAAGAGTCAAGGTGCCTAGAGAATTTTCAAGAAAATTTTTTTTGGATTATTAATAATTATTATCAAGAAATATATTCACAAAACTACACAAAATAAGCAATTATAATAGATATAAAAGCTAGTTGAATGCGATCAATTTGCTTTTATGGCAAAAAAAACACAAATAGAATTATTATTTCGCTCTATCGAGTGGTCGACGATCACTGCAATAAGCCAATTAGAAAACGTTGCAAAGAAATCAAAAGATCTTTGGCTAATTCGGGTATGAATAAGAAAATTTAGTTTTATTTTTCAAAGTTCATTAAAGTTTTATATGCGGTAAAATTTCTATAATAAATCTATAAAAGTTGTATAAATAAATTAATGTTGCTCATACGCCCCATGTGCCCATTTCTACGGAAAAACTTAAATTGTTTCTTACTATAAAAATAATTTTGTTAATATTTTTAAAAAAGCATATCATTAACAGCCCTTTTCTTATATACTTATTATTACAATAGTCACGAAGGTAACAACCGACAATACACTAGGGTTGCCAGTCGAAAAATTACATCGATGCTTTTCTTGATATGATGCGTTAACCACTCAACATGGCCTTACCTGCGAAGCCTCTCTAGTTTTTTGTGTTTGACAAAATCGATGTCGGCATAGAGCTCATACAGCTCATCGTTCCATCGTATTCAGTACTCGCCATTGGCGAAGATCAGTTCCTGGATCTTTCGAAGGATATTTCTCTCGAAGGCTCCCAAAGTCTTTTCATCAGAACTACTCAGCATCTAGGTTTGTGTTGCATATAACAGAACGGGCATGATTAGTGACTTATACAGCGTTATTTTTGTTCATCGAGAGAGGGATCAATTGCCTACTGAGCCCAAAAATACACCTGTTAACAAGAGTTATGCTTCGTTTGATCTCAATACTGATATCGTTTATGGGGGTTTACTCTGGATCCCATGCAGACGATGTCCTCACAATTTCGAAGGAGGTGTTGCCAACAGTGACGTGAGTTCCAAGAGGCTGTGAGTGTTTGTTTGTGGACACCAGCTATTTCATCTTATCTGCGTTCCCTACAAGACCCATTCAGCTTGACTCTATTTCTAATTTAGAAAATGCAACGTGTATTATGGTCAACGATATCATTACCTTTTTATAGTATATGGTGCCACTATGTCTCAGATCAGCAGCTCGGAGGAGAAGTCACACGATAAGAAAACACCTTGACTGAAGCCACTTTATGTAACACATGGGGAGGAGAGGTCCTTTCCAATTGTATCTGCTCTGCTAGTATTGCTCGGTGTCATCTTGCGTAGACGGATTAATTTTGCAGGTATTCAAAATTCAGACATGTTGGAGTATAGGTGATTTCTCATTGGAATGTCGAAGGTGGCTTTATAATCAACAAAAAAACGGTGGGTGTCGATTTGTTTCTCTAGGGTCTTTTCCAAGATTTGTCATAGAGTGAATATCTGGTCGGTGGTAGATTTTCCAGGTCTGTAGCCACACTGATAAGGTCCACTCAGTTGGCTTTCGATAGGCTTCGAATACTCCCAACAGGACCTTACATATGCTATTTAGAAGGCTTACACCACGTTAGTTAGCGCAAACGACGGGGTCGCCTGTCTTGTTCCAACCACATTTTGCATAGAAGCTCGTGAATGCATTTAAGCAGAGCATCGCCTCCGTTCTTGAGCAGCTCAATAGGAAGGCCATCTGATTTTGCGGCTTTATTGTTCTTGAGCCAAGCCGTGGCTGTCAAGACTTCAATATAGTCGGGCAGCGAAACCTCAAAGCTGTCATCCGTCATTGAAATATTCGAGATATCATCTCTATTGCTATAGACCGTTATCAACATCGCCATTCAGAAGTCTAGAGAAGTGTTCCCTCGTTTTCATCCTTGCGGAAAGAGGTCCAATTCTAAAACTACCAGCCAGTTATCTGACCTTTTGTCAAAAATTAAATGAAGGGCGGTAATCAGGTCGATGTGATTTTTACTGACTTCGCAAAAGGCCTATGACCGAATGCAGCATAGCGTCCTAATACATAAATTGAAACAAATGGGCTTCCATTCCTCGCTGCTAAATTGGCTAAAGAACTACTTGACGGACCGTAAGCAGTTCGTACAAATAGGTAATAAAAAGTCCAGAATAGTTTTTAATCTCTCGGGTATTCCACAGAGGAGTCATCTTGGCCCAATGCTGTTTATCCTCTTTATAAATGATTTTCAATGTTATATTAAGCACCCTAATAGCTTAATGTATGCTGATGAAGTTTTTAAATCTGTGTATATTAATATGGATTATCGCCTTTTACAGAATTTATTTCGGGTGTAGTTGAAAAAAGCTACAATTTTCTTCAGTATGTCATATGCTTCAATTATATAATTAGATACTTGCGAGCTTACAAGCTTTTGCCGATCGTTTCAAGATTTTCAATTTTTGGACTTTTTTCAGCGTGTATATACAAATACAAAAAAAAACTTAAATTTTGGGTAAGAATTCCACGTACAAACGAAAGTTCCCGAATTTTTTCTTCAAACTCTCATTTTTAATGAACAATAACGAATGTTTGTTGCTTTTTGTTGTTGTGTGAAAAATCGTTTGAAAAAATACAAAGCTGACAAATTTATCAGTGATAAAAAAAACGACGCAAGCAGAGCGTTACTCATTTGATTGCAAACGTTCGCTTGCTTTTGAATTTTTCGTTTGAAAAACTCACACACACAGCCAAAAATTAACGCAAAGATCGTATTTTAAACCCTGCTTTAAAACAAGATTTCTCCAAGCACAAAAATCAGACTTAATCTCTTCTTGCTTTTTACACAGAATTGTTCTCTTGTATATGAGCTTAAGCCAAACACTGATAGATTGGATACCTTTTCATAAAATATAAATACCTATATACCCAGTGGGCAATTCAGTCAGGCCTCTTGAAAAAAAGGCATGCATTAACTGCTTTTTTTGGAGTCAACACACTTAACAACATCACTGCATCGGTGAGGGCTTCTATAAGGCCTGCCTGCTAAAAGGAAGGCAAGAAGTTTTCGTTATTTCTCTGTGATGTGACTGCTACACAGGGCAGTACAACAATTATATTTTTCCTACAAAAACTGGTTCTGCTTATATTTCAGGGTTACTTTTTCGTTAAAAGTTAAAATATATGTTAGTTCAAATATACTCAATAATAATCAACGTCATGACTTAAAAATATTCTTATCCGGCAAAAATATGTAAAATAAAATAAAATCACAGAATCACAGAATAAATAGGTAGGTATACATAAAAAGAAATAAAAAAAAAATATTTTTTTAATTGTTTTGGTTAACCCCTTCTTTAAGCCATTTTAAAGGAGTGCTTATAGCAGGCCTCTTTAAAGCAGGGAGTGCGGAAGTACTAACAAATTTTCTCGTTTCATACAAACAATACAAGGGAGCTTACAAGGATTGTGTAAGGCCTATCGAATGCAAATACAGGCCTTTTAAACGGCCTTCGGACTGCTGCATTTGCCCACTGGGTATTTACAAAAAGGTTTGTATGTAAAAGTTTGTATTAGTTTTTGACGCTCACATACTTGACGGAATTCTTCTGCTTTTACTTTCTTATAAAGTTGCGCTGTTATGATTTGGTTGTTAAGCATAACAAATAAGCACATAAACAAACAAAGTATCCCACATCAACCCAGTAGCAAAAGTATTTTAATATAAATATACATATCTTACCTTTTTTTTGAACAATAAAAACAATTCTAAGAAAAAGTTAAAAAAAAAATTACTTTTTATTTGAAATCATTCTCTCACCAAGAAGTTTCACTGTTTAATGAAATAATATTATTATAAATTTCTATACATTTGCAAACTCAAATTTAAAAACAAAATTGTCATGTCAATTAATGCCAATTAAATGCTTATGCAAATGAAGCTTTCACTGATGTAATGCGTAAGTTAATACGAAAATGCCTACGAAGCTGCAGTAATACAAAGCTGAACAGTCTGACATAAATTTTATAAACTCTAAAACTTTTTATGTCACATGGGTTTCCGCAAAGTAGTGCATTTTTTATTCCGTCTGTGCATATTATTTAACGTAAAGATAAACTAGCAACGCATTCAAACGTGTGCAAAGTCTAAGAAAACTTCTTGTTATCCTTTTTGCTGTTTATCTTTCACTCATCACATTGTTTTCGTGATTTTAAACTTGCGGCTAAAATATACAGGTAGCTCGTAAGAAAGGTTGTTCCTTGCTAGCACAAGAAAAATGTAAATTAAGAAAGTCCTGAGAGATCAAAACAGGTACAGAAAGATGCCTAAGACAAACAACAGGGTGTTTTTACTTACTGAAAAATAAGTTAATGTATATTTTTAGTTGACGGCATGATCATTATCTTCACTTCTCTTACTGTGCACCTTGTCGTCTGTCTACGTTCATCATATCTTTACAAGATTTTTACAATTTACAATTTTTTCTGTTGGCCATTTTCAAAACATCGATGAACGAGGTATGCGAACATCATCAATAGCTTCTAAGAGTCCATATTGTTGATTTAAATATTCATGTGGTATTTCTTTACTTGTTTTATTATCATAAAATCTGTTAAACGATCATTTGTCCAGAGCATTCTTAAGTTCCTTTAATTGATTTTTTTTTTACCATTACATAATATCACTTGTTTTCTTCAATGACATCATTACTCAAAAACTCTGATTTTTCATTTACCAAAACATCTAACACGAAGTATTCGATTAGTTTTCAAACAGTTTATCGTTACACAATGGTACCGTAAAAATAATCTCAGATGTAGCCATTTTTTATGTGAGTAAATTTTAAATAAGTATATCAAAGTAAGCAAATCATAAAATCTACTCTCACACGAGCAATAATAATACATCGTCACCAAGGTTGATTTATAAGGCTGTCGCAAGGGAGAGAACGAGTACCCATAATTGTCAAAACAAAGTTGACAGCTCATAGAAAATCTGCAATTGCTCTCTATTATCACCCGTTTTTCTTTCGTAGTCATTCGCAAAATTGGCTGGTTTTAACAATTATGGGTACTGAGAAGAGAGTGCGATCAGCCCTGCGACAACCTTATAAATCAACCTTGATCGTCACCAAAATACACAAAAAAGTCAGTACGGTTTTTTATTTCCAATTTTGCAGAGCCTAACATTCTTACTATTATGTTATATATAAGTATGATCACATATGTTCTGGACCGCAAGACTTGACAGCGACTGGATTGATATGGTACCCAGTTGAGACATAAGCTATATTACATTTGCCACACCCACTTTGTACGACAAATAAATGCGAAACACATAAAATAGCAAGAAACACTCAAGAGATTTGAACGGAGAAAATGCCAATCGATGTTATTATGGTATTTTTAAAAAAATAGTTATACAGTATTGAGCTCGCCTACCCGCCACGCCCCCTATATTGTTGAAACGAATCAAACAATTCTAAATTTCACAATATTGAAAAATATAACACGACGAGAACGGCTGAATCGATTTCAACAAAAAAAAAGTATCAACTAAAAGGCGATCCAATAAGAGCTTCCTACTTTTTTTCTAAATGAAGTACATAAAAATCAATGTATTGATGCAAATCTTTATAATTCGGTTCCTACAACTCAATGTTTAAAAATTATTTATAATGGTGCCGTTTTGTTTCAGATCAGCAGCTCGAATGATCTTCTCCATAATTAGATTAAAAAAACAAATGGTGGGGAGAGGTCCTTCCCGATTTTAACTGCGCTGCTGGTGCTGTGTCATCCTGCATAGACGGATTAATTTTGCAGGTATACCAAATACAGACATGGTGGAGTATAGGTGATTCCTTATTGGACTGTCGAAGGCGGCTTTGTAGTCAACAAAAAGATGGTGGGTGTCGATTTGTTGCTCTAGGGTCTTTTCAAAATTTTTCGTAGCGTAAATATCTGGTCGGTGGTAGATTTTCCAGGTCTGATGCCACACTGATAAGGCCCAATCAGTTGGTTTACGATGGGCTTCAGTATATCATATAATACGCTCGACAGTACCTTATATGCGATATTTAGAAGACTTATCCCACGGTAGTTGGCACAAATAGTAGGTTCGCATTTCTTGTGGATTGGGCAGAGTACACTGATGTTCCAATAGTTTGGAATTCATTCTTCTAACCATATTTTGCATAAAAGCTCGTGAATGCATTTAAATAAACCTTCGCTTCCGATCTTTAACAGCTCAGCGAGTAAGCCATCGACTCCCACGTCTTTGTTGTTCTTAAGCCGTATTATGGCTGTCAAGACTTCATTATAGATGGGCAGCGGAACTTGAACGCTGTCATCCATAACTGGGGTTTCCGGGATATCATCTGTATTGGCGGGAGTGTTGTGATCATCGCCATTCAAAAGACATCATCGAAAGTCAGTGTACTCTGGATATCTGACACTAGATTTCCGTTTTATCCTTGCAGAAAGAGGCCCTGTTCTTAAATGCATCGGCCAGGCGTCTTATCAGAAAAAATATTCAAGCCTTGTTCCTGTCGCCATACATCTTGATCTTCTCACACTCTCTCTATCGACTCTTTTCTCCCGCCTGAAAAGACGTCTCTCGTCCCTCCTCTTCTCTCTGTATCGCTCCTTAGCAGCACGCGTTAAAACCGACTGCGGGGTAACTTTGTAGGCGACGTGTTTCTCTGGAGTGGCGTCGCGACACTCTTGGTTGTGCCACTGGTTTCGGCGGGTGCGGTGGTAGTCAATAACCTCTTCGGCAGCCGCACGCATAGAGTGAGAGATTTTTGCCCACTACTCACATATATCGTCGATCGGCGGAGTGCTTTCTTGAAGCAGGAGTGAGAGTCAAGTGGCGAAGGCTTCGGCTGTCCGTTTTGATTGCAGCTTGTCGACGTCTAGCTTTCTCTGTGTAAGGTTGCGCGCATTCTTTGCAGCGCACAGCTGCGACAAGATAATGATCCGAGTCTATGTTAGCACCATGGATCGTGTACATCTAATACACTGGTGACTTCCATCAATCAAAACGTGATCAATTTGGTTGCGCGTTTTTTGGTCAGGGTCCAACCAGGTCTCATGAAGACTGAACCTACCGACAGTGGGGCCAAAGATGCCTTCCCTTCCGACTTTCTCATTAAAATCGCCGAGGACTATTTTCACGTCATGGACCGGAAGGTGGTCGTATACGTCCTCAAGACTAGCGTAGAAAGCGTCTTTGACGGCTTCGCCCTTTTCCTCCGTCGGGGCGTGAGCGCAAATAAGGCTGATGGAGAAAAATTTTGCCTTGATGCGGATCGTGGCCAATCTTTCGTTGACAGGTGTGAACCGGGAAACAAGGTGACGTAGTTTCCGGCTAACAACGAATCCACATCCAAATTCGCGCCTCTCCGCATGGCAGCTGTAGTAGATATCACAGTGTGCTTGTTTAGAGCAGCCTTGCCCTTTCCATCGCATTTCCTGGATGGCGGTGATGTCAGCCTTTATCGTTTTGAGGGCTTCCGCCAGTTGGATAATGGCACCTTCCCTATAAAGGGTTCGGACATTCCAGGTGCATATCCGTAAATCATTGTCCGTTTTTCGTTTGCGGTGGTCGTCAACTTAATTGGGGTTCTTATCCGAGGCTGGTTTAGTTTTCATTGGGCAGTAGTAATGTGGCGGGACCCAAACCCTGCGCACATTCCATGTTTAAGGTCTATGGAGTGACCCGCCGCTCAAATTAGCCGTCAAACTGACGGATGCCAGTTTGCCGTTGCCCAGGGAACACCACGTGGAGGTTTAAGTCGACTTAGGACGATTTCGACATGGATAATGCTGGCCTCGCCAGGTTGAGGCAGTCAGACAGAGGAAATAAATAAAAAATTTGAGCTCTCGGAATTGTACAAATTTGGTACCATTTAGCTAAATACAAAATATTTTGGCTTAAAAATTGAAATTGTAGGCACGACATCATATAAGACTTGTCTAATTTTTTAGTAATTTGCAAGGTAGAGTCCGATGTGTTCCTGATACAGAAAAAATTCTACTAAAAATAAATTTCTAATCGAAAATGAAAATTAAAAAAGCTCTAACAGAAAAGACTTTGCTCCATTTTTGGTTTTAAAAATTTTGAAATGAAATTGAATTTGAATAAACATTTACTAATACCATGAATATTATTGACGGCAATTTTTTGAAGCGAAGCATTTTACGCCCCGTTCTGTGATTTGCTTGGAGTTAAATCTGAAAAATTTTCGACAGATTTTTTCTTAGAATTTTATATGGTTTGTTTGTTTCTGTGTTTCTTACCACAAGACAATTTAATATAACAAATACAAAAAAAAATTTTTTTGCCTGCCGTGAGGACTCGAACTCGTAAACCTTTGGTTGGGAGTTCTATATTCCATCCATTGAGCCAATCACCTTCTTTATGCGGAAGCATTGATTCAGTATTATCGCAACTGAAGCTATGTTGCAGCACATCCAATAATCTAGTAATGTATTTGAGTGGTTTGGGTAGCTGCTTAGCCACTTGCTACAAGAGTTGATTAATAGGTTTTTATGGTTTGGGTAGCTGTGAAACCACTTGCTACAAGAATCATCAGTGTTGTCACTTTTCCACAAATGTGGTAAATCTATAGCACTTTTTTTGGTTTCTAAAACTTTTATAACCCACTATTTGCATTTTTCCAAAATATATCACTTTTTGATATATTTATATAAAAATTATTGCATTATAATTAAAATTTTAGAAATTTTATTACATATATTTTAATTTTTATTACATTTAATATTTTATTTTATTACTGTTTTAAGAAAATTGTATGAGAATTATTTGCAATAAAACTAATTCAGCGTGAAAAAACTTACTTTATGGTATACTTCTTATAATTTGTTTTGCTATAGGACTTCAGTCGAATTTTTCTTTAAGAAGAAAAATATATTCCAAAGTTTTTTAAAATTCAGTACTCATTTTAGACTCAACCTGCCACTATATGAAAATTGCAAGTGACAACACTGGTTAACATAGCTGCAGTTATATATTTAATATTAAATCAACGTCAAAGTTTAACAGAGCTATTTGAATCGGTGGAAAGAGTGTCTTTTTATTAATCAGTGGGTCATGGGATCGATCCTCACTGTTATCCTTTTTTTTTTTTTTTTTTGATGTGAATGCGTTTGTGCTGTTGTTTTAGAGGAAAAATTAACAATTGCCCACAAGTGCGTTGATATAATAATAACAGTAACATGTAATAAAATAAATAATAGAATTATGAAATGTAATAAACTGTGAAAAAGCTTCGCTTCTCTCGGTTGTCCAACGACGCAACTGTTTTTTTTTTCTGATTGATTTTCTTAGACCTTTATCTTAAGGGCTATGAAGAGATAAATTTCTCTTTGTTCCGCCTATTTTTGCAAAACTTCGTTTTGAATATACGATCAATAAATCAATAAATTGCTTGAAATTCCAAACGCAACTCTATAAATGAAGGTGAAGGTGGCAACACTTTTTATTAAATTATTGCTTATTTTTGTTTTGTATTGTTCCCGCTTACCGTTATTACACATAGTCAACATCTGTTAGTCTTTTTTTAACTCTTGTTTGTACGTCCCATACAAAATCAAGTAAAAAATTAATATAGATTCAAGGAAGATACACCTTAAGACTAATGGATGACCCATGGACAAACCTGAAGAAAGGGATGCACAGGGTTGATAGACTGGAAGCCGAAAGAATGATCACTATGGACGGGGTGAGGAGTGCTATACGCTCATTTGCTCCTTACAAAACATCGATATATTTCGGTATATTTCGTACCATCGGATGGACGGTACATTTCCGGCTATGATGCAATGGGGGAAGATCTCATTACACCTAGGCTGTGGGGTATATTCGTTACTTGCTTAGCGACTGGGTATGTTCCGAGAGTCTGAAGAGAGGCGAAAGTTGTCTTTCTCCCGAAACCCGGAAAAAAAGATTATGCGGAGACAAAGTCGTTCAGACCGATCAGCCTTACGTCTTTCCTCTTGAAAACGATGGAAGGAGTGATGGTTGACTGTCTTGAGAGCACTTCACTGATGCATAATCCTCTGAGTAGATGCCAATATGCTTATAGAGCAGGCATGTCTACGGAGAGTGCTCTTCACAATTAGTTAGAGTGGCTGAAAAAGAGATATTTACAGGAGGCATCGCGATGGCCACATTTATGGACATCGTGGGGGCTTTCGACAAAATATGCTTTGGAAGGCTGCGACAGGCTCTGACAGAGCGCAATGTAAGCCCAATCATAACAAATTGGGTAGACAATATGCTCAAGCACAGGGCTGTCAACATGCAGAACGGTAGTGTCAAGGCTAGAGGTAGAGTAAGTAGAGGATGTCCTCAAGGAGGGGTGTTATCGCCAACCCTGTGGAACATCACTGTGGACTCACATTTGGCTAGACTAGATGATACACACGATAGGGTATGCAGATGATATTGCGTTGGTGGTCTGTGGTAAGTTCA
This sequence comes from Coremacera marginata, assembly GCA_914767935.1. NCBI lineage: Eukaryota > Metazoa > Arthropoda > Insecta > Diptera > Sciomyzidae > Coremacera > Coremacera marginata. The sequence continues at coordinate 43,059,936 of OU612044.1, read as the reverse complement.
TTGACACCATTTCTGACATAATGAAGGGAGCACTCCGAATAGTGGAGGAGTGGTGTTGAGAACAAGGCTCACCGTGAACGCAGGAAAATCAGACAATATTCTCTTTACTAGAAAGACGGTAGGCCTGAGGAGAGAACCACTCAGACTTTTTGGAGCTGAAATCAACATGTCCACGAAAGTAAAATATCTAGGGGTAACTCTAGATAGTAAACTGAACTGGAACGAACATGTAGGAGACAGGATTCAAAAGGCCAAGAGGGTTCTGTTACAGTGTAGACGCGTTTGTGGTCTAAAATGGCAGCTAAACCCAGAGGCTATGAAATGGATCTACACTATGATGGTTAGACCTGTCCACCAGATCACGAATGCTTCGGTGATCTGGTGGACAAAAGTCAGTCAGAAAACCATTAAGAAGCGACTAGACAGAGTCCAACGGCTGGCGTGTGTTGGAATAACAGGGGCAATACGCACCACTCCAACAAGCGCAATGGAGGTTTTGTTAGGTATGCTGCCGTTGGATTTAGAAATAAAGAAAACGGCAGCGCTAACAGCCCTCAGGATGTTGCGAAATGCTACGTGGCATGGAGCAACAGCCCTCCATGGTCATATGCGCATCCTAGACATGGCACAGCGAAATGTCAGGGAGACGTGTATGGCTATGGACGGAAGGCAGAGAGTGAGAATAACAGAAAAATGTTATAAAACTCTAATAACAGATGGATCCGTTTGTGAAGAAACCGCTGGTAGCGACATCAGTATATTCACAGACGGCTCTCTGATGAATGGCAGAGCCGGGTCAGGCGTCTACTCAGAAGAGTTGAACCTATCCTGTGCACTGAGGCTGGGGAGGTTCGTGTCTGTATACCAGGCGGAAATGCTTGGTGTAGTGCATGCGCTGGACCACTTGATAGATGACCGGGTAAATGGCAAGAACATTGTCATTGCCCTTGACAACCAGTCGGTGATTAGGTGCATGCAACGGACAGATATTATTTCTAGGTTGGCCATGGAATGTCTTACAAAACTCAATAGGTGCGCTCAGACAAATGAGCTCACACTTATGTGGGTGCGAGGACATTCTGGCATAGAGCAGAATGAAAAGGCTGATTCTTTCTTTAGCAAGAGAAGGATCAGCAGAAGAATTCTGTGGATCAGAACCACGTATCGCCATAGGCGACAACATGGTGGCAGGCCTTATTAAGCAATGGACGGACTCGGAACACCGTACAAGGTGGGAAGAAGCTGGTAATTGCAGGCAATCAAAGGCGGCCGTGAAATGGTCAAGTATTGAGGCAGCAAAAGTCACCCGATACAATCGGCAGACTTTAAGCTGGCTTACTGCACTGGTCACAGGACACGGTCACTACATGTACCATCTCAGAAAGATGACTCTGACCGAGGACGATGCGTGTAGGTTATGCCTAGAGGAGCCGGAAACAGCAGCACACATTCTGTGCCGGTGTCCGGCGGTGGCAAGCAAAAGATTGACCATTCTGGGACGTCCATTTATTGACGAAGCCGAGATTGGTCAACTGACCTACAAGGACATGCTTGAGGTGACAAAGGGTGCTTATATAAGGAGCATGCTCACTTATGAGTGCTCCGAGCAGTATCATCCTTCGTCAAATAGGGGACGAAAAGGGACCCACTGAGGTCTGATTCGGCCAATCCCCGACTTATATATATTCCCGAATATATAAGACTAATGGATTTGAAACATTTTAAGTATACGTCTATTACTTTATATTCTTAGCCTTTTGGCCAAGTTTCATTAAGATTGGTCAACTTTAATGTCTACCTCCCGTACAAAATTATGTGAAAATTGAATATAGGCCCCAGGGAGGTTCCCCTAAGGACTGATTGATTTCAACTATTTTTGGTATTTTTCTTAGATAGTTTAAGCTTACTTATCATAGAAGCACTCCTTGAATTTATTTCCAAACATGTATGAGCGCAAAGTGCGACGTATTTTTGTTAAAGTAAAGAAATAATAAGAGAAAACTAAACAAAAAAAAATTATGAGCTTATTCAAATTAAACATGCTTGTTTTAAATTTTGTTTTGTAGAAACGCAAGCTCGTTAAATTTATATTTTAAATTTAGTTATAATTTTAATTGTAATTACTGATAATTAATAATAATAATAATAATAATAATATATTTTAAAATTTTTTGTTGAATGTTTTTGTTCTCAGTGTATAATTATAAACTTTTCTTACGCTTAGCCACTGTGGTGACCTAGTAAATTTCCTTCTTGATTTAGGAGAAAAATATCATCTTCTCTTTAAATTCTAAAGGCTTCATTGCTTTTGTTTATTTCTTGGTCACACCCTGTAGCTATTTACATTTTGTTGACAGCAGCAAAATTGCAACCACAAAACAATGACAACAATAAGCTTGACATGCTACACAATCTACTACGGCGGTTGGCCTAAGAAAATTTTTTTAAATATGTATTAAAAAAGTAAAAAAACAAGTAAAAACTAAAAGAAAGAGAAAGTTAGTAAGATGATAAGTAAGTTGAAATAAAAAAAAAAAAAACTGCATGTGGTGCATAAAAAAAATCTATGAAAACAGCACAACATAAGAAGCAATGACTTCAAATAAGAGAAAACTAGAGAAAAAAAAATCTTGTAGAAAATAGAGCAAATCCAGGCAGGATTTTGCTATTGTTTCATCCGCTAAGGAGCGACCTGTTACTGTAATATTATTATTATTTTTACTATTATTTCTATTTTCATTATTATAATATGTATTATCGTTGTTAAACTCGTTTGTTTAGTTTCTTAGCTGTTGTTCTTTCTAGTTTTGTCTAGCATAAACAAAATTTAGCTCTTACTTAATCCTTGCGACTCTTACCGTTGAGCAAAGGTATGACAATCATGCGACGTGAATTTTTTGCGTCGACAATGTAGACGACAATAACTGCGCACAAACACAAGCAGTCATGTTTACTACCAAACAGAAAATCGAGAAGTAGTTTCATTTAGAACTTATTCCATAACTACTTCCTTAGAATCAGAGTGCTTAGAGCAGCAGGGATGATATTGGCTTTACTGTAAAAGGGGCAAAATTCATATAAATATAGGGCCAATTTGGCATTCAAAGTAACTCAATATTGAAGAGATTTTATATGGACTAGAGTACGCCAGTGGTCAAAATTCAACCTTTTCGCCGTACCACCTCTGAGCGACGCCGAGTATACCAGCTAGCATTTTTTTTTAAACTATTCGGTGCACTCCTTTACGAAATACACCACTAAAACTGTGTATCAGGGTGTAGAGAGATGTTACTGGCCTCTTGTCTTAGAGTAGAGTTTGACTACTGATCAGATTTTATTTTTATAAAGGTTGGTTTAATTTTAAGGGCCGATGTTAATATTAAATAAAACACAAATTATTTAGGAAGTTATTGTCATTTCTTTTTATTATGATAATATTGGTATGGTTCAATTATGTATAGAACAAAATATCGGCCAAATAGCCGCCGCGACCTCGGCGGCACACCTCCATCCGATGGTCCAAATTATCGCTGACGCTGAGGCATAAGTGAGGTTCTATGCCGTTAATGTGCCGAATTATCTCATCCTTTAGCTCTTGAATTGTTGCCGGCTTATCGACGTACACCTTTTCTTCCAAATAACCCCAAAGAAAGAAGTCCAACGGTGTCAAATCACATGATCTTGGCGGCCAATTGACATCGCCACCACTTGAGATAACACGGCCATTGAATTTGTCGCGCAAAAGAGGCATTGTTTCGTTAGCTGTGTGGCAAGTGGCACCGTCCTGTTGAACCACATATCGTCCACATTCATATCTTCCAATTCGGGCCATAAAAAGTTCGTTATCATCTCACGATAGCGAACACCATTCACAATAACTGCCTGACCGGCCTCATTTTGGAAAAAATACGGCCCGATGATGCCACCAGCCCATAAACCGCCCCAAATAGTCACTCTTTGTGGGTGTATTGGTTTTTCGACAATCACTCTTGGATTATCATTCTCCCAAATGCGGCAATTCTGCTTATTGACGAATCCACTGAGGTGAAAATGTGCCTCATCACTGAAGATGATTTTCTTCGAAAATTGATCATCCACTGTTGCCATTTATTGCCACCATTCTAACCATTGACGATGCTTGAAATGGTCAAGAGGCTTTAGTTCTTGAGTCAATTGCACCTTGAAAGCGTGTAAATGCAAGTCTTTATGCATAATGTTCATCAACGACGAGCGTGAAAGGTGCAATTGTTGAGCACGACGACGAGTTGAGGTGGACGGCTCTTCAGCCACACTATCGCGAACAGCAGCAATATTTTCTACAGTACGAGCTATACGAACATGCACTGGTGTTTTCACATCTCCTACAGACCCGGTTTACAGACATTTCTACGATTAAATTGACCGAAAAATCACAAAGTGCATGATATGCATTTTGATTTGAACGCCCATTTTCATAATAAGCCTGAATAACTTTAACGCGTTGCTTGATTGTGTATCTTTCCATGGTTCAAATTGAGTTAGTTTGAAATTGAGAAATGTCAAATGAAATGCCGAAAAAACTTGACGTTTAGGTGTGGTTCACATTCAATATCGGCCCTTAAAATTTAACCACCCTTTATTAAGGCATTGTCAAGGGGCTCCAACGATGGAGCCTTAAGGGGCTCGCTCTTTTCATCTAAACTTAACTTGGAAAACAAACTGAACTTCAATATTAAAGTTTTTCTTTAAATTGACTACACAGTGAGTCTGTTTCACATAAATAAACTATTAAAATTTGTTAATTTATGTAACACTTACTGGATGCATTTCGGGATGTCCAGCGTCCCATCATCAGCATTCACGACTAAAGGTGCATAAATTGGCAAGTTGTTGAGACTTGCATCGATGATATTTGTTGTTAACGGAGAAAAAACATTTATTTATGTATAAGACAATAAACAATAAACGAACATCAACTGAACTCTTTACTCTTTCTTAAATTAATTTAAAGAGACACGAATCCACATTGCCATTGTCTAAATTGAGTGCATTTTCGTCTCTTTGTATGAAGTAAGCTTCATACGCGTCAAGCCGACGGTCATCATTTTCTTGTTTTAAGAGTTCGACGTTTTCTAAAACAATGTTATCGTGGCCGTCTATAAGAATATGTGTTGCAACTGCCGATCTCTTTGGTTGGTTTAGACGAGCATACTGCATGTGCTCTTTAAATCTCTCTTTCACATTTCTTTTGGTCTGTCCGTAGTACGTTCTTTCACACTCTTCGCATTTTATTGTGTAAATGCCCGCTTTGTCTAGATTTTGTAATTTGTCTTTTGTTGAACCCAGCAAACATGACAATTTGTTTTCATTTTTGTAAACGATTTCTAAATCGTGTTGTTTAAAAACTTTTTTTAGTTTTTTAGTTTTTAGTTTGTGATTAGGTTGTTCACTCGATCTTCGTAATCACTTTTACTGATAACTACGATATTGTTGCTTTTATCAGCCTTGACATACACTAAATCTTTCTTTTTTAAATTTCTTATTGTTGACGCTTTGTTGACGATGTGTTTGCGGTTTTAAAACTAGAACAGCTACAAGATATGCTTAATGTTCTTAATGAAAGATACGAGTCCACAAATTTTACTTGTGAACTGGAAAAAGAAGGGAAACTACCTTTTCTTGATCTGGAACTTCATCGAGTCGAAGGTAAAATTGAAATCGGTGTGTATCACAAGCCAACGAGTTCCATGAGAACTATTCCGAATGACTCGCATTGTCCAATACAACAAAAAATGGCAGCATATCATTCAATGGCACATCGTTTATTGAAACTACCATTGTCAGCCTCGAAATATAAAAAAGAATATGACTATATAAATGAAGTCGCGCGCATTAACGGGTATACTCCTAAAATTATTGAAAAAATAATTTATAAACACTCGCAAAAAATTAAAAAATCTAATTTATCCACACATTTTTCGCAAAAAGAACATATACAAAAGCAACGAGTATCAATGATTTTCGCCCCTAGCATAACCAACAAACTAAAAAAAGTTTTTAAACAACACGATTTAGAAATCGTTTACAAAAATGAAAACAAATTGTCATGTTTGCTGGGTTCAACTAAAGACAAATTACAAAATCTAGACAAAGCGGGCATTTACACAATAAAATGCGAAGAGTGTGAAAGAACGTACTACGGACAGACCAAAAGAAATGTGAAAGAGAGATTTAAAGAGCACATGCAGTATGCTCGTCTAAACCAACCAAAGAGATCGGCAGTTGCAACACATATTCTTATAGACGGCCACGATAACATTGTTTTAGAAAACGTCGAACTCTTAAAACAAGAAAATGATGACCGTCGGCTTGACGCGTATGAAGCTTACTTCATACAAAGAGACGAAAATGCACTTAATTTAGACAATGGCAATGTGTATTCGTGTCACTTTAAATTAATTTAAGAAAGAGTAAAGAGTTCAGTTGATGTTCGTTTATTGTTTATTGTCTTATACATAAATAAATGTTTTTTCTCCGTTAACAACAAATATCATCGATGCAAGTCTCAACAACTTGCCAATTTATGCACCTTTAGTCGTGAATGCTGATGATGGGACGCTGGACATCCCGAAATGCATCCAGTAAGTGTTACATAAATTAACAAATTTTAATAGTTTATTTATGTGAAACAGACTCACTGTGTAGTCAATTTAAAGAAAAACTTTAATATTGATATTATCGGTCTACACGCCGTTCAACAAAATGGATAGTTTTCCAAACAGTTTATTAAACTGAACTTGTTGTTGAAATTACTAAAAAGTTTGCTGTTTGTGGGACCATGACTGTATATAACAGAACTTGTTTTACTGAGAACAATTTAAAAAGCGGTAGGAAATATCGTCATTAAACAAAATACAAACAATAAGAGATAACATAAGAAATAAAATGAAAAGTTACCCAACATTTTTCCATACCAAATTTGGGTGGTTTTCAAAGGAAACATCACTGGAAAAATTGGACGATTTAAAACATTCTTTAACGAAATTTCTCCGAAAGAAACTCAACAAAAACCGGGCATTTTTAGCAAATCAAAATACGGAAAAACGACCGAATTTTTGTTTACCAAAAAGTTAGGAAATTTAAAATTAGTTATGATTAAATAGTTTGCTCTTATACGTAAGGTAAAAAAACAACATTCCGTTAAAGTGCAACTCATCTTTTCATAAAAAAAAACACCATTTGAACTTTACCCGGACATAATGTCCATGGACCCCTTGTACATGGAATAACATAAAAAAACAAATAAAATTAATGAAATCTTTGCAGATATTTTCAAAGAAAAAAGATTCATTTTATTCTTAAATCTGTTCTTTCATACTATGATAATCTTACATTAAATCTGGATAAAGAAAATTATGCCTGAACAATTTGGAAATACAGCCTGAAAAACTGCTGCAAATTTCGGGCGTAATTCTCATCTTTTTTCGGCCTTTATTTCCAAACTTTTCGGGATTATTTCGTTCTTTCAAGCTCAATTCCCATTTCAAATTCAGGTGTTTTAACGAAATTGAATGCTATAAAAATTTCGGAATTTTTTGACATTTTTTTTTCGGGCGTAAGTTCTGGGAGCCTTACAATCATTTGTTAGTCGTCGTCTACACCAGCAACAATATTTTCAATTTAGAAGCAAAACCCTTTGTGGCGACGGATATTGGGTGCTTAATTTTATTCTTGTCAAGTGCTACGGTGCCGCTGGATTGCATTTTGGGCCATTTTTTTAAATTTTTTTGGATACATTTTCGTTTTTATTAGGTAAATTTTTTTTTTTATATGTTATATTTCTTTTTTAAAAAATTTTGATTAGTTTTTCGGTAGAATATTCGAAAAGAGCTAAAAAAAATAGGAAGGGCCTCGGACCATTTAAATTGAAAAGAGCCCAAAAATGCCCTAAAAGCCCCCAAATATCATCTCTGCTTTGAGTAGCCGGCGGCCAAAAATCGTTTTTCACATTTCACTGTTTCAAAAATCTAATGAAACTGAATTGTTAAGCATAAATTAGTTAAGAAACATGCAAATTTTCAGGTTCATAGGTCATCGGGAACATATTGAACGGCGTAAAAACAAAAAGGTTCATTCTCAGGTTTTTGTGAATTTGAATATTTTACATATTTTGTTGAAGTTCGAAGACGTGTAACTTTTTAACGGTGCAACATTTTTTAACCATTTTTTTTAATTAAGGTCAGTAAAATGCTTATAAAAAATTAAAAATTTTATTACAATTTATGTTTTATGGTATTTTTTCAGATATTTTTTTAAAAGTCTATTTTTTAAACAACTTTTGAAAAAACTCATACACCGTCATCCGACGGCAGAGCTTGGTTTTATTTTTTAGAATGTCTAAAGTATTTCAAAACTTTTTCCCGAATATACCATAACCGCCATTCGCCACCGGAGAGCACTTTTTTACAAAATAAGGTAGACACCTTATATTAACTGAACTATTATTATACAACAGGCATGTGGAAAATGGCAATTGGAAAGTGTAACTTACGATTTTGTTGTTAATTTGTGTTTGGTAAACAAATTTAAAAATAATGTTATCGTCGCGGCTATCATTGACGAAAATATTGTCAGTCACAATACTATGGAAGGTTACAAATATTGTAGACAGCGTAAAAAGCGCTTTAACCACTGCTCGAAATCGATGCCGAAATTTAAGCTGGCAAACGAAACTTGGCTAAAAAAAAACTCTTGAATACGATTGTCAATTAGAGAAGGAAAGAGATTCTGATATCGATACTGAAGATAGAGATGAACAGAATACTAAGAGAGGAAGTCCTACGAAGCCTTTCACTAAGAGTTCTGTCCACTCTCAAAGAAGAAAACTTCAGAAGATCTCGGAAACTTGTGCTAGAGAGTTTGTCGAAAAAGCCTATCTGCAGCAATTGAACTCCGCCCGAAGGCACTTTCAATCTAAGATTGTTGAACGTGCATCCAAAGCTAATCCAAATTGCCTAATAATGATATTAACTGCCTTTCGAGCACCTTAGCAAACACAGGAGAACGACAACGCCACCAAGTGCTTATCTCCTGATTCAGCATTGGCACCCTTCATAAATACTAAAATGACAAAACAGCAATATGAAGAGGTGAGAAGTTCCACAATGCCCATCGGTGTACACTGCTACCCAAATTACAGAACCATCGTAGCTGCGAAAGACCGCTGCATGCCTCAAATGGAAGAGGGAAATATAACAGTAACATCAGCTGAGGTTGTTGGACCTTACTGCTGAGCAAATACTGCAAACTATGCCAGAAGAGGTTATCAAGCTCTGCAGTGGAAACTTACAGCTGATCTCTAAATAGGACTGCGATGGCTTATCGGTACAAAAAGAGTACAAGCAAACTCTTGAAGAAGGCGTAAGCGATGCGCATATGTTTATGGTGTCTTTAGTACCCCTTCGGCTGGCTGACTGCATTACTACTGAAGGAGCCTATGAAGAACCATCAACTTCAAAAGCAGCAAGTACGAACAGGCAGACTGCGAATATATTAAAAAATCCGAGTCCTTCATCTACAGAATACTGCAGACCAGTGAAATTTGCCTTTCACAAGGAAACTGTGGAAATCATTAAGGAAGAAGTAGCGGCCATTAATACACAAATAGACACTTTGGAAGATTCCGTCTTCATTTTGAACTGGAAAAATATCCACCATTCACCATAAAATGTTTCTCACAATGGTCGATGGTAAGGTAACGCAGGTATTAACTGACACGAAATACACTCGATCGTGCAATATTTGCGGCGCTTATGGAAGCAAATTGAGTGAACTTTAAACTGATGAGTGCCAAAACTGGGATATACATTTGGTCTTTCACCACTGCATGCCAAAATTCGCTTTATGGAGCACATTTTGAAAGACTCATATGACTTGGATTTTGGTGGAAATGACACAATTAAAAACTCTGCATGCAAAACTATGCGGGAAGAAAAAAATAAATTCAAGCTGAGTTCCGCAAAGAGGGACGCATTGTTGGCACCCCGAAGCTTGAAACTGGCAGCAGCAACGATGGCAACACAGCCAGGAGATTTTTGGCTGATCCCCACACTACATCAAAAATCACTGGAATTGATGAGGTCTTCATATCAAGGTTGCGAACCATCTTACAGGTTATTAGCTCCAATGAGCATATACGAGCAGAGCGTTTTGGACAGTATGTACAGGAAACAGCAGAATTATACAGTAAGTTATATCCTTGGCGTGCCATGTCTCCAACACTGCATAAGGTTTTAATGCATGGCGAACAAATCATACACTTCTGAAGAAGCCCAAGAGAAAAGAAATAAAGATTATAGGTTCTATAGGGAACATAACACCCGAAAGTTTCCAAGGCAAAAAACAAATGAGGACCTATTTCGAATGCTTATGATATCATCTGATCCATTTATATCTAGTTTCAGAAATTCAAAGAAAATTGCACATTGTCCCTTAAGTAAAGATGGAAAAGATTTAATTGTTCAACCAACTGATGAATTTATGAAGAAAATTGATATCAAAAATCAATTTATAAATACTTAGTTAAATTATACTTTTTATTAATACATATACAATGTTAAATCAATTCAATAAAACATTCTATACAAAAAAAAAAACTTTATATGTTGAAATTTTTTACTTTTGACAATTTCAAAAAACCAGATTAAAAAAAAGGCAAGCACATATTTTATCGTTAAGTTGCAGAAAAAAATAAATTGCTATATATTTACCAGTCTACCTCCCATACAAAGTGACGTCATCTATATGGTAAAAGCTTCATAAATGCCATAGTTTTTGAGATATTGCCTTGAAACCTGGCACACACCTTTTCCTCTACAAAATAAAAAAATTATTGAAATCGAATATGAACCACGCCTACAATGCGTTGCACGCCATAACATGTATAAACATTTTCAAAAAACCAACTTCCCACCCAAAAAAAACTATAGCAAAGGACAGTTCAGAAACTATTTTGATACCTCATATTAAAGGACTAAGTTGTTTCTTTCATATGCTGAAAAAAATTTTTATTCGCTTAGAAGTTATAAATTTTTGACCGCCAAATGCCAAAAAACTCACTTTTTGCACCTCTGTGAGTCGTAGCAGACTGTTTTGCGGTTATGGTTTTTGGTTATTATTTCTTACTTTTGTTTGATCGCTCGCTTTATTAAAGTTTTTCAATTGCATTATTATAATAATTGTACAAAAGTTAGAAAGAATAAGCAGAAATCATAAGCGCAAAAAGTCTGCTACGACTGTTTAAAAATGTATGCGGCTTCGACTTACGAAAGTTCAACAACTGCTGATGCTTCGACTTTGGACTTTTTCAACAGTTTCAATCAATCAAAACGACGACTGCCCAAGCACTTTGTAAACTATGCAAACTAGTTTTCTGCTTCTGCTTACGCTGCAGCCACACGTGATAGTACTGGCAGGCCAGCAAAGAATATGTATTAACTACGAAAATGTTTCGAAATAATCTACAAATCTACGCTGCGGACACACATGATAGTAAATGTTCATTTGAAAAAACCGTTCGACCATTTTATTATTTCGGTTGCTTTTATTCAGTGATGCTTTATATGCCAACACAGCACGAAACTTAAATGGGATAAAAATGGAGAACTAATTATTTTGTAAAATCTATTTATCAATATTTTCCAAAATGAACAAGGGAACAGGGGGCGAACCTTCACATGGCAACGTGTCTGACCGCCTCAACCTGGCGAGGCCAGCATTATCCATGTCGAAATCGTCTCAAGTCGACTCAAACCTCCACGTGGTGTTCCCTGGGCAACGGCAAACTGGCATCCGTCAGTTTGACGGCTAATTTGAGCGGCGGGTCACTCCATACACCTTAAACATGGAATGTGCGCAGGGTTTGGGTCCCGCCACATTACTTCTGCCCAATGAAAACTAAACCAGCCTCGGATAAGAACCCCAATTACGTTGACGACCACCGCAAACGAAAAACGGACAATGATTTACGGATATGCACCTGGAATGTCCGAACCCTTTATAGGGAAGGTGCCATTATCCAACTGGCGGAAGCCCTCAAAACGATAAAGGCTGACATCACCGCCATCCAGGAAATGCGATGGAAAGGGCAAGGCTGCTCTAAACAAGCACACTGTGATATCTACTACAGCTGCCATGCGGAGAGGCGCGAATTTGGATGTGGATTCGTTGTTAGCCGGAAACTACGTCACCTTGTTTCCCGGTTCACACCTGTCAACGAAAGATTGGCCACGATCCGCATCAAGGCAAAATTTTTCTCCATCAGCCTTATTTGCGCTCACGCCCCGACGGAGGAAAAGGGCGAAGCCGTCAAAGACGCTTTCTACGCTAGCCTTGAGGACGTATACGACCACCTTCCGGTCCATGACGTGAAAATAGTCCTCGGCGATTTTAATGCGAAAGTCGGAAGGGAAGGCATCTTTGGCCCCACTGTCGGTCAGTTCAGTCTTCATGAGACCTCCACGAACAACGGTCTAAGACTGATTGACTTCGCCGCGGCGCGAAACATGGTAGTTAGTAGCACCAGATTTAAGCACCTCGACATCCACAAGGCCACCTGGCTGTCCCCGGATCAAAAAACGCGAAACCAAATTGATCATGTTGTAATCGACGGAAGGCATGCCTCTAGTGTTCTAGATGTGCGTACATTTCGGGGGGTCAACATTGACTCCGACCATTATCTTGTTGCAGCCAAGATCCGCATACGATTATGCAATGCGAAGAACATACGCACAGGAATGCAACGAAAGCTAGATGTCGCTAAGCTGCAATTACAACGGACTGCCGAAGCCTACTCCGCTCAACTCACGGTTAAGCTCAACCAACCAACCTCTGGACCCGACGACGCCGGCGGACTTTGGGCGCATATATCCCACTCCATGCGCGCTGCCGCTGAAGAAGTCATTGGTTTCCGGCGCCCGCAACCTCGGAACCAATGGTATGATCAGGAGTGTCGCATTGCGACTGCAGTAAAGAACGCCGCATATAGAAAAACGCTGCAGTCAGCTGCAACGCGAGCCGTGCGAGAAAACTACCGCGAAAAGAGGAAGGAAGAGAGGCGCCTTTTCAGACGCAAGAAAAGAGAGCAGGAAAAGCGTGAGCGTGAGGAACTAGAGGTATACCAGGGCAAGAAGGATGCACGAAAATTCTATCAACAGGTTAAGCGTCTAACCCAAGGTTTCAAGCCCGGACCATCCACTTGTAGAGACGAAAATGGAGATCTGAATACGGATACGCAGTGTGTGCTGAGATTGTGGAGACGGCACTTCTCCAACTTACTTACTGGCGACGATTCCACCAATGCCGCCCATGGAGAGCGCAGTTCAGAGCTACCAATCAACAATGACGGAGTGGAAGTACCCCCACCTAGCCATGATGAGGTTCGAGTTGCTATCCAACGACTCAAAAACAACAAAGCAGCGGGTGCTGACGGCCTGTCAGCTGAATTGTTTAAAACCGGCGGCGATGAATTGATAAGGCGCATGCATCAGCTCATCAGCAAAATATGGCTAGAAGAAAGCATGCCCGACGATTGGAACCTCAGCGTACTGTGCCCTATACTTAAGAAAGGAGACCCAACAATCTGCGCAAGTTATAGAGGTATCAGTCTTATTTCCATCGCATATAAGGTTCTCTCAAGCGTACTGTGTGAAAGATTAAAGCCGATTACAAAAACACTGATTGGACCTTATCAGTGTGGCTTTCGACCTGGTAAGTCCACCATAGACCAGATTTTCACGCTACGACAAATCCACGAAAATCAAATTGACACACACCATCTCTTCGTCGATTTTAAAGCTGCGTTCGATAGCCCGAGAAGGGATTGCCTATACGCAACAATGTCTGAGTTCGGTATACCTGCAAAGTTGATTAGACTTTGCAGAATGACGTTGAGCAACACACGCAGCTCCGTCAAGGTAGGAAATGACCTCTCCGAAACCTTCAATACCGAAAGAGGTTTCAGGCAAGGCGATCCACTGTCTTGCGATCTCTTTAACATCATCATGGAGGGGATCGTACGAAAGGCCGGTGTGCATCGTAATGGCACCATTTTCTACAAAGACGTCCAGCTCCTTGCGTACGCTGATGATATTGATATTGTCGGCAGAACCAAGAGAGATGTTACCGCTGCTTTCGCCGCTATCGAAAAGGAATCAGCCAAAGTGAGTTTGACGATAAATGAGGGCAAAACAAAATATATGCTGTCTACAAACAAGGGAGCTCGGCGTTTAGACTCCCACGTTTCATCCGGCAGCTATAACTTTGAAGTAGTCAAGGAGTTCGTTTACCTTGGCACCGCCATTAATACCTACCAAAAACGAAATCAGCCTGGAGATAAAGCGAAGAACAATAATTGCTAATAGGTGCTACTACGGGCTCAGTAAGCAACTAAGTTCCAGAGCCCTCTCTCGATCGACAAAACTAACACTCTACAAGACGCTCGTTCTACCTGTGCTGCTTTATGGCGCTGAGGCATGGGTAGTTTCGCAAACTGACGCAGCCGCTCTGGGGGTGTTCGAGAGAAAAGTTCTTCGCAAAATCTTCGGTCCTGTTCGAGTCGGCGATGACTATCGCATCCGAATGAACCACGAGCTGTATGAGCTCTACGATGACATTGACGTAATTCGGCGTATAACTGTGCAGCGACTACGCTGGCTGGGTCATGTCCATCGTAGGAACGACGAAGCTCCAGCGAAAAAGGTGCTCGAGGCGAGGGTCGCTGGTCAACGACGACGAGGGAGACCATGCCTCCGATGGATGGACCAGGCTGAGGAAGCCCTAACCGCACTTGGTGTATCCGATTGGAGAAGGCGCGCGCAAAGCAGAGGCGCCTGGCGAGAGCTGATGAGGTCGGTTGAAACCCGGACACGGGTTGTTACGACCAACTAAGTAAGTAAGTAATATTTTAGTGAGAAAATACAACACTGTTTCCTTACTTCGATTTCGCACTGGCTGTGGTTGTCAAAATTCACTGGCTCAGTAAAAGTTGTTGCCAGTGGACTGCCAGTGATGTCAAGGTGTGAATGTATTAGTGAAAACAGAGTGTATTAATTTTTTCGAACCGTTAGTGTCTTCGAACGGGCACGTGTGGCTAGGGGGTTATGCTGCGACTGTATGATCTTTCGCAGCACAAGTTGAAGCAGTGGTAAGCTTTGAAGTTATGAAAACAGTTAGTGCTTAAAAAAGCAATAATTTTACGAATTTTGCTACTTTGACTGCAGCAATTTAATCCCTGTTTCAAAGTGTCTGCGACTCTTTCGCATTCTACTCTTGCTCGTGTATGCTACAGCAACGATTTCTCATTGTCCCATTGGGAAAAAGGGGCTTTTACATTTGCTGAGTTTTACTTATCTTAATAATAATAAATTTGAATAAAAATTATATTGCGCACATCTACTCAAAAATACCTTTCCATCAATTTAAGTTTTATGTGAATATGTTAAAGTTAACACAGGTAAAAAGGGATCACAAGCTTCTTGTTTGCGTATTAATATATAGATTAGTGGGCTTAAATAATTAAGTGTTAACTCACTTAAGTCTTAAGTGAGCGCGCGACTCATCTAGAGCCCGTCAAAAGTCGGTATTATACACTATAGGGTTATAGAATTCTGTCCCAGGGTCGACCGGTGATTATTTTTGATCCTTTTAAGGGCACTAAAAGTTCGCTCAGCTGAGGCGACTGAGATTGGCAAACACCATAGAAAGCTCAAGATGGTATATTTCTTGAAATATACTATTTCACTTACAATCTTAATGCTTCAACATTAAACATTTCTTCACTTATATCACACAACATTTCCATTGAGTACTAGATTGAATTTGAATTTTTCTCTTGCTTTGTAGTTTTCGTACTACTGATCAGATGGCACCAAATGTATGCATGTTAGCTCTGTCAGAATTTTTTCATCTGAACATTTTTGTTTAATTTTTTTTTTTTACATGATATTCTGTGCCCGGGGCTCGAGCCCCCTTCCTCCTCAAATAGAGCCTGTATATACTTAGTATTTTCTTATTTAAAGTTCAAATTGTTTCACTCCGTAGAAGAAGCTTCTTACTTATAATGTTTTACATACACAGTAAATTCACAACCAACCAGAATCACCATTCAATAGGGGTATTCACACCGGGTACTCGTTAGTTTGTTAGTTGTTACTTGTTATTTTTAAACATGCACTTTGTTTTGTTCGATACTTGTGCAAAAACAAATACCTCGAATAAAAAAACACAAAAAAAAATATCACGTCAAGATTTGTCTATCGTTAAATTTAAAAAATCTGTTTTTATAATTCCAAATCAACTCTAGAAGAAGCCAGATGGCATCTAATTTTACTTTAACTTTTCCTGCACAAGATAATCCACTCACAAAATCTGCAATACCTTTATGAAAAAATTAGTTTTTTTTCGATCCAATAGGATAATGAACCCCTTGATCCCTAGATACAATTTCGTCCATTCCAGTAGATTATTTTTCGTTTGCACCATAAAATCATGGAATTATTTATACAACCATATTAAAAACGTGCATAACGTGTAAAAATAATTTTAAGCATTTAATTTTAGAATACCTTTCTTGATTCCTTAAATTCATAATCTATCTTTACCTATTTTTATTCTGCTTTTTTCTACTCGTTCTTTCCTTTATTTTAAGTTTTAATATTTTGTCATCATTTTAGCCCCAAATTTTTTGTAACTGAATTATTGTTTTTATCTTTCTTAAGTAAAGGTTGTTATATCTATTGTTAACGCGGCATGCAAAAGATATAATCTTATATGCCAACATAAACTGAAATAAATCTTATCTAACCTTTTCACATCCCAAGGAAATAGTTATGGAATAAGTTTTTAATGTTTTTAACTAAAGGTATGCTTACGTGCTACTACTGCAATATATAATCAGTGAATTTTGATGTTCTATGGAAGATGGATGGAACAATTATAGTCCAGGCAAATCAAATATGAATTCGAACGAACTTCGATAAGTTATTCATATCATTTGCAAACTATCACACGATATCATAAATTAAGAATATTTAGTTGAATTTTAAAAAAATTAATATTTTCATTAAATACTTAAGGTCATTAATTTCTTTCCAATTTTACTTAAGCTTCATTGTAATTTATTCCGTAATCTGATTATGGACTTCAAAACTTGAAAACAACTGCAATTTTAATCAAACTACTTCATCTTTTTGGGCATTTTATAAAAATTTTAAATTGCTGCTTCCAACAAGCTTCACAGTTTTAATAGCTCTAGGGACTCGAGCTTAATTTTCCTTTGCAGCCTTTCAATTAAAATTGAAATTGACTACAAAGCTTTAAAAGCGCCAAATCTAAAACATTCTCACACAAACTCAGAAATAAAGGCAATAAAAGTGTTACAATATGTATACAACTTCAACTGTGCTACTTGAAAATTTTATTTCCATTCACAATCGCACTCAAAGCACATTCATACACTGCGCACATAAACGTAAGAGCACAAAAGAGCGAGCAGACTTTGCTGGCAGTTAATTACTCATACGCCCCCATTGATTGAGCAATTGATTGATTGATTGAGCTTGAACATCACTGGCCTTTCAATTACCAAAAAATTAGCAGCGCTTTTTTTTGTTCATCTTTTTTCTTTTTTTTTTATTCTGCATTTTTTTATTGTTATACACATTCTTCGAACAATGCTGGAACTCTTGATAAAAAATCCAACGGCAACGGCACTTGTACATACAAACACGCAGGCATACATATAAATTGAGAAGAATGCAAAAAATATGTTAGTCAAATAATACACAAGCATCAGGCAGCATTTAGTTCTTGTGCCTGATTGAGTGTGTAACTTTGTGTGGCAACCACAAAAACAAAACATAATCGATGGCAAGTACAGTCATTCTCATAAAGAAATCAACCACATTACACACAATGCTTACAAAATTAATGAGCATTTTCTCAGTTCGCCTTTCTACCAAAAGTAGAGTCAAATCTTTTTCACTCGTAGGGTTGAACATTTTTATCAGCAAAATGAATTTTGAAATTTTTAATTGACATAACTTAAGATTTTAACGCTTGACTGTCATACCACGCTCCCGTAACATAGTTAACCCAAGACATAACATCGCTCTACCGAGAATTGTCGTCCTAAAAGATATCTTTGTCAAGTCTTTTAACATATTGAGGACATTTGAGCTTCAATTCTTGGCTCAATTGCATCAATTGCTGTTGGTAACGTCGTCCAGTGCTGGTTTTGTTAGGTTGGAGTAGCTTATAGTAGATTTTTTTCCGACCAGATGAACAGCATTAGCTGCTTGCCAATAATATTCAGTTTGGCTAATGAAATAAAAGCATGCCGGGCTTAACCCACAGTTTCCTGCGCTTGGGGTAGTGGCGCCCGTAACGACTCGATACAAAAAACCCTTCAATTTTACCTTTAGAGCAGTAGTTTGCATGTGAAAACACCCTTCGCGTAAATCAGGGGCGCATACAGGGAATGATTTAGAGCAGTGGTGTCCAACCGGTAGCTCGCGACCGTATTTTTAGGCGCCCGTAAACAAAATGATGCACAGAATAATACGTAGAATCGGCAAATCGACTAAGCTTAACATGTTAAACAAAAAAGATTTTTCATTTAACATGGTCGTTCACACTGCCTGAACTAGTTTCAATTTGACAGCGACAGCAGCCTTGTAGCTGCAGATCTATTTCGTTGCAAACGCTTCTATTCATTTCAGTGCCACTCATGCCGTCAATAAACTCTTCAGATACTTGCACAATTGAGTACTGATATGGAAGAGACCAGAACATCTTGCTTTACTATTTTTCACTGTTCATGACTTTTTATTTTGCTTCAAAATCTAATCTGTAATATGTAAGCAGTAATTTGTAAACTGCTGATTATGTTAAAGAATATTTGTGCAAAATTTTGATTGGTATGTGCAAATTTATACTAACGATGTAAAATAATTTCGCTTAAAATTAAAGTGCCACACCCCCCGTTCAATTCTGCCAAATTTTCGTGACCACTGTCTGCTCATTATTCCAAAGAATATGGAAAATTTGGAAAAAGTCACCCGGTTAAAAATCTTGGAATAATTTCTAAGCCAAACCATTTATTATTACAATTAATACTTTTCAAAATACTAACAATTTTTTAGTCAAAGCTGTACTTAAATTTAACCCTTTGAGTGCCAAGGAGCGCTATCTCAGTGTATTAAGAAGCGCGATCGCGTTCCTTGGCACTCAAAGGGTTAATAAAGTTGGAATAAAATTTGAACTTTAGTTCCTACGGCTTAAAATTCAATACAAAATAGCTAAAAAGTAATGAAATCGGTTTCAAAGACTAGTACAATTGGAATAGATTTTGAATTAAAATAGCCATGATATTAGATTAATTACAAAATGTACTACATTTTAAGCCATGTTGTGTTATATTTCAATACTTTCCGTCTTAATTTTCAGATTGTAGAGATTCAAAAGTCTTATGATTCAGAGTTAATTTTTCGGTTAACAAAGCTTTATAATACAATTTTTGTGAAACATTTTTTATTTGATTATGGCGCTCAAACAACGTTTACTACTTTAATTTTTAAGATGACGTGAGTTTGAAACCAACAATAGGAGTTAGTTTAAAAATTATAATATAAAAGAAGAAAAAAAAGAAAATAATTGTGTAAACCAAATGAGTTTTCTTTTTAGTACGCTATTGCTTAAAATCCAATACAACTTGTAATAAGGTTTTTAATCCACAGCGGGTATTGCAATTTAAACTCATACGGGAATTAAACTTAGTTTTAGTATTTGGCGTGGTTTAAATTTTAATACAATTTCAGTGTCGTCATATATACTGTACAGGATTTACTAAAATTTAGTCCAAGATTTCTAAACGTGCGGACAAAGGCAATAGAAGGAGTTCGATTTTAATTAAAGTGGCACACCTTTGACTAATTCCGCCCAATATTTTAGACTACTCTCTGCTCGTTATTCCAAAGAGTACGAGGGCCATTTGGTAATTGAGTGAAAAACGCAACAAGGAATGGTTTTAACAGCAAAAAAAACGTTTTATTTCTCAATATATTCTTCTTTTAGCTCGACGACACTTCGAAAACAATGGCAACCTCTCGGTTTTTATTCAGAGCGTCTCAGTCCAGCAGAACAACGCTACAGTACGTATGACCGAGAGCTATTAGGAGCTTACAAAGCTGTCAAATACTTTCAACACATGCTTGAAAGTCAAAAATTCTACATTTTGACTGACCACAAACCCTTGCAATTCGCAATCCAGCAAAAAATGGAAAAAGCTTCGCCAAGACAGGTTAGACACCTGGTTTTTTTAAGTCAGTTCACCACCGACATCCGCCATCTCTCTGGCAAGGATAATATAATTGCTGACACCTTATCACGTATCGAAGCCATACACGTGAAGAATTTAATTGACTACAGCCTCTTAGCAGTAAGTCATCGCATCGACGATGAGCTAAAAACTTTTTTGACTAACAATTCATGTTTAAATTTAAAGTTATTTGTCATTCCAGGTACAGATCTGAAACCTGGAACGGAAATTTATTGCGATATAAGCACTGGCAGTGCACGAAACTGCACTATCTCATATTTCTAACGGAATATAACGGATATCTAAGGGAACTGTTGGTAAAATTGTTTTCGACTCAATACACAACATTTGTCATGGTGGTGTTTCTAAAACTACTAAGCTGGTAGCCAAGAAATATGTTTTGGCAAGTATGAAGCAAGATTGCACCAGATGGACCAAGTCTTACATTCCTTGCCTAAAATCAAAAATACAGTGCCACAACAAATCACCTATTGCAACCTACACCCTGCCAGAACAAAGGTTTGAACATATCAACTTGGATATTGTAGGTCCGCTACCACCAAATAAGGGTTATCGATACTGCGTTACCTTTATTGATCGATACACTCGATGGGTTGAAGCATTCCCGATCGAAAACATAACGGCTGAGTCAGCGTTTTATGCTTACTGGATTTCAAGATTTGGAGTGCCGCTTAAAATCACCACCGACCAAGGACGCCAGTTCGAGTCATCATTGTTTCGAGACTTAAATAGACTGTTAGGCATTAGACATTTAAAAACCACTGCTTATCATCCAGCTGCGAACGGCCTCATCGATCGCTACCACAGAACGCTGAAAGCTTAAAGTAAATGTTACCAAACATAACAGTGGGTCGACCTGCTGCCTCTTATACTATTGGGTTATAGAGCATCGTTCAAAGACGATATTAAAGCAACGCCTGCGGAGATGGTATTCGGTGGCACACTTTGATTGCCAGGTGAGTTTTTTGAGTCAACCAATAATTGTTTACCTGAGGCCGAGTTTCTGAGTCACTAACGCACACGCATGCGTGAAATTCGACCAACGCCAACTTCAAACCACCCAAACCATTCACACTTTATCGAGGCGAAATTAGCAACAACACTAGCAGTATTTGTCAGAACCGACGCTGTTAGGCGACCACTGTAGCCTCCATACGAAGGACTCTATCCGGTTCTAAAGAGAAGCGATAAATTTTTTAAACTGGACATTCGTGGTAAAGAAGTTAATGTCAGCATTGACCGATTGAAAGCAGCATACCTCGTCAACGAAGAGCCAGAAGAGGAACCAAAAACCACCAGAAAAACACCGGAGTATCAAACGCGCTCTAGACGAAAAATTCGTTTTCGTTTTTCCACGTTGGGAGAGTAATGTGGCGTACGCAGAACATATTTGCGCAAAAATAATGTGTTCGCACAATCTAGCACACTCAACATAGCAGCCCTGCGCATATCGAAGACAAAGAATAAGCAACAGCAAGAAGAGAAGATTAAGTTTTTGACGTTTGATTTTACCTACGAGTCGCTCTCTCGCGATTTCGTCATCACGCAATGAACACGCGTTTTTTAAGTCCAATTTATTTCATTAAAATAAAATCGGAAAACATCAATTATTTGTAAGCCTGAAACAAAATCTTTTATTTCAATTTAAAGAGCTACAAATACGTTTTCGGAAGGTCCTTAAAATATCCCTCCAGAATATGCTGCATGAGGAAGCAATGTGTTCTTCAATTCATGGAATTTTGTGAACGCGTGCATTGTCTTGATGGAAGAGCACTTTTTTCCTTGCCAAATGGAGACGTTTATCTTTCAAGACATAGTTGAAGCGGTCCCATTCGGCAACATAGTATTTGCCACTGATCGTTATTTTCAGTGGAAGGTAATCGATGCAGATTGTACCGCGTTCATCCCAAAATACTGTCACCATAACCTTTCCGGCCGATAGCACCGTCTTCGCCTTCTTCGGAGCACGTTCGTTCGGTGAAGTCCACTCTTTCCACTGTTCCTTTGTCTCTGATGTGAAGTGATGAATCCATATTTCATCCACGGTTACTAATCGACGGAAAAAATCCATCTTATATTTGTTCAACATCGCCAAACAGGCCTTTGTATCAGTCACACGATCGCGTTTATGGTTGAGAGTGAGCAAGTGCGGCTCCCATCTTGCGGATAATTTTTTCATATCCAAATAATTTGGCAAAATGCTCCACACCAACTCGTCTGAGATGCCTATGATGCTTGTACGATCCCATCGGAATTCAATAAACCACTTGTGAGTCATTCCAATCAATGGTGCAGATGCCCTATAGTATTTATCAAGCCTTCCTTGGTTTGACTGATGGTTTTTTTGCTCAAAAAATAATGCTTGATGAGCACACAAAATTCACTTTTTTTCATTTTCGCCAAAAATTCACAATATCGTCTACTGTCAATGGCTGCCAAACACAAACTAATCGTCAAAGCGAGCTGAAATTTTGACAGTAGTCTATTAACTGGTGGTTGTTGATAGTTGTTGTATGTAAATTTACTACGCGGAAAATTTCATTTTTGTACTGAGTTATCAAACGGCCCTCGTGTATTTGCGAAATTTGGTCGAAATCACAAAAACGGTGTAGAAAGAGTTCGATTAGAATTAAACTGACACGCCCCTTGCCCAATCCCACCCACTATTGTATACTTCAAACTTCTCATTATACTAAAGAATATATGAGCGAAATTTAGTTGAAATCAGAGAAACGGTGTAGATGGAAAGTTATTAAAAATAAAGTGCCACTCCCCTGTCTAGTACGCTCACTTTTGTGAACTACAGACTGATTCTTATGCCTAATAATATGTGCGCAAAATTTGGCTTAAGTCAGACAAAAGGTGTAGATGAAATTCGATTATAATTAAATTGACACGCCCTTTGTATCGTACAATCCCACACACTTTTGTAGGCTTAAAATTTCTCATTATACTAAAGAATATATGTAAGAAATTTGGTTGATATCGGACAAACTAGTTTAAAATTAAAGTGATACGCCCCCAGTCTATTACCGCCCAATATTATAAACATAAGATTGCTCAAATTGTCAAGGATTATGTGTGAAATGTTCAGTTGAAGTCAGACACACAGTGTAATAAAAGTTCGATCAAAATTAAAATGCCACACCCAATTTTCTAGTCTAAAGACACCATATTATACCGAAGAATATATGTATGGGTTGGATAAACGATCTGGGCGGAATTTGGGTACATACAGACCCGATGTCATTCAGTTTTATACATTTACCAAATTTTTTCTATTTTGATGACGTCACTTTGTATGTGAGGTAGGCGGGGTTTTCATCCGACTTTGCCAAATATCCTAGAGACATTTCATATTATATATGTTTTGCTTATGTGCAATATTTCAAAATATTTCTTTTCATTTTTGCGGGTTTTTAAAAGATTTTACATTCAGAAAAAGCCCACTTGTATGGGAAGTAGGCGTGGTTTTCATCCGATTGTGCCAAATAGCATAGCGATGGCTGACATTATATATTAAAGCCTATGTGCGAAATTTCAAGCTATTTCATCATTTTTTGTGGATTTTTAAGAGATTTTACTGTTCAAACAAAGCTACTTTTTATGGGAGGTAGGCGTGGTTTTCATCCGATTTGGCACATTCTCGAACTTGACCTTTATTTTTAAAAAAAAAAAAGCTTATATTTTGAATTTCATCGCGATAACTTTAAAATTACGGCTGTAATCGGGATCACAGACGAACAGACGGACAGACAGACGGACCCCAAAAGCATTTTTTCGAAATTTTGTAGTTTCAATAAAAATAATTGTTTTATTTGACCTCTAAACTTATGTTTTGAAAGTCGAATTGGCACACATCATCTCTTTGTCGATTTTAAAGCTGCGTTCGATAGCCCGAGAAGGGATTGCCTATACGCAACAATGTCTGAGTTCGGTATACCTGCAAAATTGATAAGACTTTGCAGAATGACGTTGAGCTACACACGCGGCTCCGTCAAGGTCGAAATGACCTCTCCAAAAACTTCAATACCGAAAGAGGTTTCAGACAAAGCGATCCACAGTCTTGCGATCACTTCAACATCATCAAGGAGGGGATCGTACGAAAGGCCGGTGTGCATCGTAATGGCACCATTTTCTACAAAGGTGTCCAGCTCCATGCGTACGCTGATGATATTGATATTGTCGGCAGAACCAAAAGAGATGTTATCGCCGCTATCGAAAAGGAATCAGCCAAAGTGGGTTTGATAAATGAGGGTAAAAGAAAGTATATGCTATCTACAAACAAGGGAGCTCGGCGTTTAGACTCCCAACTTTCATCCGGCAGCTATAACTTTGAAGTAGTCAAGGAGTTCGTTTACCTTGGCACCGCCATTAATACCAAAAACGAAATCAGCCTGGAGATAAAGCGAAGAACAATAATTGCTAATAGGTGCTACTACGGGCTCAGTAAGCAACTAAGTTCCAGAGCCTTCTCCCGATCGATAAAACTAACGCTCTACAAGACGCTCGTTCTACCTGTGCTGCTTTATGGCGCTGAGGCATGGGTAGTTTCGCAAACTGACGCATCCGCTCTGGGGGTGTTCGAGAGAAAAGCTTTTCGACGAAGAAGAATGGACGGTGAAGCTCCAGCGAAAAAGCTGCTCGAGGCAAAAGTCGTTGGTCCCATTTCAACCAAATTTTGCACATATACTATTTTGCATAAGGAGCAGTTCAAAGTTTATAAAAGTGGGCGGAATTAGACAGGGAGCGTGGCACATAAATTTAAAACTAGCTTTTCTAAAGCGTTTGTCCAACTTCAATCAAATTTTCTACACATATTCCTTGGAATAATGAGCAGTTATTAGTCTACAAAATTTGGTGGAATTAGACATGGGGCGTGGCACTAAACCGTTTTTCTGAATTCAACCAGATTTTTGAAATATATTTGTTGCTGTAATGAATAGTCCATAGTCTTGAAATTTTGGCGAAATCTGAAATGGACGTGGCACTTTAATTTTAACCGAACTTCTTCTAAAGCCCTTGTTCCACGTCAACCAAATTGTCCACACATATTCTTTGGAATAATGAGCAGTCCGTAGTCTGGAAAATTGGACGTGATTAAACAGGAGGCGTGGCACTTAAATTTTAAACGAAATTCTTTTACACCGTTGATATGAATAATGAGCAGTCTTGAGTTTAGAAATGTAGTCAAGATTAGTGGGTCGTGGCACTTCAATGTTTTTCTAACTCCTACAACGATTTTCCGACTTCAATCAAATGTTGCATATATATTTCTTGGTATAATGAGTATCTGTATTCTAGAAAAGTGTGCGGGACTAGACGAGGGCGTGGCACTTTAATTTTAAACACTTTAATCCCCTGCAGTAATTGGCACTAGTACAGAACTAACGACCTGCCTAGCCCCTTAGGTAACCAGTATTAGTTCTACTTCAATCCACTTTCTCTACCGGTGAATTTTGCGTGAACATGTCATAGGCAGGGTTCAATTGCTACCTTTTAAATTACCATTCCACTAGTCACTTCACTAGTGCTACAGGGCCAGCTTATTCACTAGTCAGAAAGATAAAAAAACAAAAAATCGGTAGCATTGTGAAAGCAAACTTCAGTTAATAAATGTATACTTTTTTCATCACAATGTTTTTCTAAATGTTCTTTAACGCAATTGAAGCACTTTATATATTATGATTTCTCGAAAATATTACTTTGAACTATATAAGCCATTGTTGAAAAATCAAGACGTCAAAAACACAAACAATAAGCAGTACAAGCTAGAAGTTGATTGAACTGACCCTTTTATGCAATACCTTGGGTCAAAAAAGGAGCTAGTTCGTATAGAACTAGTAAAGTAGATAGCGAGAAAGGAGCAATTGTTTACTTTCGATACCCGCGAGATTTGTCCGACTTCAACCAAATTTTCTACATTTATTTTTTTGGAATTATGTGTAGTCCTTAGATCAGAAAAGTTCAAAAGTTCAGTGCTTCAACAACATTTTTTCGACTAAATTTTGTACAGATATTCTTTGGAATAATGATACGTGCTAAGCAGATAATGTTATAGTATTGATAGATACGATACGTTAAACAACCATAACTAAGGTAACCAAATCTCCGTTGTGAAATGCGGTACAAATTTTTAATAAAAATTACAAAATTAGTTTTAATGGGGCTCAGTAAGCAACTAACTTCCAGAGCCCTCTCTCGATCGACAAAACTAACACTCTACAAGACGCTCGTTCTACCTGTGCTGCTTTATGGCGCTGAGGCATGGGTAGTTTCGCAAACTGACGCAGCCGCTCTGGGGGTGTTCGAGAGAAAAGTTCTTCGCAAAATCTGCGGTCCTGTTCGAGTCGGCGATGACTATCGCATCCGAATGAACCACGAGCTGTATGAGTTCTACGATGACATTGACGTAGTCCGGCGTATAACTGTGCAGCGACTACGCTGGCTGGGTCATGTACATCGTATGAACGACGAAGCTCCAGCGAAAAAGGTGCTCGAGGCGAGGGTCGCTGGTCAACGACGACGAGGGAGACCATGCCTCCGATGGATGGACCAGGCTGAGGAAGCCCTAACCGCACTTGGTGTATCCGATTGGAGAAGGCGCACGCAAAGCAGAGGAGCCTGGCGAGAGCTGATGAGGTCGGTTGAAACACGGACACGGGTTGTTACGACCAACTTAGTAAGTAAGTAAGTAAGTTTTAATGTGGCAAAATGGTGTAAAAATTAGGGAAACATAAAAAAATTCAATATAAAAGACATAAAATATTAAAGCTGTTTTATAGACGTAAAGGAAATACCATTTATAAAAATGATCAATTAATCATCAACCATGTCTACAGTGGCGGACTAAAACAACATTGCGGATAATGTTGCTGCCGCGCTTGAAGCAGCTTTTCATTGATAAAATTTTATTTATCTTATGTGGAAATTTTTCTCAATATTTCTGGCTGAGTTTTTAGAAAATGATAGAAATCGATGCAGCTAAGCTTCATGTTAAATTTCACGTTTAGGAGTGAACTAAGCGTCTCTACCTTCAGATTCGATGATTCAAATTTCCAAAATTGTTAAGCGAGCGAAAAAACGCGTTCACACGGTGCTGAAGAGCCTGGCAAACAAAGGACGTATTCAACGATTTTCGAAAATTCAATGTATAGCAATTGATTACATTCCATATGTTTGAAGATATCGACCCATCGGTCTTCTGTTCTACCATCGCAAATCGACCCATCGGTGTTCTGTGAATCGATTTACTTTTCCACTCTTCTAATTTCACAACCGTGCAGTAATTTTTGATGTAGCCGTATTGATCAAATACTTTTGGCGAATTTTCGATCACATCAAACGTAGTGGCTTTTGCCAGCTTCTCCATTGATTTCTCGAGCATTTTCCAGGCTGAAAAATCCACAAGGCAACCCACATAAAGTTTTCTATCTGACCGAACTGTTCAGTCCATCTGAATTTTGAAATAACAAAATAAATAAATTTCTGAGAACATAAGTACAATAGTTTCCCAGTGTACACACCATAAAATTTTTGAAAGACATCGTGAATCATTTTTTCATCGTATTTGTCTGTGGCCATCAGTTTTTCTTTCTCGCTATTAGTTTGTGGATCCAAATAAAACTCACTTTGTCCAAGCATAATGTTTCCTCTTAAGACGGTCTTCTCATTCAAAACCCGTTTTTTGGACCCTTTTTAAAAAAATTCTTATTTGAAAACGCAAAGAATAATTGAAAACTTTTTTTATTTATTGTATTACAAAAGGTTCAAAGTAAATAAAAAAATTTGCTGTTCAAAAAGTAATGAGACTTCAAAGTTGGTGGTGAAAAAAAAATGTGTCGTCACGGCGGCCACGATTCCGGGTCTCCGGAGCGTCTGAAATGAAAAAAAAGGGGTTATAATCAGTATAAATGTAATTCTCGGGTGAACCTCAAGCTTAATTTTGTGATTTTTTTGACAAAATGGCGGCCATTCAAAAAAAAAATTTCAATTTCGGGTTTTTTTTTTTTAGTTTAGTGTAAAAAAAAAAATAGTAAAAAATTTTTTAAAATTATGGTCGAAGTTCACCCGAGAATGGTGACAATTCTGCATCGATTCCACTTTGTTTCATGAAAATCGGTTCAGTTGAACTGGAGATATCATGGCCGCCAGTTCGAAAAACGTGGGTTCGAGATAAACGCGTTTAAAGTTTGAAGTAATTTTTTTATAGCTCATTTTGACGAAGACCTTGCTTCACAAAAAAGGCTGTATCTTCTAAAGTATTTCGAATTTCTAAAAATCCTTTTAGGGGCATATTCACAACTACCCAAGCTATAAATAAATGCAAAAAAAAAAGTCAAAAAAAAAAAGTTGCTCAATGAGAAGACCGCCTTAACACTTCTATATAGTGTGCAACGTCGATTGCCGAAACGTTGTCACCTTCGATTTGGCGAACAGTGTCTTGAAAGAATCAATATTGAATTGATGGCCGGACCCAACGCAAGGAATCGAGTTTTTGCATAGCCCAAAAGCTTCGAGTATTCAATCCCATCGATTTTGTTGCATCAATCTTTCAGTGACTCAACGCGTGCGGTGTAAATTTAGAATTCGGAATATATTTTCGCAGGCACTTTTAAGGGCATTGTGCACAATATGTGCAGCACAGCCGACTCCAATTAAATCCGATTTGTCTTGTTTCATCCGATAATAAACATTATTCCTTCGTCCTCGCTTACAGGATCCAATATTAGTTGAGCAATTGTCTACGCAAAATCCAAACACTTTATCGCTGATTTGAATCTCTTCTGTCGTATTATTGATCAATTTTGTAATGATATCTGAAGTGTCACCTCTTTCTGATGACATCCCCAACATTTTCACTTGTACACCTATGGTTGGTTTAAAATATCGTACAATTACAGACATCAATTTGATATGTCCGTGGTTCGAGGCATCAACAGAGACGCAAACGAAATTGCTAGAATGTAAATCGTTTTTAATAGAAATTGTAGAGAACGGTGCGAATACATTAACACATATTGCTTCGCATTTAGTGCGAGCGCAATGAAATTTCTAAAGTTCAAAATAAGTGCGGAAAATCTTCGACGCACAATCTGATGACGAGAAACTATGATTGGATTTTATTACGTGGTACGACCACACACCTTCTATTTGCTGTCACATTTCAATGCGAAATAATTGCTCACAGAGCGTGTTGTTGAGATGACCTCCAATGCTTTTTTATGCTTCCTCGACTCGATGTGACGTTCGATCTCTGATTTGCCAGCCGTGCCGATGTTAAATGTTGCAAGACAATTATTGAATCTCACATCACTGTCAGAGATTGTTTTTGTAAGAAATGCATATTTCTTTTTCAGTTCAGGATTGAAAACACTTACGTTGCTGCATTTTCACATAATTTCACACATTAAATAATAATTTGTTCTATAAATTTACGACCGGTTAACAAAACAATGAAAATGACGTTAAGAGGCTTAAATATAAATTGAATTGGCAGCAAGAGGAATGCGAAAAAAACGAAACACAGCGTGTGTATGAAAAATAAAATATATTGGGTGCATTCAGCCAACGCGAGCGCTGTGGAATCAATATGACACCGAAACGCAATATTGGCCATATTCTGCCAACACGCACGCGCTATAAAGCAGGACGATTTCAGACTTCGACCGGAATGCAGTACAAGTGCAGTACACAAATTTTATGCAGTACGAATCTGTCAAATGCAGGACTGTCCTGCACAATGCAGTACGCTTGGTAGCCTTAACCATAACCATGGTGGAATAATAATAAGGTGTCAGTGAGTGTGACACTTCTCTCTCAAAATGATAACTTTATGTTTCCCCGCTCTTGTCAAAAACTGCTGATGGTAAATTGGAATGAAAATAAATTTTGTTAAATTCGTGTTTTTTGTGCAAGTAAACAAGATTTTCAGTTTATCAAGCTATTATCAGTTGAGGCATTGAACATGGCATTCGATATGTCCTTGAAGCAGACGATGTGAATGCAAGACAATTTGCATGCTGGGCAAAGCTTCATGTCGTTGGCACCTTCCAGCGCACGGTTTTGATAAAATGGCAAAACCATTCAATGGGAAGCTTAGCAAATGGGCGAAGACAACTGCAATAACTTTTTGTCAACATAACACGGCACAATTAATTGCATTAAATATTTATTTAGACTTAATTCGCATAATAAACTTTAACACATCATAACCTAGCAACTCAAGCAAATAATAAAATTTGGCGACTATCAACAATTCCGCTCTTTCGCTCACAATTTTTTGACAGAATGAAAGAAATTCTTGGTGTTGTCAAAAACTCACTAACACCTTAATTTATAAGGTTGTCGCAAGGGAGAGAGCGAGTACCCATAATTGTCAAATCGAAGTTGATCGAATTATGGGTACTGAGAAGAGAGTGCGATCAGCCCTGCGACAACCTTATAAATCAACCTTGCTTATTATTATTCCACCATGACCATAACTTGTTGAAGATCTTAAAAATATTGTAGCTCTATACATTTCTACAGATATATGTAACTTAGTTCTACTACATTTCTACTTAGTCGTAATAAAGTGTGTTTTTTATGTTGACTTCTTACTTCCCACTGATTTATACATCCTTCAGGCTACTGCAGAAAATAATATTTTTTAAGTTTGCGTCTATTTGTATTATTGCGGTTGTCATTTTTCCTAGTAAACATCTATACCTATACCTCATTACTATTTCTCACACATATTTTTTTTACAACTTGCATTCTTCTTTATACTCACTTCTTTTTTGCTTTACTTCCTCTACAATTTGCACCCTTTTATTGCTGTCTTTTTACTCCACTGATTGGCAAACTTTTCATCATCACGTAATCAATCAACTTTGATTGGTATTTGAAAATGAATTTTTCACATGTTCTGTCGTATTGTACCCCGACAATCTTCATTTGTGCACATTTGTAAGATAAAGAGGTGTGGCCCTTTCGCCTTCATGTCATTCACATACAACTGCACATTCTTCATTTATTTTCTTCAACTCGTAAAAGTTGTAATTTAGTGTCTGACATCTGATGTGTGTGTGAGTGTGGGTATGTGTGATAAAAGTTTGTACAAATTACAACAAAATGAGAGGTATAAAAAATGGAATATTCAATAGTGAATAGTATTTTTAACTAAAGAGCGTTGCAAGCTTATTATTATAATAAAAATTTTGTTCTTGGTTTTGAAGTAATGTGACATATAATATGTATACCAACCTTATTATAAAAACCGTTTTACTCAAACCTTAATGAAAGTATTGAAAGCGATTTAACTTTTTTTACTTACTTCTAAACATTGAGGTTAAAATTCTCATAAATCAGAAAATTACAATCGTAATAATTTTTATATCTTACCAAGTCAAACAATAGTAAAGTCAGTTTTACGAGCAGCTCGAAAACTAATTGAAAAAATGTTTTAACGGTTACGTGTTCAACTTTGTGTGATTATTGAATAGAATAGACAATTAAATGACAACATTTCGGCTTTTCTACTAAGTCAAAACATTTGGATGAAGTACTTTTTTTTTAGTACTTTTATTTGAGCAGTAAAGGGTTGGCACATGCCGCAAAGTTTACGTACAAACTCTATTCGTATTTTCGGCAATGCTATTTAACCGGAAACGGAAATGCGTTTCGCTTGATTCAGTAGCAGTGATTTCACATGATTTTTGTTTTGGTTGATTAGGAAACGAAATTGAATTGAATTGAATTGAATTCGTTTGAATGCTACTTTTATGTAGTTGTGCTCAGATGGCACGCGAATGATGAAGATTTTGATGTGGATGTAGTTTAGCAGTTTAGCTTTTTTTTTTTTTGTGGACATGTATGTGACTACCACATGCATTTTTTTTCTTATGATTCTTGCTCTGTACTTAAGCTCAAACTTTGTGAACGATAAAGTTTGCTTTCGAAAACGAGCAAATAACATAAAAAAAAACAACAAAAACTATTACCATTGCATCATCAACTTCAGATATGTTTCCTGTTTGATGATAACATTGTTTTGTGTGCATGTGAATGTTTGTTTATGTGTGCGCGTGTGTGTTTGTGTGTGCATGCTTCTTTGTGTCTTAGAAGTTGTACAAATGTATATTTTAGCCAACTTAATCTAAGCCAATCACTCTACAGCAAATTTGGTTCGAAACACAACACAAGTAAAAAAAAAAAATAATGCTAATTTAGGTTCAACAACCATCGACTACTTTTATATATGTAGAAAAAGCTTTATACGTATTCTATGCAATTTTTGAGTAATTTTTGATACAATACCATATAATTGATACGACGAAAATGATACGTTTTTAATGTGAAGTTACCTCTGCCATTAATTTTTTTAAGAAAATTGTGCTGTGATGTGCAGAAGTTATGCTGCAATGTGCCGTAGAGAGAATAAAAACTAGCCTATTTGGGATATGCTTCTATCTATATGCCTATAGAAGCAATTTTTTTTTGCGGCACGTAATATTTTTAAGAAGTTAGCACGACCCTCAATTTTTTTCATTAATTCGTAAAAAGTATTTTCACTTTTTAACTCGATCTCATTAATAGGCATACGTTTTTGTTTTGCAGCACAACAGTTAACTTCACATTGAAAGCGATACGACAAGAAAAATAAAATGTTTTTCCGATGCAGCACATGATTTTACACATCGGCCACATCGCAGCACATATTTATACCCCAACGCGTACTGCGTAAGCGGTACATTAACTATATGTATATTAACTTTGTCATTCCGTTTGTAACGCCAAGAAGAAGGCGTGGCAGGTATAGAAAAATGTATATATTTTTGATCAGCATCACCTCCTGAGTCGATTTCCGTGTGTCCGTCTGTTGACACGATTACAGCCGTAATTTTAAAGCTATCGCGATGGAATTCAAATTATAAGTTTATTTTTAAAAAAGGAAGAACAAGTTCAAAAATGGGGCAAATCGGATGAAAACCATGCCTACCTCCCATACAAAGTGACTTTATTTTAACCGTAAAATGTTTTTAAAATCCACAAAAATTAAAGAAATGACTTGAAATTTGGCACGTAAGCTTTGATCTTCAATCTTAATCCTGGCTATGAAATTTGAAAAAATCGGATGAAACAACGCCTACCTCCCATACAAAGTGTCTTTATTTTAAATGTAAAATCTCTTAAAAATCCACAAAAATTAAAGAAATGTCTTAAAATTTTGCACATAAACTTTGATATTTAATATAGGCCATCTCTTTGGTATATGGCAAAATCGGATGAAAACCACACCCATTTTCCATACAAAGTGGCTTTATTTTATATTAAAAAGTTTAAGAAATGTCTTGAAATTTTGCACATTAGCTTTGATATATAATATGGACCATCTCTATGATATTTGGCAAAATCGGATCAAAACCACGCCTACCTCCCATACAAAGTGTCTTTATTTTATATGTAAAATCTCTTAAAAATCCACAAAAATTAAAGAAATGTCTTCAAATTTTGCATGTAAGTTTTGATCTTCAACATATATCATAGCAATGAAATTTGGATAAATCGGATGTAAATCACGCCTACTTCCTAGACAAAGTGACTTTATTTTAACGGTAACATCTATTCAAAATCCACTTACATTAATGAAAAATTGGATAAGAACCACGCCTACCTCCCACACAAAGTAGCTATATATTAACCGTAAAATCCCTTAAAAATCTGCTCAAATTGAAGATGTTTTGGAATTTTGCACATAGGCTTTTATATATAATATAAGCTATATCTATGATATTATTCCAAATCCACGCATACCTCCCATACAAAGTGGCTTTATTGAAAGCGTTATATCGCTCAAAAATCTGCAAAATTACAGAAATTACTTAAAATTTTGCATACGAACTTTGATATTTAACATAAGCCACTCTTTGATGTTAAACTCTTTATTTAGCAAAATCGGATGAAAACCACGCCGAACTTCAATACAAAGTGACGTCATCAAAATTGAAAAACTTTCGTAAATATATAAAACTGAATGACATCGTGTCTGTATATATCCAAATCCGCCCACGTCGTTTATCCTACCCGTACATATATTCTTCGGTAAAATGTGGAGTCTTTATATTAGAAAAGTGGGTGCGGCATTTTACTTTGCTTACAAATTACTCTATGCGGCAGCTAAGGGTAGAATTAAATTAGCGTATGAGACAAATATTTTTGCAGATTATACATAAAAATTTTATAGACGTCTAAAGACTTCGGATATACTTCAGTATGGCCGCGGGGGATAGTTTAGCTTCAGTACCCTGCCGAAGCTCCATTCCTTACTAGTTTTTTAATAATAAATTCAAAATTTCAAAGTAAAGTTTATTTACTTTGAATATTTATATAGTTGAATCAATTAGTTTAATACCACGTTTGAGAAATTTTGTACTTAAAAAAAAAGCCTTCACTTGAATGATTATCTTCAAAAAACTCATGCCATGACCATGTATAAGCCTTTTTTTTAATATCTTCAAGTTTCATATGCTTGAGAAAATTGTTGTCAAAGAATTTAAGTCATATTCAAATAAAATTTTATTAATAGTTCCATAACAACAATTCCATCAATTAAACATATGTGTTTTAAATAACATTGAACAAAATTTTAAAGCTTTTAAAGTCTTCATACCATCTTATAACACACTACCGACTGTAGCGTGCAATACAGAGAGGGTTACTCTCTGTAACACAAAAACAAAAAGCAGTGAAAAAAAGTTTCTCCCAAAAGCAAAACAATTTTCTGCCAAACAGAACAAATTATCTACTGTTGGAATGAGTTGATTTCGTCTTTGGTCTGAAGGCTGGAAGTCTGGCGGAAATGCGTGGCAGCTGCTTAAATCGCTGGCCTTTGCAAAGTTGATGCGAATCGTATACGTTTGTGAGGAAAAATCAAGCAGCACAAACTTAAATGAATATGTGAAAATGCTTGTACATGCAGCAGAAAAGTTTCTAGGTTTCGGTTAATTAAACGTTTAAAATTTTGAAAATTGTTTCTGATTACTTAAAATACTTCTTTTATACATACACATAATATTTTTTTTCGTAGATGCAACGTAGACTGATGTTGCGTCTGCTGCTCATTCTTGCTATAATTTTAACAATATTGTTTATTTTAAGATTTTTATTGTTATAACTAAGATGTTTTTTATGCTATTTTTCAATTTGTTAAACTTGTTACTATTAGTTTATTTATTTTATGATTACTCATAGAGGATTGAGGTACTGTCTCTCAAGGTCAAGATTTGGTTAAAAGGGTTTGCGATTCAGTTCAGATACGAATTAGACATGATATAAGTATGTATTTTCGTACCATAACAATAACCATAACCAAAGCCAAAACCAGTGGCGTAGATATCTTTTGATTCTGGGGAATCCATAAAAAAATAATTACCTTCAAAAAATTTTCTTTTTATTACCTAAGTACCAGGGTGCTTTGTGACGCCGAATGTCAGTTTCACAGCCCAACATTGTTTAAACGTCGAAAAAGTATGAAAAAAAATGCTAAGGCATGTCAAATATGTATTTATATTTACATATATATCGATGGTTAAGCGCACAGAAGTGATAAGTGCTATTTTGACGAAAATGGGTTAACTGCATTTACCAAATCGGCAAGTTATAATCTATATTGTGTGAAATTCAGTACAAATTAATCAGTACAAGGCTAAAATAATTGTTTTGTACTAAAATGTTTGAAATTCAAAAACAAAATCAGCGTTGCTGAACATTATGTTTTTCACTAACCACATTGGTGAGCTGAACCAAAAAAGCGACAATTTCCTTAGTATGTATGTTAAGTATGTTAAGTTAAGGAGGCATAAAAATACTGCTTTCAGCTTTGTTCATATTTTGCTTGCTTTAAAACAAGAAAGGCAATGGTGCGATGGTAGCTTTTTGTAGCCGTATGGTACGCGGTTCAATGCAAGCACGGAGTAGGGGAAAGCAATTGATTCCTAACAGGTTTTTTGACAATTTCTTCTTTTGAATATTTGTAAATAAAAAATATAAATAATAAAAAAACAAACCGCACGGTCTACCGTCTGTGCTGTGAGGATCGAACCTACCTAGCAGAGGCCTGACCTTTCCCTGAAAACACCACGGATTTTTTTATACAAATGTCCGCCTCCTTAGACCTGAAATTTGGTATAACTTTTTTTAAATTTTTATTTATGATTTCTATTCTGTATATCAATTTTTATTTCAAATTCAGATATGAAATCCGGTTTAATTTCATTTTAAAATGTAAAAAGGGTTTGAAACGGTTTGTAATTTCAGCCATGAAATCTTTTAAACTTCAGCTTTGAAATCTGAACCGAATAATGGAGGCATGATTATGTTTAGAAATTCAGTCATGATTTTCAGAACAGGGGGCGAACCTTCACATGGCAACGTGTTTGACCGCCATGTAAGAACCCATGTCCGGGTTTCGGCCGATCTCATCAGCTCTCGCCAGGCGCCTCTGCTTTGCGCTCGCCTTCTCCAATCGGATACACCAAGTACGGTTAGGGCTTCCTCAGCCTGGTCCATTCATCGGAGGCATGGTCTACCTCGTCGTCGTTGACCAGCGACCCTCGCCTCGAGTACCTTTTACGCTGGAGCTTCGTCGTCCATACGATGGAAATGACCCAACCAGCGTAGTCGCTGCACAGTTATACGCCGAACTACGTCAATGTCATCGTAGAGCTCATACAGCTCGTGGTTCATTCTTTTGCGAAGAACTTTTCTCTCGAACACCCCCAGAGCGGCTGCGTCAGTTTGCGAAACTACCCATGCCTCAGCGCCATAAAGCAGCACAGGTAGAACGAGCGTCTTGTAGAGTATTAGTTTTGTCGATCGAGAGAGGGCTCTGGAACTTAGTTACTTACTGAGCCCGTAGTAGCACCTATTAGCAATTATTATTCTTCGCTTTATCTCCAGGCTGATTTCGTTTTTGGTATTAATGGCGGTGCCATGGTATACAAACTCCTTGACTACTTCAAAGTTATAGCTGCCGGATGAAACGTGGGAGTCTAAACACCGCGCTCCCTTGTTTGTAGACAGCATATACTTTGTTTTACCCTCATTTATCCTCAAACCCACTTTGGCTGATTCCTTCTCTATAGCAGTGAAAGCAGCGGTAACATCTCTCTTGGTTCTGCCGACAATATCAATATCATCAGCGTCAAATCATCATCAAAGTCTAATCAACTTTGCAGGTATACCGAACTCAGACATTGTTGCGTATAGGCAATCCCTTCTCGGGCTATCGAACTCAGCTTTAAAATCGACAAAGAGATGGTGTGT
Source organism: Coremacera marginata (assembly GCA_914767935.1). Classification (NCBI taxonomy): domain Eukaryota; kingdom Metazoa; phylum Arthropoda; class Insecta; order Diptera; family Sciomyzidae; genus Coremacera; species Coremacera marginata. Next base: position 43,022,255 of record OU612044.1, on the reverse strand, counting down.
GTCAATTTGATTTTCGTGGGTTTTCTTCAGGATTTGTCGTAGCGTGAAAATCTGGTCTATGGTGGCGTCGCTAGTGCCGAACGCTCCTTCAGTGTTCTATCGCGAATCAAAAACTTCAACAGATCATGTTCTACACAACAACGTGTATCCGGGCTCGCAATTTTATGCATAGAATCGGAGTTGGCAAAAAAATTAAATTTTGATGTAATTATTAATTGTTTTGCCTCTGCCAAAGCAAGGAAAATAAATTTACATGAATAAAAAGAACTAAAATACAAAAGAATGAAAAAATTGGGTTAATGCAAATCATCAGTAGGTTTTATTTATTTTTACACAAAAAAGTTGTCGTTAGGTATTGACAATTAATACAGATAACAAACAATTAAATGTACTTAATTTGTCATGGTGTGTGACTTAAATATCACAACGCTCTATAAATATTAACTAAGAACTAAACAATAATTTTCGCATGTATCTTGCAATAGCTTGCATTGTTTAATACATTTATAATTGCATTTATTTTTTTGTGTTAAAAAGATTTTGAGGGGGCCCGTATGTTGTAACCCCCGGGCCCGAACTTGGCTCTCTGCGGGCCTGCTCATAACCCATAACCTTAAACAAACCATTTTAGCAGACAAAAGCTCTCACTGGAATATTTAGAATATTTTTCTCATGGAAGCTCATCTCCCATATGATGGTAAGAAAATAATGGAAACGTAAAATACAATGCAGCATTTAAAATTGCCGACTCAGCTCATTTTTAATTCGTCTATATAAAAGCACCATTTGAAAATTGAGCGATAAAATCACTCACATTATAAATTAAATAATTAAACTTAGAACTCCCTTACTTGGAATGGGAATATCTAATTTTGGTTTATTCATGGCTTTGCAATGAAAATATTGTAACCCTTAGAATAAGAAACAATACCTTGCTTCGTAAATAAATAAATAAATAAATTAATTATATACTTAGTGTCATAATTTAGAGACTGTGAAAGAGAAAATATAATTTATCAGCGGCACGTGGGCTAATTTCTGTGCATATAGAGTTTCTGAAATCCTGGGGAATTTCTATTACCGGGAGAACGGGAATTTTTTTCTTTCCTCGGGAATACCCGGGATACCGGGATGATTTTTCTTGCATCCTGTATTGCAATGAAAAAGCTTAGAGGCTAACTTTAATTTTGAACAAAAGATAAACAAAAAAATTAATTTTTTATATAATAGAGGTATTCATGATTCAGTGCACTTACCAGTACAGTTGAGGAATTGGGCTCTTTTCAAAAACAAAATACACTTTACAACATCAACATCTTTATGTTTGGCTTATGAAATCTTTTCTTTTGCTATCCGACAACAATAACAAAAAACTGATTTTGACAAATAAAAAATACTTCAATAAATTTTTCAATCACAAGTGAGGACGGTTCACGAAAACCTATCTTCTCAAAAGAACCTCAGCACTTCACGCACATGTCCTCAACTCTTGTTTTATAAATGAGATAATGTCTTCAATGAAGTATAGTTTTATTTTTTTAAAAATTAATATTTTAATGATACCAACGCATTTATGGTTTGATCAGAACCATTTCGGGTTTTTGAAGCAAAATTGCCCGCAACAGAAAAAACCCTTTCGTTTTCAATTGATGTTCAATTTGATGTTATTGTTACAAATTTATTGGAAGTGTTGATAACCTTGTAGTTAATTGCTAGAACTAAATTAAAACTTTATATATTTTTTTCTCAGATTTCCCGGGAGTCCCGGACCAAAATGTACATTTTTCTCCGGAATTTTTTCCGGGTTCATCTCGGTTCATCCCGAACTTTACAGAATATTTAGTATTGTATACCTTAAAAAAACTGCATGCTCAGTTTAATGTCATACATTAAATGCATTTTAAATCGATTCGTTTTACATTTTAATCGAATCGAAATTTTTTACATTTTTCTAAAGGTGTTATAAATCTGAAGTAAATGTTATACTCTTTTCGCTTATCATTAAATAAAATTATAGCTTCAATGTATTCAGCGACATACATATATTGATATTCAAGATATTGAAAATTGAGTTAATATATTTTTGACAAAACTTAAATCAATAAGTTTGCGAAACCTGTCAGTGAGCATGATGTCTAAAAATCTTTAAATCTAATACGCACAGGATATGAGCTCATTCCATTAATGCGTCCCACGTGGTAACTCTTCTTCCAACACCTTAGCAGTGCAAATAACATTATTAACAACCTACCCAAGGGCCTGTCAATTCATCATCATCTTCATCACCTCCCAGTGCTAATACGTACATATTTGATTTAAGCCAACGAAACGCGTGTTTCTTCCTTGTTAAAGCCTTTGATGCAATGTCTCGCAAGATTTTATATATGCATGAATATATGTATATGTGAGCATTTCTCAGCTAACAACATACGTATGGAAGTATATTTTCTTGTATACAACTGAATTTTTTATTTTTAATGTATTCTTAACTCTGCATATACGAGTATGTGTGTGTTTATGGTAAAAAAAAAAAAAACCAAATAATTATATTTAAAATTTTCAATTTATATGCCGTCATATAAATGTGGTTGGAAATATGAGTTACACATTTTTACATCAACCTCAACAACAACAACAACAACCACATCATACTACTTGTCAGTTTATGCAAATGTGACTGTGAATGATGTAGTTATGTTAGGAATAATAATGGAGAAAAAAATAACAGTAAATCTAAGACAGTTGCAATTAGCAGGTAAAAAAATCGTAGCTACTCTTGAAGTTTTGGGTTCAACATATAATAAATGTATTCAAGTCACTGGGTAAACTAGCGTATTGTGTACTCTACACATATTTGATCGACATGAGACTACCGCAAAATCTTACATAAAATTAACTGTGTGATCTTAACAATTATTCAACATATTGTACATATCAGCCATCCCAAGACTTTTTTAAGGGAACTTATAGCAATTTTCTGCGAAAAATTTAAGTGTTTTTTATGAGAAGATTACGAAATAACGGTTAAAGGTATTGCTCTAAAAAATTTTGTATAGTTTTAAAAAAGTATTTCATTTAAAAAAAAAAAGACTTTTTTGTGACGTATGCGGTTTCTTTGTAATAATGAAATCCCTGAGGCACTAAGGAAAAAAGATCTCTTTTGGCGGGCAAGATACTGCGAAGTTGGAATACCTGAGAAATGAAAAAAAAAATAAATCCTGTTAAAGTGCACACTTAAGATAAGGGATTGATTGACTTCGAGTTTTTTCAAAATGTTTGATTTATAAAAAAACGGTGGCTCGCGGAAGTCAAAATTTAAAAAAAATTCTTATTATTTTGAAGGGAAAAGGAAATGCATACGAGTTTATAGACCTTAAAAAATCTATGTCAATCCCTAAAAAAGAAGTTGCTTAACCCACTAAAGTCTGCCCATAGATCGGCTCGTACGATTTTGATGCAGTTCTGCAATATGTGCCCCGGGAACCATAGAAGTTGATAGAAAAAATAAAAAATGTTTTGCCTCAGCAGACACCTGAGATATGACATAGGTGAGATTGCAGGTGAGATTTCCAGGAATGCTGAAAAATCGCTGTCAATATCTTACTTCCATAGAAGACACCTTAGGCTATCTGGGAAAGGTGCGGGTTTTCCGTTTTTTCCATTTTCCTTTTTTCGGCAGCACTTTTCTTGAGTAATTTTCGACATAAAAAACTCCGATTTTCACGTGTGATGTTTCACCTGCCAAACTAAAGGCAAGCCGCGGAAAATTAGACTGTTCTATTTTTTTTTTTCTGTTTAAGAGCTTTTTCTAAAATGTATACGTCAAGGTTGATTTATAAGGTTGTCGCAAGGGAGAGAGCGAGTACCCATAATTGTCAAATCGAAGTTGACAGCTTATAGAAAATCTACAAATGCTATCTTTTTTCACCTATTCTTCTTTCGAATTCATTCGCAAAATTGGCTGATTTTGACAATTATGGGTACTGAGAAGAGAGTTCGCTGAGCCCTTCGACAACCTTATAATTCAACCATGGTATACGTATATAAATTCTTTCGCTGCAAAAAAGCTTTCCGTCCGCAGTCAAACTCGAAGCAATTAGGGTCACATCTATTTGTTCGCTGGATTTTAAAATAATTACGTTGTGTTTGTACACCGAAAGGAATAAAATAAAGAAGCGATGCGTAGTTCTGTAATATTTGTTTACATTTGATATTTAAAAATCGCAGCGTTTTTTATTCATGTAAGCCATTATTGTTTTCATAGTTTGCAAGTTAAAAATAGTTTGTTTTATATTTATTTTGTTTTACGGTAAATTTTGTCTAAACAAAGCTTTATTAAAAATGCCGAAAAAAAGCTACTTGGAATATATGTTAAATATATTTAATTTAAACCTTGTTGCTATTAAATGAAAAAATAAGGGGAAAGAATAAGGTAAGTACAATTCACAATAAAATATGAAAGAGTTTCATGCAAATGCGCAAAACCCTTTTAAATGGTATAAGCCGTATCACCTGCCAAAATTTTTTATATTATATTTTCTATACCGTTTATAAGGGTTTTCCAAATGTCATGAAAAAGCTTATAATCAATTCTAAAATACATATGGCATAGGAAATATAGATTTTGTAGTGACATTAATTGACTTTGTAATTTAGTAATTGATTAATGTAATTTAATGTTACTCTGTTTTAAATGTATTCATAATATAGATAATATTAAATATAATAATATTTGCAATTTAATAACAATATATAAAAGAAATAATAAAAAAAATTAGATTGTGATTTCATAATTTTTCTATTCGCATCTGTTTGTTATTATTTTTCTACATAAAGCTTTCAGGAAGCTTTCAAAATGTTTTAACGTTCTACGTACGTTACGCATGCAGCTACAGTTGTGTGCGTTTGGTCATCACTGGTTTAGACCAGGCCTGGGGATTCTAACACAGTCACATTTTATTTTTTCTGTTCAGAAAACTTTAACCCCTTCACTGTGTAACACGAATACGCACACCAACAAGACACATGTAGCAATAGATCTTTGTATAGCATAAAGTACCCTATAGGAACAAACTAACTTGTTTTTAAAAACAACTAATTAAAAAACTAATTTAAGATAAATCAGTATATGAACTACTTTGAATTATATTAAGGCGGCAACTACTCTGATTTTGACATGTTTTAATTGGAAATTTTTATTAGATTACAAGTTTATATATATTTAACCATGTTATTTCATCAAATATTATTAACTTTAGGCCATCAGTAATAGTTTTCAATTGGCTATTTTAAAGTAATTACAAAAATAATTTAAATATAACTAATTTAACAAGTAGTTAAAAATATATGCATACGAAAGCCAATTGACTTATTTAGCGGGCATCACCATACAAAATATGTTAGTCCGTTCTATGGAAAAAAGCCAGAATTTCAACTAGTTGTGGTTGACAAAAAACTACTTTATCAACTACTTTTAAATTAGTTGATTTTCCTACAGGGTAGTGTTCCTCGTCTCTTGCTGATCGTTGGTGTTCTTATTCGTGATACAAAATGAAGCTGTAAATCAGCTTAATAAAACAATTCAACAGTTTTGCCATTGAATTATTTCAAACAGAAGGTGACACTATTAGCGTTGAAGCGACGTTACGGCTTATTGGCAGATAATTGCACTGCACATAAATATCCAGTTCTATAACCCAAATTATTTGTCTTCGCTTCTATGTAAAAAATTTCCCTGTCTTTTCTCATTTGATTTGTTATTGCAATTGTCCTTTTCTGATTGAACAGTTACTTTCTATGGGTATTTTTTGCTTTCTATTAGGGAGTTCAGACGATAGCACATGTTGGCGCGCATGTTAGGACAAACCAGGTATTTGACCGATTTGAAATCAAAAAGTTTTGATTCCAAGGTTTGATGAGCAGTCATAACACTCGTGTGAACACGTGTTGGACGAACACGTCGAACCTTGCCATATTAAAAAAATTACAAAATGGAGAACACGTTGCGCTTATGTAGAAATTTTTAATTAATAATTAAAATTAATGCAGTTTTACATAAAGGTTTTTGGCTAGGGTGGCCTTTAGCAAGGCAAAAATTAAAAGCAACATAGGCTAAATGAACGAAACTCGCAGCTTGAAAATTTGTTGCTAAATGAAGTTTGACAACATGGTGGATCGTTTGGCCGCAATGCTAAATTTACAGTTATGCCAGCCATCACACCTGGCTTGACAACATGTGCTATCGTCTGAACCCCCCCTACTGGCAAGCTCGAAAGTAAAATCTTCAAAAAGAAAATTTTAAAAATTTGGCAATTTATATCATGTATAGTAGAGTGGTTCGAAAGTAACAAATTGCGCAGCGGGGTTTTGTTCCTTAACGAGACAGAGGTAAGCTGTGAAAATTTCAGGAAAAAATATTGATATTTAAACGTGCCTTAAGCAACCTCTATATTGAAAATCTGATTTATATGGGAAAATAGAGCTGTTTTCCGAGAAAATCCCAGTTACATATTTTTTAAGCTAAAATATCAAAAGACTGGTACGCACTTAGTTTTTAATTTAATTTTTCTTTGAAATGAGTCATTAAACAAAATCGAATTTTAATTACCAGGGGTGGTATCGGCTAAGGTGATAGTTGATGATCAAAATCATCACTATTGCTCCACGATTATCAAATTGAGTACCGTTTTTAGCTATCGATTTTAAGCGACAGCCATTTATAGCATGTTCTCACGGCAGTCTGAATTAAGTAATTCGGCCTATGAATTACGAATGTGAATAAAACTTTCGCTCTCTCCCTTGCGACAACCTTATAAATCAACCTTGGTGTATTTTATTATAATTTTATTTGATTTGTTGTGGAGAACGAAAATGGGAAAAAAAATGTGTAAAATAAATATTTGTTTATTTATTATTTATTTTTTTAAACAATGATACTCACTTTGTCTGCTGACTTTGAGAATTTGACTATTTGTTTTGTTTTGTTTTGTTTTTATTTCTTCTTGTGTTTTGCTTGTGGTTTTCGATTAATTTTCGATAACATTTAGAGATGAAACCGATTTCTACGTATTTGGATGTTAATTCAAACTGAATTACCTTCAAATGAGGTAATTCGCTTGCCAAATTTTGTATGGCGAATTATTTAATTCGAAACATAATTCTGCCTCGAATTATGAATGAGAGCCGAATTACGTTGTTCAGGGTGCCGGGAGAACATGCTATTAGGTGTCCGTTTTCATTTATTTCTGACAGTTGAATTGCCAACTCGGTAAAAGTGAAACAGTTCAAAGTGAAAAGTGTGTATAAAATAAAATAAATAAAAAAAGTAATAAACTGAAAATAATAACCTCAAGTGAATTTATTCTAGTAAGCATTAAGTAAAATGTTTACCTCATTTCAACTATTTAGAGAAGAAAATGAAGAAGAAAATAATTATTATAAGAAATCCGACTGCTAAGAATAAAGTTAAGAAATATGGCGAATATTTTTGAACTTCCTAGCCCAATGTACTAGTGTATTTATGTGTATTAAATTTTGTTTAGTTTTTTGATAATTTTTCGCAATTGCCCACAAGTACGTTGAAATATCAATGACTGTAACATGTTATAACATAAATAAAAAAATAATAAAATGTCATAAAATTTACTGAAGGCAATATTAACGTGTACTTTTTTTTATATAATTTTTATTCTTAATTTTTTGAAAAAAGCCATTAATTTATCAAATCTATGAAACTGTGAAAAAGCTTCGCTTCTCGCGTGTGTCCAACGACGCACCTGTGTTTTTTTTTTTTTTAAAAGTATAGAATTCCTGGTGGTACCTTCTGTTAATCAACAATATTTATTCACTTACTAGCAGGACTCAGTTGTCCGCGGCTTCGCCACGCACGTTCCAGCAACCATCCTTTTCTTTTGTGGGTGGTGGAAGGGGGTGTGACATACATATTTTCCCATAAGCCATCTCGTGCTCGAAAACAATCTACGGCCAAAGTTTCAGCTCAATCGGACCAGAAGTTTTGAAGTCTTAATGATTTCTTAAATTACAATTAAGCGTAATTATAGTGACACCACGCCCATTTTTAGGGGAGTTCCCGACGGTAAGCATACAAACTTAATTACCAAATTTTTATTTATTTATTTATTTCAGTCTATGAACAAGGTTCTTACAGACTACGCAAATAATGAAAAAAATGTAATATAAAAATATATATGAATACATCCTTAATTAAATTATATAGGACCATTACTAAAATCACTATTAATAAATGCTTTATTGAAAATTTAGGCATCGAGAAATCAACATTACACTTAGTTGCTTAAACATTAAAATTCCATAACGCTCTATAAAATGGAGAATTAATAGCATAGTTTGTTCTAAAAGTCTCAAGGTAAAATATATCCGATCTTCTTTTTGATGGAACATTGAAATCAATTAATTCTAATAACTCTGAACAATCAATGTTACCCTATACTAGATCATACTTGAATAAAAGTGATGAAATAGTTCGTAAGCAAACATCGCAATAAGCAAACATCGAGCATTATAAGAGGGAATGGGCTCTTCGAAATTTAAAGTTCTTAATGCAAATCGAATGAAAGATTTTTGGACACGTTCAAGTCGTAAGATATGGACATCATAAAAAGGGCTCAATATAAAAGAACCATATTCCAACTTTGAACGAATAATAGAAGTAAAAATAGATTTTAGTGTACAGGCATCTAACAAAATTTAAACTACTCCGACGCATGAAAGCTAACAACACATATACTTTAGGAATTATGTAATCCAAATGGCTAACAAAAGAAAATTTAGCATCAAAAATGATACCAAGATCCTTAACCTCATTAACACACCTTAATGGAACATTGGCTTACTTATAAGAAGCCAATTGGGGCCAATTTAACTTAGAGAACTTGACAAAAACACATTTATCAATATTAAAACAAATTTGATTTAATGCACACCAGTTATAAACAGCATCAATGTCAGTCTGCAGTAAAATTGAATCAGAAGAATTTCGGATTCTTAAAAAAATCTTAAGATCATCTGCAAACAGAGGTAATATCGACAGTGGTAATATCATTTATGAATAAAACAAACAACAGTGGACCTAAAATGCTACCTTGTGGAACCCCAGATAGGGATATGAAGGTAAGGAATTACAATTTTCAATGTTAACAAAACTTTTTCTATTGCTTAGATATGACGTAAACCACATAAAGGCTGTAGAGTGGAAATCAAGTTGATTTAAGTTATTGATGAATTGCAAATGGGAAACTTTATCAAAAGCTTTTGAAAAATCCGTATAGGCAGCATCGAGTTGGTATCTAGAATGAAAAGTGGAGATACAATACTCTGAAAAACAAGCAAGGTTCGTTACAGTGGACCGACTCTGAATAAAACCATGTTGAAGCGGTGAAATGAGACTTTTAACAGCAAAAAATATTTTTTGTTTAACGATATGCTCAAAGAGTTTAGACACTGTAGATAATTTTGAAATCGGTCTATAATTGGCAATATTATTTTTATTTTCTGATTTAGAAATAGGTGTTATAGATGCCAGCTTCCAGTCAGATAAAAAACTTCCCGAATTTAAGGATTTATTTAAGATTATTTTAAGTGGCTTAACAAGGAAACCACAACAATTTTTGAACGATGTGAAGAAAACCCATCAGTATCAGGTTTATTGGAACTTTTAAGATTTTGAATACCATTTACGACATCAGTATCAGAAAGGACAACGAACCAAAATCAATGGAATGAAAATGTTCGCCATCATATTCATCATCATAGTCAGTTCGCTGCTCAAAGTTATTTTGAAAAAGTTTCGCAAAAAGGTTAGCTGTATTTTCACTTTAAACTGTTTCACTTTTAACGAGTTGGCAATTCAACTGTCAGAAATAAATGAAAACGGGCACCGAATAGCATGTTCTCCCGGCACCCTGAACAACGTAATTCGGCTCTCATTCATAATTCGAGGCAGAATTATGTTCCGAATTAAATAATTCGCCATACAAAATTTGGCAAGCGAATTACCTCATTTGAAGGTAATTCAGTTTGAATTAACATCCAAATACGTAGAAATCGGTTTCATCTCTAAATGTTATCGAAATTAATCGAAAACCACAAGCAAAACCCAAGAAGAAATAAAAACAAAACAAAACAAATAGTCAAATTCTCAAAGTCAGCAGACAAAGTGAGTATCATTGCTTAAAAAAATAAATAATAAATAAACAAAAGTTTATTTTACACATTTTTTCCCCATTTTCGTTCTCCACAACAAATCAAATAAAATTATAATAAAATACACCAAGGTTGATTTATAAGGTTGTCGCAAGGGAGAGAGCGTGTACTCATAATTGTCAAATCGAAGTTGACAGCTCATAGAAAATCTGCAAGTGCTCTCTTTTATCATGCGTTTTTCTTTCGTGATTATTCGCAAAATTGGCTGGTTTTGACAATTATGGGTACTGAGAAGAGAGTGCGATCAGCCCTGCGACAACCTTATAAATCAATTTTGATATACACAAAGAACAGCTGTCAAACCGAATTACGATTGCTTCGTGAGAACAGGGTTATTCACATTCGTAATTCATAGGCCGAATTACTTAATTCAGACTGCCGTGAGAACATGCTATAAATGGCTGTCGCTTAAAATCGATAGCTAAAAACGGTAGTCAATTTGATAATCGTGGAGCAAAAGTGATGATTTTGATCATCAACTATCACCTTAGCCGATACCACCCCTGGTAATTAAAATCCGATTTTGTTTAATGACTCATTTCAAAGAAAAATTAAATTAACTGGTATTAAGTGCGTACCAGTCTTTTGATATTTTAGCTTAAAAAATATGTAACTGGGATTTTCTCGGAAAACAGCTCTATTTTCCCATATAAATCAGATTTTCAATATAGAGGTCGCTTAAGGCACGTTTACATATCAATATTTTTTCCTGAAAATTTCACAGCTTACCTCTGTCACGTTAAGGAACAAACCCGCTGCGCAATTTGTTAGTTTCGAAAAAAAATAAAGACCACTCTATTATACATGATTTAAATTGTCAAATTTTTAAAATTTTCTTTTTGAAGATTTTACTTTCGAGCTTGCCAGTAGGGGGGGTTCAGACGATAGCACATGTTGTCAAGCCAGGTGTGATGGCTGGCATAACTGTAAATTTAGCATTGCGGCCAAACGATCCACCATGTTGTCAAACTTCATTTAGCAACAAATTTTCAAGCTGCGAGTTTCGTTAATTTAGCCTATGTTGCTTTTTATTTTTGCCTTGCTAAAAGCCACCCTAGCCAAAAACCTTTATGTAAAACTGCATTAATTTTAATTATTAATTAAAAATTTCTACATAAGCACAACGTGTTCTCCATTTTGTAATTTTTTTAATATGGCAAGTTTCGACGTGTTCGTCCAACACGTGTTCACACAAGTGTTATGACTGATCATCAAACTTGGAATCAAAACTTTTTGATTTCAATCCAACATGAAACAGTCTGCTGTTTCGAGCGTTCGAACGGTCAAATACCTGGTTTGTCCTAACATGCGCGCCAACATGTGCTATCGTCTGAACTCCCTAATAGAAAGTAACTGTTCAATCAGAAAAGGACAATTGCAATAACAAATCAAGTGAGAAAAGACAGGGAAATTTTTTACATAGAAGCGAAGACAAATAATTTGGGTTATAGAACTGGATATTTATGTGCAGTGCAATTATCTGCCAATAAGCCGTAACGTCGCTTCAACGTTGATAGTGTCACCTTCTGTTTGAAATAATTCAATGGCAAAACTGTTGAATTTTTTTATTAAGCTGATTTACAGCTTCATTTTGTATCACGAATAAGCACACCAACGACCAGCAAGACACGAGGAACACTACTTTATGCTATACAAAGATCTATTGCTACCTGTGTCTTGTTGGTGTGCGTATTCGTGTTACACAGTAAAGGGGTTAAAGTTTTCTGAACTTTTATTGCGACATCTTGTGGCACTTTTTGATAAGGTAGGAAAAATGTTCTTCACTTCTCAACCTATTTAGACAACAAAAATTAAATTAAATCTTTAATTCTTAATGCGACATTAAAATTCAGTGGCGGAATTGTGCACTACCATTTGTGTACTACTACGAGCATGTATTCAATGCTACCACCATCAAATTATTGTCTGCTAAAAGGCAGGAAATTTTAATTTCCCAAATTTTGGTCAGGTTCTTAAACCAGTGATGTGATTTGGTGGGACTTAATATTCTCCAGTATTTTACATCCACTGTTCAATAAAAAAACAATAAGGGTATTCACCTCAACGCTGAAATTTCAGAAATGCTGAAATTTACGAAAACTTCAGTGCAATTGTTGTTGTTTTGGTTTTCCGAAGGTAGCTTAAATTAAATCATCTATTGAGTTGATGAAAAATAATCGTCGGAAATTTGTGAAGAAAAGATGTGTTCAGTAATCATAAGCGAATCTGTGTAATGCGGGTGAGTCATTGTGAATATGATAATTTCTATAAGAAGAAGAGCATTCTGTCAAGTCAACTAGTTTCTTTTAATTCATAGTTTTGATGGCCGCTTATAAAAATTATTAAAGTATAAAGTACATATATGGTACAGTAATATCCGGATATAAGAACTTAGCAAAATGCTCAAAATTCAAACTCTTTATCCGGGAAAGTCTTTTATGAAAATCCCGATTAAAAGCAGTTTTGGGGCTTATACGAAAAACCCGTTTAATGAACCATTTTTGGCTTATATAAAAAATTCGCCCTAAGAAACAACCGCTGTTATAGGAGACTGCATACACACCCTACTTGTATTAATAAAAGAAATTATGTTGTAATAACTTTTTAAATTAATATGTATTTATGTTAAAAAAAGAGAAAGGTTAATTCACATTTATATAAATAAATATAAATCATCACAACGCTGCCAACTTTATATTTTATTTTATGCGGGGATTTTTGTATGAGTTTTTCAAATGGTTCACAAATTTGTAAAGTTATAAGCGGGGCAATTTTTTAAGCGGGAAGTTCTTCAAACGGGAATTTTCCTATGTATTGCTTATGGAGATTTTTCTTGACCTAATTTTGCTAGCTTATAAAAGGGAAAATCCATTAACCGGGGGGCTTATATCCAGAAATTACTGTATATGCACAAAGTGAATTGGGGGACTATGTTATTTGTTTTGGTTATTTTAAGATTTTAATAGTAATTGTTTTTGTTGGCATTGTTTTTGCACGGAAAATGGCAACAACGCAGCCGAGCTTGCAAATGCAATTTTTCTTGTATGGGACGATCGCGTGATTCGGTTCGAGTCCCACGGCTGACATACAGTTTTTTTTTATTCTTTGTTATATTTTACAAGTATTTCTTTTTTATGAACCGAAATTCCATACAAAAAAATTGCGTTTCTTTCAGTTTTCGAAACATAATTTTTTTTTATTAAACTTTTAAATCCTTACATTCAAATAAACGAATATAACATTTTAACATTTCAATAAAGTTAAAAAAAGAAAAATTGTGCCTCACTTCCAAACGTATATCGGTGATTCGATGTTAAATCGGACGTTGCCAACGTGTGGGAAACAGGCGCCCTGACTACTTTTCTGTGAGAGGTACACAGGGGCGCATTCACCGTGCGCCCTCAAAATATAAAAGTCAGGGCTGCTGCTCCACTAGCCGGCCTCACCTCTCAGCATTGCCAAACGCAAACAAATTTAATTTTTGTTTGGTTTTTAACATTTGCGGGTGATCGTTTTCCGCTACGCTACAAATTGGCGCCCAACGTGGGGCCTTTTTGTTTCATGGACGTAAACTTTTGGATGGTGAATTTGAATTTGAAAAGCAACGTTTTTTTACATTTCCGCTTCCGGTCGTGACTCTAATTCCTGTTCCGTTACAAAGGCGTAGCGTCGGACTAGCGCTACGTCTTGATTAATAACCCACATATTCCGATAACTCGACACTGCCAAGGCGAGTCAGTGTCACCTTAAAAGCACCTTTGTCCAAAAATCCCTAGACTTTCACTTGAAGTTAAGCTTTTGGGTTCGCTCCTATAGAGTACTTGGAGCTCCTAACTCTGAAAAAAAATATGCAATTGGATTTATTTTAACTTTTATACAAAAACTGATCTACTGCCATCTAGTAAAGTTTTTTATTGCATTAAGCTGCTGTATCATATGTTACAGTAGTAATTTTAGTCATATATTAATTCTTGCAGAGCTTATAGTGCTATCTCATAAAGCAGGAAGCTTTAACTGTAGCTTTAGTGGCGCTACTAAAGTTCTTGCAAAGAATATATAAGGCTACTTTTTTGAGTTTAAAAGCACTTTTTTCCTTCATATAAAGAGTAGAAGTAGCTGTCAGCTTTTAAAAGGGTCCCTCTCAAAACAAAATAAAATCTCTTGCAAAGCTAGACAGCTTTGCTTAGTACTTTTCTGAATTTGTCAAAGTATGTGAGTTATAAATTAACTCAATATATGTATAAAATTAGGTAAGTGTTTGTGACGATTACAATGACAATTAAATTACAAAAATAATAGAGTGGATATTAAATCAGAATAAAAATATGTTCGTATATTCGTTACATGCTGTGAATTTCGGTGCAATTTTGTATTTATCGGAAAATTTAATGCTATGCTTCAAAGACCTACAACCGGCTTAAAAAAAAGTTAAAATTAAGGAGTGTTTATTTTAAAATATTTAAAAAATTTTAACATTCCTTAAAATCCACTATAAATTCTTAGAGTACTTTATTCTTAAATGTTTATATCATAAAAATCATCGATTTTGTTGAACATAGTAGATTTAACTATAATATTTAACTATATAAAAATTCCATGATTTTCTATTTTTAATAAGATAGGCATTTTTTTTTTTCAAAAAAGCTCTTTATCAGAGCTCTGGCAATCTGGTTACAGGTACGCAGTGTGAGCTGAGATTGCGGAGACAGCACTTCTCCAATTTACTTACTGGCGACGATTCCACCAATGCCGCCCATGGAGAGCGCAGTTCAGTGCCACCACTCCACGATGACGAAGTGGAAGTACCACCACCTAGCAATAAAGAGGTTCGAGTTGCTATCCAACGACTCAAAAACAATAAAGCAGCGGGTGCTGACGACCTGTCAGCTGAATTATTTAAAACCAGCAATGAATTGATAAGGCGCATGCATCAGCTCATCAGCAAAATATTTCTAGCGGAAAGCATGCCTGACGATTGGAACCTCAGCGTACTTTGTCCCATACTTAAGAAAGGAGACTCAACAATCTGCGCCAACTATCGAGGTATAAGTCTTATTTCCATCGCATATAAGGTTCCCTATAGGAACAAACTAACTTGTTTTTAAAAACAACTAATTAAAAAACTAATTTAAAATAAACCAGTATATGAACTACTTTGAATTATATTAATATTATTATATTAATATAATAATATATTATATTATTATATTAATAATATATATTATTTAAATAATATAAATATTATATTAATATTTAATTGTAAATTTTTATTAGATTACAAGTTTATATATCGTTACCTTAATATAGAAAGGCCCTAACTCAAAAGGCCCTAACTCAATAGGAGAAGGAAAAAAACTTTATAAAAAATAAAGTTCTGTACTTTCGAATTTTTTACAAACAAATTTTTTTATTAAAACCTATAAGTGATGTAGCAATGAACAATTCTTTTTACTGCAGAAATTGCAGAACTTTGTTCTTTAACAAGTTTTTTTTCTCCCCTATAATGTTAAAAAAAATTGAGTTAGGGCCTTTCTACATTAAGGTAGCGATATATTTAACCATGTTATTTCATCAAATATTATTAACTTTAGGCCATCAGTAATAGTTCTCAATTGGCTATTTTAAAGTAATTACAAAAATAATTTAAATATAACTAATTTAACAAGTAGTGGAAAATATATGCAGACGAAAGTCAATTGACTTATTTAGCGGACATCACCATACAAAATATGTTAGTTCGTTCTATGGAAAAAAGTCAGAATTTCAACTAGTTGTGGTTGACAAAAATCTACTTTATCAACTACTTTTAAATTAGTTGATTTTCCTACAGGGTTCTCTCAAGCGTACTGTGCGAAAGATTAAAGCCGATTACAAAAACACTGATTGGACCTTATCCGTGTGGCTTTCGACCTAGAAAATCCAATATAGACCAGATTTTCACACCACAAAAAATCCTGGAAAAAAACCACATTTTATACAATACATTTTATAAGTGGTACTATTATTATTATTATAGGTACTATTATAAAAAAAATTATACAATTTTAAAATTCTGACATCTGATTCGGATTCAGCGACCCATTGCCTGCCATCTAAAATTAGGTGGCAATTAAAATTTTAAAACTCTGACATCAGATTCGAAGACGGTGACCCCCTAACACTGTTAAACGACGTTTAAAACTCTTAAAAATACATTTTACTAGGTGACAAAGCTCCAAAAAAATCTAGAACCTTAGTAGGCACCCTTTTTTATTTATGTACATACAATTATTTATTCAAAACATTTGGACTATCGAAAAACACTATCGCGACTTTTTATAGTTTTCCACCACTAATAAAAAGCAGGTTCTTGAAATCAGAATTCAAACTGACAAATATTTTGCTTAGGTGTCATGGATCCTGATTTTGCGGTTTTATGTTCAGAACGGTTTCCGTGTTTCTTTTGGGTGCCACTGAAACTTATATTATTCGATTACACCTAAGCGAAAAATTTGTTAGTTTCAATTCTGATTCCATGAGCACTTAGTTTCGACAACCCCGAATGATCCGTTTTTGATTTGGTCATGGCTGTATGATATGGTCCTTAGTGTCCGACCGATTAATCCAGCATTTGTCTGCATGTAATTCAAAAATCGTATCAGGATCTGCTGAAATTTAAGAATCGGCACAGATAATAATTTCGAAATCGGTATCAGTAAAAACTGTTGAGTTTTCTTTCCGAATCCTTTTTAATATTGCGCACCTTTTTTTCAAAATTTTTTGAATTTAGATGAAAATTTAGACGACTTAGAAACCGAGAATAAGGCAGTATGAAACGCATTTACATCGGTATAGGCATCGTAGTCCGTATAGTAAGTAACGTCATCGGTTTATGGATCGGCTTCGGCATTGGTATCACTCCCGAATATAGTTTCTTTTTATAGAAGCTTCTGTTAAGTTTCATCAGATTGATTAATAGCTTCCTGCATTGCGACATAACTTTTGGCAACATTTTTCATTATATTTATGATAAGTGTTTATCAAATTTTAAATTAAGAAGTCTAAGAAAATGGTATAGCCAAAATTATACTGTTATATACATATGTATTTATTGTGTGCATTTTTATTTATTTTTGATATCAAGACAATATTTCTCACGCATATTGTCATTGATAAAAACTGTAAAAATGCATTCTTTGCAAATAATAAGTTTAATACACAAATGTGTGTTGATGTTTTTACTTGAAACATATTTAGAGCATCTAAAATGCAAAAATTTATACAGTACATTTTAGTTTTTTCCTTTACTCGATTTATATATATTATAAAAAAATATAGTTCATGTAGCTACATACTAAAACTAGTAATAAAAAAAATAAACTGAAAGTCATAAAATAATGAAATTATCTAATGTCAAAACTTTAATAAATATTGACATTTGATCTTAATGCCTGCAGTGTTTGAAAAAATGAATCAGAACTTAAATCAATCAATGCATTTAAATCAAAATTATATATAACTTATATAGAAAATTGCAGAATTTTTTAATTATCAACTGATATGAAACATTTAAGTTATTCTGTCGGTTAAATGTGTGTACGTCTTAAGTCTAAATAATATATGTCTGTTCACGTTAGTTAATGAAATATTTTCCAGTTTGTTTTTCTATAGGACTAAAGCTAGGCATAATGAAATTAATTTTACATTCAATTGAGACGCTGCGAAATTGGCAACTTCTTGCGGCGACGACGTTGCATTTGCTGGCGTTCCCAGAATTCATAATAACGTTCTTGTTTTAACCACTCTTGATACTTATACCACCATTCTTCCCATTTAATATAGTCCTAGAGAATAAATCAAAATTTAATATTATTACAACTTTAAACAAACATAACGTAGCGAGAACGTGCACAAACCTTCAAATCCAAATCCCGCAGGTAGCCACGACTTTTGTAGTACTCGTACCGCACGCGTACATCATCCCACGACAACATGCCCGATGGCGCTGTTGTGGCCAACTCTTCCGGAAAGTGACCCGCTGGTGCCGGCGAATACGAATAACGACGCGGTGGCGATTCGAGCCCTTCTTCGATCATCACTTTTAGAGCTCCCCCGGCAGAGTCTTTAGTGATGCGCATATTTTCCATGTTGCTGCGGTCAACACTCCATTGTGCCATTTTGCCGAAACGTTCAGAGAGCGTTAGTCGCGTTGTTGCCGTAAATGTAGGCAAAGAACCCTCACTGTCAGAACCACCCGAATCATCGGAGTCTGATGATGAACCAGCAGCAGCGGCAGCAGTGTGCTTTTTGCGTTTTTCTCCCTCGATTTTAATGCGTGCACGTAACTAAATGAAGAACAAATTTTCAATAATAGTCTTTTTTATTATTTTTTTTTTTACGTACCTCTTTATCTTTCTTCTTTTTTTTCGTTGGCACTGTATTTGACGATGATGCTGTTGGTTCTGGTGGCTCTGGTGGTCGATTCTTTAAACGTGGATCTTCTGGCGGAGAATGACGACCGACTCGTCCTCCTTTCATGCCATGAACATCAGCTGGCATGCGATCAAGGTTGCGATCATGGCTACGACGAACCTGAAAATAATTTTATAATTAAATTTGAAGTAACGAAATAGGGTCTTTTTTGCTAACTTTGTCCTCGCGATATTTGTCTATGGAACGCAATGAAGGCGGAGGCGGCGGTGACGTCGGACGTCCATGCATACGCGCTGGAGGATGACCACCTTGCGGAGGCGGACCGCCACGATACTGCATAGAACGATTTGATTTTGGCGGCGGAGATCTTGGACCACCGGGACCAGCACGACCACGAGGACCTACTGACCTAGAACTATAGAAAAGTTATTTATTAAAGATATACAATTTTTTTAGCGCAAAGGTTGAAATTTCTACGTGAAATTAAATTTTTAAAGGAAATGAGACAGGAAAAGGGAGTAAGAAACAAACCGACCAAAATCTAAAAATTTGTTAATTTTTCAAGTAAAGCTTATTATATTGTAATTGTAAAAATTTCCCAAACCGCAGAGTGAATTGAACCCACGATCTATAGATCTTAAGGAGAATGCTCTAACCTCAAGGCTACGTAAGTATTTAGTAGGTTGTTGATTAACTATTAATTTAATCTATTCTTTCCTTGGCTAAGCTTCTTCTAAAGGGCACTGCAACATTATTGGTACAACGCGGTTAGTATCAAGTTAGGCGTTTTGCACACATACGATACAATTTTGTGTACAATATCATTCATAGCTTGAACACATTGACAACGACCACAGCTTTGTCGCATCCCGTCAGTATCAAGAGTAACCTATTGCTCCATTCTCGTTACCTAGACTAGCTCCTGTTTTGACCCAAGGTAATGCATAAAAGGGGCAGTTCAATCAACTTCAAGCTTGTACTGCTGATTGTTTATGTGTCTGATGCCTTGATTTTGTTCGAACTATATAGTTCGAAGAAATATTTTCGAGCCATACAAGGTGCTTCAATTAAGTTGAACAACATAAATAAAAATGTTCTAAAGAAAAAAGTATAAATTTGTTAAATGAAGCTTGCTTTCACAATGCCTCCGTTTTTTTTGAAGCGAAGCTTTTTACTCCTCGTTCTGTGATTTGCTTAGAGTGAAATCTGAAAAATTTTCAACAGATTTTTTTCTTGGAATTTTGATGGTTTCTTTGTTGCTAGCGCTTATTACAAGAAGAAAATTTAATACTTTAATATTAAATACTAAAAATATTTTGTGGCCGCCCGTGGGAATCGAACGAGTGTCCTCTTTGATGAGAGTCCAATACACTATCCACCAGGCCACAAAAGCCTGTTAGAAATAGGTGTTAATTCAACATTAATTATAACAGAAGCTATGCTGCAGTAGATCGTCAAAATATATCAATAGATAAAGGATTGGGTATTTGCTATGCTACAACTAAAAAAATGTGCTTTTATTTGCCACAAGGTGTCTCCAGCATCGTACGCTGTTGAAGGAAAAAATTTGTTGAGTGCAGCCAAGTTCACAACCATGTGTGGAGAGTTAAAATGGAGAGTCGCTGGCATTATATGACCGTATATGTAATTGGCGTGGAAATTTTACATCCAAAAATAAAAAAAAATAATAAGCAGTAAATATGTTTTCTGTACATATGTAATTAAATTTATGTTATTTAAAATTTTTGAATTTAAAAGTTAATTTATTAAAAAGAAAAAATTATTAAGCTTTCAAATCTATGTAACTGCGAAAAAGCTTCGCTTCTCTCGTGTGTCCAACGACGCACCTGTGTTTTTTTTTCTTAATCTTTCTGACTAGCGAATAAGCTGGCCCTACAGCACTAGTCAAGTGGCTAGGGAAGTGAAATAGGTAGTTCTGTACTAGTGTCATCAACTGCAGGGATCTGTAAATTTTTTTTTTCATGTATTTCTTATGGAGATTTTAGTCTAGTGCTGCATCATTTTTGCTGGTGGCCGTGGCATACTGGTTGAGGTGCGTGGCTTGTATGCAATACAACCCAGGTTCAAATTCCTTCTGACAAAAAATGTTTTTTCAGTTGAATTAATTTTTCTGGACAATGGCAAACCTCAGAGTTAAAATTGCCATGAAAAGCTTCTTGAGAACATAAGGTTGCGAACATAGTGGATGCCGCTTCAGACAGGCAGGCAGATTTCACATTGGAGCAATAAAGAAACCAAGTCATGCATCTCTTTTGATCTAATGTATTTTCTGATCTGATCTGATCTGCCTGCCTGTCTGAGCCGGCGTTCACTATGTTCCGTGATGGCATTGATGGCATTGTTGTTTGCTCGCGTCGAAAATATCAAAGTTGCATGTGTTGGGCTAGTTTTTTTGTGGTCCTCTATTTTTTCATCGCTATCGAAGTTCTAATTACTTTAACGAATATGTTCCAGTTACTGTTTGTGTTGTTGTCGGCATTAATATGTATGCAACATTTAAATATACAGGGTGTCCCGCAATTGAGTGCAACTATTTACGGATCTGAAAGGTTATGTAGAGCTGAGCAAAAAATCATATGGGAGGGGGGGTCTATTTTCACATTCTTAGGAGCTACAGGGTCAATTAATATTTCACGACTTTGGTGTACGTTATTGTTTCTAGCAGAAAAACTAACTTACATAAAACTTATTTTGATAGCTCATTTTAAAGGCAATGAAATCACCTTTCTAACGAAATGTGTTTACACACACAATAAATAAATCTTAGTTTTCAAACAAAAATATTCAAGACGTCATAGTTTAATATCAGCAGGTTGCTGAACAACTAAGACGGACAGTAAATAAGAATAACAACAACTAACCACAACATGCCTGTGAGTAGCAAAAAAAGCTTTGATTTATCTTCGAAAAAAAGAACTTACACCAAATAAGTGTGAATCTAAAATTAGAAGAACTTTAAGCTGATTTCGTATCATTTGTGTGTACAATGTAATTCAGAGTAATTTTCTCTAAGCATTGACGAAAACAAATAGATATAAACAGCTTAGGAGATTATTGCTATCATATAAAGGCCGCTGATGAGTTGGCGTAGCGGCAAACGAAACAGGCCTGTCTAGTCTTCTGTATGATTGCTACTCTATACAAAGGCTTGTTGTTGGTTGTTTTCTTCAGAAAACAACACAGACCTTGAGCTCGTAAATATAACTCTTAATTAATAATTGAAAAATTATTAGAGTTATAACCATAACATAAAAATGTCTAAAAAAAGAGGTCAAATATATTTACAAATAAAATAAAAAATAAAAAAATACCTGACTGGTTCCTAGTAGCACTTCAGAATCTTCGTTATGCAATTCATTATTACATTCTCCTAAACCATTTTTCTACAATTCAAATGCATAAAGCGAAGAAATTTCAATTTGACTTCTTTATGAAAATAATATATCTCGCTGGTTTCTGAAATTCCTTCATCATCCGATGGTATTACCTGATTTACACTGATCAAGAATTGACGTCAATCTTTGCTTTTCCCTTCTAAATTTACATTTTCTGACGTTGATGACCACCTCTCTCATTCACAAATGCAAGACTTGATCGTCAATTCTTGACGAGTGTAAATCGGGACTATGAAATCTTCGTCTAATATACCATCATTGCTGTTTTCAAACCAGTCTTCATTATTGGTGGTAAATATTTTTTCATTTATATTTTTGCTCGATGCCAAAACGTTGGTATATGGCTTTTATAGAAAAAATTTAAATGTTAAAATTAACTCCAACGGCCAAAAAAATTTCATGGGAAAATTCTAAAGTGTTTTTATCAAGTGTTAAATAGTATTTAGTTATATATAGGTGTTTCTTGTATAACTTAATAGGCAACAAAATGTAAACATCGCGAAGGTGTTGATTTTAGATGCCACCACAGAATTCTACTGAGCTGCAAAGCCCTGAGCTACTACAAATTTAAAAGTAAAAATTATTTCTGTAAAAACATGACAAGCCATACAAATTTTAAAACACGTTTTCTTAGAAACAACATGATTATCAACAGAAATAAAAAAAAGGAAATATGCCTCGTTGGTTTCTTCATACTACTTCATTAGTAGTTATATGTTATTTATGGTTACAAGCTTCCAAACCTTTTTCCTAAATGGCAAAACATGATAAGCCACATAAAATAAAATAAGCATAGCTCAATGTTTTTTGATATATTGGGTTGGCAACAAAGTAATTGCGGATTTCTCTCATAGATGGCTTTAGTTGAATTTTTAGGTTCGCTGACGTAATCGAAATGTCAAACACATTTTGTTATTTGATAGTTGGTACTTCAACTATCAATCAGTAAAAAAATTTTTTGATCGGTTGTGTAGTTTTTGTCTGGCGTCTGTTGAAAAATGGAAAATCAAAACGGACATTTTCGTCATACTTGGTTTTTTATTTCCGGAAAGGAAAAAACGCATCGCAAGCTCACAAAAAGTTATGTGCTGTTTATGGTGACGAAGCTTTAAAAGAACGGCAGTGTCAAGATTGGTTTGCCAAATTTCGTTCTGGTGATTTTTCACTCAAAGATGAAAAACGCTCTGGTTGTCCAGTTGAAGTTAATGACGACCAAACCAAAGCAATAATCGATTCGGATCGTCACAGTACAACACGTGAGATTGCACAGAAGCTTCATGCATCACATACATGCATTGAAAACCACTTAAAACAACTTTGCTATGTACGAAAACTCGATATATGGTTTTGGGTCTGCGATTTGTTAAAAAAACGTAATGAAAACGTTCCATTTTTAAAACGATTGATAACTGGTGATGAAAAATGGGTTGTTTACAACAATGTCAATCAAAGGCCAGGTGAACATCAAAAGCTGATATTCATAAAAAAAAAGTTATGTTATCAGTTTGGTGGGATTACAAAGGAATTGTCTACTTTGAACTTTTACCACCCAACCGAACGATCAATTCAGATGTCTACATTGAACAACTAACAAAATTGAACAATTCAGTTGAAGAAAAGCGGCCCGAATTGACAAATCGAAAAGGTGTTGTATTCCACCATGACAATGCAAGGCCACACACATCTTTGGTCACTCGGCAAAAATTATTGGAGCTTGGTTGGCATGTTTTGCCACATCCACCATATAGTCCTGACATTGCACCATCTGACTACTTTATATTTCGATCTTTGCAAAAGTCCTTGAATGGTAAAAATTTAATTAATAATGATGATGTCAAATCGTACCTGGTTCAGTTTTTTGCTGATAAAAACCAGAAGATTTATGAACGTGGAATTATGATGCTGCCTGAAAGATGGCAAAAGGTCATTGCTCAAAATGGGCAATACATTACAGAATAAAGTTATTTTGTTTCATGAAAAAATTGTGTTATTTTCTAAAAAAAAATCCGCAATTACTTAGTGCCAACCTGATATAATAAAAGAATATATATAGGGCCATTATTCGAAAAATCGACCATATGTATTTTATCACTCAGGTATCACATAGTTAAATTTACCTGTGTTTTTCAAAAGCAACTGATCTCATATTTTAGTCTTTTGGCTGCCGGCTTACGTAAATAGTTTTATTATATACGTATATTACATTTGCATATTTTTTTGATTTTTTCAAAATTTGTCTAAAGAAGGTATTTTTTAACCGCTTACCTGAATAGGTAAAAACAGGATATTTGAAAAATTAATTATATGCGGAAGGAGTTTGAAAAAAAGACTTTTTGAAGCGAAGCTTTTTACTCCTCGTTCTGTGATTTGCTTGGAGTGAAATCTGAAAAATTTTCGACAGATTTTTTCTTGGAAATTTGATGGTTTCTTTGTTGCTAGAGCTTATTACAACAAGAAAATTTAATACTTTAATATTAAATACTAAAAATATTTTCGGCCGGCCCGTGGGATCGAACCCACGCCCTTTTATACGAGAGTCCAACGCACAATCCACTAGGCCACAAAGACTTGTTAGAAACAGTTGTTAATTCAATGCTAATTATAACAGAAGCTATGCTGCAGTAGATCGTCACCATATATCAATAGATAGAGGATTGTGCATTTGCTACAACTATCAAAAATTTGCTTTTATTTGCCACAAGGTGTCTCCAGCATCGGTTTGTTTGTATTGTGGATGCGTTTGTGGTGCTGTTGGCATAGACTATAAATTATTATCTAGAGATTGCATCAACTCTGCTAAATCTCTGGCATGTGTTAACAGAGGTTAACAGAGTTTTTTTTCTTTGTTTTTAAGTGAAATAACTGTTAACACATGCCAGATAATAATTTACACTCTATGACAAGTGCGTTGACAAGTGCTTTTTTAAGTGTCAAAAAATAGATATCAATAAATATGGAATTAACAAACGCATGCATGAGTCAGTACAGCCAAGTTCACAACCATGTGTGAAGAGTCAAAATGGAAAGTCGCTGGCATTATATGCCCGTATATGTAATTGGCATGGAAATTTGACATTCAACAAAAAAAAAACAGTATATATGTTTTCTGTATATATGTTATTTATTTTATGTTATTTTAAATTTTTGACTTTAAAAGTTAATTTATTAAAAAGAAAAAATTATTAAGCTATCAAATCTATGTAACTGCGAAAAAGCTTCGCTTCTCTCGTGTGTCCAACGACGCACCTGTGTTTTTTTTGTTTTTAATAACATAATACATACAGCAAAAATAAAATATTTTTTTGCAGTGAATAATAAAAAACTTTCAATTCTAAAATGATGCCATATTTTTTTTTCGTTAGGTGGAAAAAGTTATTTAGATACAAACTTTGAGAATAGCTCTGTGCCTGTGACTTTTTTGATTCACTGTATGTGAATGTTCTGTAATCAGCGCTGCCACTTTGGTAGAATTCTACCAAAAGTGGTAGATTTTTTCCTTCGGATCGGCTATTAGTTATTTCGTAGTTTATTTTTCAATTCGGTATTTTCAATAAATATTTTTTCAGAATATAACTATAACAAATATAAAATTAAAAACGGAATCCATAACCTTTGGTTTATCATAACCATATGATTGTTGTTATTAACCAAAAAATACTGTGATTTCTTATAGAAATTGTAATTTTATCTCTTAGAATTTTCAGTTTTCAGAATATATTTAATATGTATAATTTTTAGGATTTTATATGAAAAAGGTGAATTATTATGTGATTTTTTCACAATTTATTGATAATGAATGTCTATAATGAATGATAATGAATTTCCATACCATATATGAAGTATACCATATGAGCAGGAAATTTTTTTTTAGAAGTTTTTTTAATTTGGTAGAATTTTTAAATGGGATTGGTAGTTATATTTTTGGGTGGCAATCCTTACTGCAATACAACGAAGGTCTTATACACGTACGCAGTCATAAGACTGGATAAGACACACGCGGATTTCCATTGCAAACGAGTTAAAAATATGGTGCCATCGTCTTTTACGTGCCTTTTTTGAATGTTAAAAGTTCAAAGTTCAAATTCTTTAAAATTATTTATTGTCAAGGCCTTTTCTGTTGTTGACAAGTTTGTCAAATAAACTTTCGAATTCATTTCAGAATGGGAAATTTTTTCAATTGAAAACAAATTTACTATTGTCAATTTGGAGAGCTTTGTCAACTCACCAGGATATGGCGTTAGTTTACGGAATTACAAAGATAGATTTAAATATTTTAAATTATACAAAAAAATAACATTTTGGCTTGCTTACCGAGACCTCTGATGACGATGTTTAGGTGAACAAACCGAGCACGAATCATCGGAACAACTACTCACCGAGCTGTTCGAACGCGAACGACACGAAATCTGTTAAAAGTTTAAAAACAAGATAAAATTAATTATTTTTCAGGTTTATATTTTGTAGTATTTCGTTGCTTACCCTTGGCGGCGGAGGCGAAGGTGGTCTCTTAGAGCGCGGTAATATTTGGCCGCGTTTATTTGGCGGCAACGAGCTACCACTGCCCGGCGGCGGTGAACGCCGACGACCAACCGGCGGCATACCACCACTTGGAGGAGGCGAACGACGTCTGCCAAGGGGCGAGCGTGATGACTTATTGCGTCGCATTGGCTCAGGCGGCGAACGTGGACGTGGACCGCCGGGGCCCATAGGACGTCTAGAACCGATCATATCCGGTGGTGAACGCGTGGGCATTCCACCACGTGGTGGCGGTGGTGATCTAGGACGTCCACGCATGGATCCACCATCCATCGAGGATGGTGGCGGCGACATGCGACGACCATGCCCATCCATTCCAAGTGGAGGCGAACGACGACGCATCTGCGGCGAATGTGGTGGTGATTTACGCAAACGCGAATGACTACGCGAACGTGGTGAACGCGAACGACCGTAACGTGGTGGTTGAATTCCTCCAACAGAAGAAGGTCCGCCAACGCCACCTATTCCACCGGT
This sequence comes from Coremacera marginata, assembly GCA_914767935.1. Lineage (NCBI taxonomy): Eukaryota > Metazoa > Arthropoda > Insecta > Diptera > Sciomyzidae > Coremacera > Coremacera marginata. The sequence continues at coordinate 42,995,175 of OU612044.1, read as the reverse complement.
GGAATTGTAACGAAAAGTGCCTTCACGATCACTCTCTCCAGAGCTGCTTTCGCCCTGAATATACATCTTCTTGTAGCCAGTGTGGCGCCAGCGATTAGGATCCTTCTCCTCTGCTTCAATTAGTTTCTTATCCCAATAATCGTTGGTGTTGTTTGCGCGTGCCTTTTTCATAACGTTATCGATTTCGCGACGTTTACCAGCTGGTAGCGATGGATCTAAAAGTTAAGCATTTAAAGTAAATTTTTTTATCAATTGATAGAATGGGGCGAAAATATTATAGAAAACGAAAAATCTAAAGAAAAAGTTTGGAGCTTCAGTTGAAGTTTACCCATAAAAATGGGCTAAACAGCTGCGTTGAACCAAAGATAAATGCACTAGGGCCAACCCATTACCATCAAGTACCGAAAAGTGAAAAAATCATGTTATTTACAAGCTCATCAAGTTGATAAGACGTTAGGAGAACATTATAAAAAATGTAACACACAGTGAAACCATTTAATTTCCTTTTGTCCGTAAAGTTTTAGTTTAACTTTTAACTAAGTTTAACTTTTAAGAGTGAATAACTTTACAAATGAAGCCAATTAAAAAAATCGAAATACCATAGAATCATATTGTCAGAGCTTAAAGAATATTAAAAAAACTTGATTTTTAGTTAGATTCTTAGTTAAATTATTAAAATTTACCTATTACGAAGTAGTTAATAACTATCAGGGAATGAAAAATGTCTCCATTAGCCAAGGCAGTCGCCCCATATTTCAGTGTCGTCTTTTAAAAAATTGGGATGTGGGAAGGCCCCGTATTTTGATCCAAGTTTTTTATAAATTCCAAAAATTCCGTGTTTTATAAATATGTTTTATATATTAATTTTATTTAACCCTCTAATAGGCAGACTCTTTAAAAGTGTGGTTATGGTGAATCTTATTAAATCACTACGTAATTTTCTAAAGAAACTGCAACGCTTTTCGCAAAAGTTCATTCTCCTCGCTCTACACTCAACGAAAAATTTTTTTAAAAAATTGTTGAAATTTTTTTTTTTTTGTGAAAGTAGAATTTTCATGTGAAGAAAATAGTTATCACTGGTATCTCTTTCGAGTGAATATTGTAATAGATTTATTTTCTAATCTTTCTAGACATCGTGTACCTTAGCATTACTTTAATTAGAAACGATAATTAAGCAAACCAAATATCACCACGTTTAAAAGCAAACTTGACGGCAGTGCCAGACAGAGCAAGAGCAGAGGGCCAGGTAATCAAAATAAATTACACATTTTCTATAACTCAAAAGCCTTACGTAAGATAAACTATTCGCTCTATATGACCAAAATATTACGATTTCAGGGAAAGTAGATCCAATGTCCGATTTTACATATGTATATTTCTTTAATAAAGCAATGACCATGTTGTTCAATAAATTTGTAGAATCACACATTGATATAAAAATGGTACTAGCTTTTTATAAACACGCATAAAGTGTCATGTAGATCTGACAACTTAGTCTAATATTTCCAGCTGTTCAAAGTAGATTTGCAAAGTGTTTTTTTAATATGGAAAAAATCAAGTATCGTGCAGCGATTGAATTTTTATTTTTGAAAGGTGTACTGCTAAAAGAAATTCATGAACAATTATTTGAAGTGAATAAGAACCATTCACCTTCACTTGCAACAGTGTTCAACTGGGTTGCTGATTTTAAACGTGGTCGTACAAGTCTTGAAGACGATCCAAGGCGAACAAGGATGTCCAAAGAGTGCATCAACATCAAATCGCCAATCGGCTTAGAGAGATTTAGTAGAAACTGTTGACATCTCATTAGACAATGTGAGCCTTTTTTTTTATTTAGTGCGGTTTTGGGTTTCAAAATGGAGTGTGCACAATGGGTGCCGCATTCGCAAAAACACATTCGAATGAGACTTTCTTAACAACATTTGGAGAGTTTTAAAAAGGATAAAAAGGATTTTATACGTTGATTCATCACTGTGGATGAGACTTGGGTCTACCACCATGATCCTTCTTTGGAAGAACTTACCGAGTTCGTGCTCAAAAATCTGCAAAGAAGGTTATGGCATCATTTTTTTGGTATGCAAAAGGGATTTTGTTGGTAGAATATGTTCAAACTGGAAAACAAAAAATTTGGACATTACTGCAACCTTTTGGATCAGCTTGGTGCAGAGATTCGAAAAAAGACCTGGTTTGCAAAAGGAAAAAGTAATTTTTCATCAGCACAACGCACCTGATCACAAAAGTCAAAAAAACCATTGCTAAAATCAGTGAATTAAAGTACGAAAATGAATTGTTGTAAAGTACATCCACCCTATTCGCCAGATGTAGCTCCCTCTGAGTTCTGGCTCTTCTCATTTCTCAAAAAATTTATGCGTGGAAAACGAATTTCATCAAACGAAGAGGTGATAGCAGCAACAGAATGGTATTTTGGAGACCTTCCGAAAGGCCATTACAATGATGGGATCTTCAAATTAGAGGACCGTTGGAATTGAGCTTCTGGAAGAATATACTGAATAATAAAAAGCATTTCAAGCCATAAAATAATTTTTTATTTCTATTCTAGAAACTTATTGATCAACCGGAATATATGTCTTCAAAAATAATATTTTCCATATATAATCTTTTTTCTTACGACATCTTGTAATTTGGTAGGCTTTGCTGGCCAAAAACAACAAAACTTTTTATTAATTCACTCGAAGCAAAATTCAACATTGGTATTGCTTTCCAGAGTTTCACAAATCCGACGAGCTGAGTGCAAAAATTACGTACGATCATGATACAATAATTTTAAGATAGGAGTAACAGTTCTTTTGTCGACGAACATTTGTCAAAAACGCATAGAAAAAGAGAAAACGAATAAGCAGCAAAACAGATGTAAAATTGAACTTTGTATGGATTTTGACAAGAGTTGCTCGACGCTCTGAGAAAATAGCCAGTTGTCACGGCTACCTTATTTTCATTGTACCATGTGTCAGATACTTTTTCAATAACAAGTATTTCGTTTTTAAAGTTAAATAGAATATTTTATTCAAAATATATGAATGATTGAAAATTACCGTCCGTTCGGTTTCACGACGCTTTCCAACTGTGTTTTTCTTTTCCTTTTTAGTTCTTGTCTTTTTTCATCGTGTTCTTTGTAATGTCAGTGTATTTATGTTTGTCGTTGCATAGTGTTGGTCGTCTTGTCTAGTGGTTGCAGTGCTGGGTAGCGTTAAAATTAATGTGACAGCTCGGCCGATCCTGATCCCGACATCGTCCCGATGTCATCCTGGTCAAGCTCCTCTTCAGCAAAGCCGTAAAACTCTTCGTCATCGTCGTCCAATTCTGGTGGAGCTGAGCACCACGGTTTGATTTTATCAGCTGCATAAACTGAACTGAATTTTCGCTGCGAGACTTGCATTCCTGGGATGTCTTCCAGAAGGTATCGGTCGTTTCCAAGCACCTTGGTCACCAGATACGGGCCACGAAATTTTGGTTCGAGCTTTCGAGATTCTCCTGTCGCTTGTGGTTCGTTTTCGATAACCACCAAATCGTCTTCTTTGTATAAAATAGGCATCCGGTGTTTTTGATCGAATCGCTTCTTCCACTCCTCACGTTTAGCTTGAATATGCTCCAAGGCAAAGGTTCGTTTTTCAAGGATGCTGACGTCATCTGGTTCATTTAAAATTGCGGCGACTATTTTATTTTGTGTGATATCCACGAGTTTATAATCAAAAATAAGTTCATTTGGGCTATACCCTGTTGTTGAATTTTTCTGAGTGTTGACACTCCATTGCAGTGTTCGAAGCTGGTCGTCCCATTCCTTCGCATTTTTGTTGGAAGTCCTTAAAAAGCTTAAAATCGTTTGGTTGGCGCGCTCGACCTGGCCGTTTGCGCGCGGTGTTCTTACTGCGGTTTTTATGTGAGCTATGTTGTTAGCGGCACAATAATCAGCAAATTGTCGAGAGGTGAACGCTGTGCCTCTGTCAGTAACAATACGCTTTGGAAGACCAAAATATACTGTTAGTTCGTTTATCATCTGCAATACTGGCTGAGATTTAGTGTTGCGCACCGGCTTGACCACGAGATATTTGCTAAACGCGTCACTGATGGCAATAACATGACTATTTCCGCGTTTACTCCGTATAAAGGGTCCCAAATGATCAATGTGTATGAGTCTGAAGGGCAAAGGCTCCATGCCTTCGATGTGTAAACTACCTTCCGGTTTGCCTCCCTTATGTTTGTTGTAACAGCACTCAACGCATGCAGAGATATAATCTTTGACGTATTTCCTCATCCGTGGGAACCAGAAATGGTCCCGAATTCGCTCTATCGTTTTTTCGACACCAAAGTGTCCAACTTCGTCGTGACAAAATCTGGCAATTCGCCAGCGGACTGCTTTTGGTACAACAAACAGATGCTTTTCTCCTACTCGTCGGTATAGTCTCTTATTCCGCAGAGAATATTCAGCTTTTAGTTGTTTATCTTGGTCAGCCTTAAGTACCCCCTGAAGAATTGCAACAATTTTACGTACCTTCTCGTCCTGCAATTGCATTGTAAGGAGCCAATCGTCGCTCACCACGTTTAACTGCATAACACTCGATGTTTCTTGCACCTTTGCTTCTTCGACAGGGGCTCTACTAAGTGCGTCGACGTGACCCATACGACTGCCAGCACGGTGAACACTTTCGAAGTTGTATTCCAACAGCCGCATCCACCAACGAGCTACTCGAGGAATTATTGGTGTTTTTGCTTTCAAACTGGTTATCGCCGAACAATCTGTCACCACCTTAAATTGCTTTCCAAGAAGATACGTTCGAAATCGCTGTAATGCCTCCACAACCGCTAGTACCTCCAATTCGTAGCTATGGTACCGCGACTCTACCTCTGTACAATGTCGGCTGAAGTACATTACCGCTTTCCACGACTTGGCTTGATCTGTTGATTGAAGAAGTACTGCTGCTAGTCCGACACTACTGGCGTCGGTGTGGACTTCGTGCATGCCATTATAATCATATAATGTAAGTACCGGTTCCTTAGTCAAATTTTCGATGAGTTGGTCAAACGCATTTTGCTCTGCTTCGCCCCAAATAAAATGTTGCGCAGCTGCTTTCGTTGTTAGCCTTGTGAGTGGTCTGGATATTAATGAATAATTTTGAACGAATTTTCTAAAAAATCCAGTCAGCCCCAAAAATCGGCGCACTTCGGTTACGGTTTCTGGTATTTTAAAGTGTTTAATCGCTGCCGTCTTTCGTTCGCCTGGAACTATGCCACGCCCGCTTATCTTGTGTCCAAGAAAATCAATTTCCCGTGCTAGAAAGTGACATTTATCTAGCCGCAAGGTCAAACCACATTTCCCTACAACTACTAAGAAATGCTCTAGCTTTTGCAGTCCCTCTTCCACCGTTTTGCTTGGTAAGACGACATCGTCCAGGTAGGCAATAGCTGTATTCGGTTCCAACATAGAAATTAATTTGTGCATCATACCTTGGAATACTGCTGGGGCATTTACAAGTCCAAACGGCATACGATTATATTCGTAGTGCCCTTCCGTCGTAGTAAAAGCCGTATACTGCTTCGAGTTTTCTTCGAGCTCGATTTGGTGATAACCCATTTTGAAATCCAATGTAGTAAAATAATTGTTACCGGCCAGCTGCACGAACAACTCGTCAATTATGGGCATCGGGAATTGCTGCTTTACTGTGACACGATTTAACTGTCGATAATCGACACACAAACGAAACTCATTATTCTTTTTTTCTACCAAAACAATTGGTGACGCATACGCCGAAATCGAAGGACGTATAATGTCCGATTTTAACAAATCACAAATAATGTCATTGACAATCGCGCGTCTAGCGAAAGGAATCCTGTACGGTTTCATATTAATAGGCACATCCGACGTAAGTTTAATAGACATTTTCGCGATACTACATTGCCCTAAGTTTTCAGTTGCATGGCAAAATTTATCATTATATTTAGTTTTTATTTTCTCTAACTTTGCAAAATCACCATCGGTCAAATAATTATTCAATGTGCCCCTATCATCGCTTTTTAACAACCAACATTGTTCACCTTCAATCACAAACCGATTTCCGTTCGCACATAAAATGTCTCTTCCCAACAACACGTCATGGGATATATGTTCATCTTCTATAATTAAAAGTTCGATTTCAGAAAATTGTCCATCAATTTCAATTTTTGTGTTAACTTGCCACTCACACTCATAGTGACCACCACCGAATCCACTTAAACGCACAAAACACTTATTGTGTTGGCCTAAACTTTCTGCCATGGATTTTCGTACAAGCGAACGCGCACTGCCTGAGTCAATAAACGCGATTGTTTCAATATTATTTATTTTAATTCTTTTCGTTGTAAATTTTGAAGTGGCGTCTGCAATTTTATTGCAAACCGATTCCGTCACTTTATCTTTATTCTTAACAAAACAGTTCACAGCGGTGTGCCCAGTCTTGGAACACTTTGCGCACCTTTCTCGTCGTTGCGGTTGGGAACAGTCCCTTGAGAAGTGTCCCGGTTCGCGACAGTTATAACACACGACACTCTTTTTGGTTTCTTTTGTTGGAGCTATTTCTTTAATTTCTTTTTTAATATGTCCCATATTGTTTAGCACATGTACAGCTTGAAAATTTTGTTTCGGATTTGTTACGTTTCTTATGTTATTGTACGAACAATAATTCGCAATAGCTGTTAATAATTCGTTGCAAGTGCTATATAGCCTAGCTGACATACACTTTTTGAGATCGTCATCATTTAAACCATGAATTATATATTTTATAATCGAGTGATCATCAAGACCACCTTGGCGACCGACCGCCAATACGCGATAATAAAAAGTTTCTGGATTTTCGTTGGCACCTCGTCGCATATGCACTAGTTGCATATGTATTTCCGCTGCATTAATCGTCGATGGAAATTCGTTAAAAAACGTCTGCACAAATTGCTGCCAATCCGTAAACACTTCCTGGATTGAATCTATCCATAGCTTTGCTGATCCCTGCAATTTCGTTTGCACGGCAAAAAGCAAAATTCGGTCGTCCCATCGATATGCACGGCGCAGTTGTTCAATCCGCGCGATGAACTGCGTTGAGGTTATGTTTTTATCTACCGGGTTAAACGATGGCAGAATCGAAATAACGTCATGAACGTTGCCAAATACACTGGAAACGACATGATGCGGCGATATTCCGTTTTGCTCCATACGTTGCACCGGCTCGCTTACTGGATATGCGCTGCCCCTCATAAGCGTCGGTGGTATCGTCGCAGGCATCCCGTTCCAGTGTACATTTCGGACATCCATGTACTGCGTCGGCTGCTCATAAGCGGCTGTGTAGCGTGGTGCAAAATTGGAAGCAATTACCGCTGCTGAATAATTTTCCTGCGTCTGCGTGTGCTGCATCGTCGCAGGCACACCGTTTTGACAAACAAAAACTGAATGCGTGTTGCCACCCAGCATTGGTTGTTCTCGTCGCATCTCGTTTTGTGATGATGCGTAGACAATTGGAGCACAAACGTTTTGTACAGTCGTTGAAGGATTTGTCGGAACCGTGACGTCCCCTCCATTTGTCGTCAACTGTACCACGGCGTCATGTGAAACAAATATATTTTCGTCACGTAGTCCATTTGAATTTTCTCGAATCGGTGAAGATTGGCTTAACGGAATCGTTCCGTTATGCGTACCGCGATGAACGATTTGCATGTCCGCGATTGTTTTTTCTAATAATTCTATGCGTTGCTGCATACTCCCGCACTGCGCACTTGTAAACCGTTCGTTTTTAAAATGTTCATCGAGCCTTTCAATAAGTTTTGCTTTGTTTCCCGAGCACGGCAAGCCAAGTTCTCGCAACTTAACCTTGAGCTCTTCAACTTTTAAATTCGCGAAACTTATCATTTTTACTAACTTAATTAAAGCGCGTTTGTTGCATCCCACTTCTGAAAAATTGTCAGATACTTTTTCAATAACAAGTATTTCGTTTTTAAAGTTAAATAGAATATTTTATTCAAAATATATGAATGATTGAAAATTACCGTCCGTTCGGTTTCACGACGCTTTCCAACTGTGTTTTTCTTTTCCTTTTTAGTTCTTGTCTTTTTTCATCGTGTTCTTTGTAATGTCAGTGTATTTATGTTTGTCGTTGCATAGTGTTGGTCGTCTTGTCTAGTGGTTGCAGTGCTGGGTAGCGTTAAAATTAATGTGACACATGGTTACGAATAACATTTTTTTTTCATGGCAGCACTCAACTATTTTCCTCTCAAGTTCGTTGGTATGTTGAGCAATACTAAAAGAGCGCTCATCGCTTTAATGCGATATGTAGTTTCCCTCTAAGTTTGGCTGGTAGCTCAATGCCAAGCACTGGCAATAAGCTCAATCAGCTGGAGAGTTGGCGAACTAAAATATGTATTCTGAACACATCTAATTTAGATCTAAGAATTAGTCCAGGATCTGTTAGAGAACATTTGTTGGTTGCGTTTTTAATGCAGAGCAAGAACCAGATCAAGATCTGGGAAAAAATACGTAGCTATTGAAACGTAGCTATTAGAACTAATTTAAAAAAATCCGATGGAATTTCTATGTTTCACATTTTTTCACCCGAGACATGTCCATATATAGCAAATTGGAATTGGGAGTAAATTCGATGGAAGTTTCGCCGCGGGTACGGTGTTTAGGAGTTTTTTGGTACAGAGATTGTTTTGTAGCTGTTTTGCTAACGAATACCAGAGGTCGCTGTAGTACAAATGTCTTAAAAACCATGAAAAATTATTTTGGCGCAACTTTTTTCCTATATCTTGAATATCAGAGAGCGCTGTAGTAGAAATATATTGAAAAACTCTTGAATCGTCTATCCGATTTCATTCGCCATTTCAGCCATTGAAAGGACTTTGACCGAGCTTCTTATGATCAATTGTGTTGTGTGTCGTGAAATGTTTGAACACAAATGATCGAGAACAGATTACTGACTGACTGCGAACAGATTATGTTCTCAAGAAGCTTTTCATGGCGCAGTTTTTACTCTCTGTGGTTTGCCATTGTTTGTGGTTTGCCATTGTTTGAGGTGACGGCCGAACAGAAAAATTAATTCAATTGAAAAACTTTCTCTGTCAGGTGGGTTTCGAACCACGGTTCTCTGGTGTATGGGCCACACATTCTACCCACTGCGCCACGGCCGTCATAATACATACATATAATAGAGAAAAAAAGGAATATTTTATTCAGTGAGGCGTTGCACAGCAGGCCGGGTACAGGAATTAAACGGTCATAAATTGGTCAGATTTGGCAATGCTATTGTTATTTGTGCTCAGTTTGGTTTGCCATTTTATCATGAATAGACTAGCAGCAGAACAGAGCTTGCTAATTCCGTTAGTTCATTTAGAGTGAAGAAAACCATTTCGAGGTACCATTACATCCACAAAAAAACCACCACTGTGGTGCGCTTTATGAGCCAGTGGAATCCTTGGTCTTTACTTCTTTAAACATGAGGCGGGCGGGAACGGTACCGTCAACAGCGAGCGGTATATAGCCATGATAAATGATTATTTTGTGTCCAAATTGAATGGTAAGTTTATTGAAGACATCTTCTTCCATCAGAACGGCCTGACAGGGCGCTACATTACATACAGCGCGACAAACAATCGAACTACTAAAGCAAACATTTAGCGAAAGGGCTCGATTACGATAACCTCGGTCCCAAGCATTTTTGAAGTACGCATTGAGAAAATGAGGTTAAATTGAGGGAAAAAAGGTTCATTGCATGATTTATCGATTAGTTATCGATTTTTCAAAACATTCCACTCTATATGGTAATTCGACTAAATCTTTGCTAATATTTGACCGATCCGGATAATTTGCGTATCATTCATATTTGGGCAAATTTAAATATCTTCATTAAATTATTAAAAAAGAAAAAAAACAAATGGCGATTTCAGCCCTTGAAAGGACTTTGACCGAGCTTCTTATGTTCAATGTGTGTTGTGAAATGTTTGAACACAAATGATCGAGTACTAGACCTACATGTTTTATGCCGACCCCGAACGACTTATGTTCTCAAGAAGCTTTTCATGGCAGTTTTTTTTACTCTCTGAGGTTTGCCATTGTCTGCAGATAGGTGACGGCCGAACAGAAAAATTAGTTCAATTGAAAAAATTTTCTGTTAGGTGGGATTCGAACCAGGGTTCTCTGCCGCATGAGGCCACACACTCTACCCACTGCGCCACGACCGCCACTCATTAAATTCTTAATTCATTTAAATTTCTTACTTAACCCAATTACACTACATACGAATACAACAAACCTTTTATGAAAAATATTAGTACGCCTTTTAGAAAAAAGTGTGCAATTTGTACACGCCAGAACCACATTTTAAGAAAAAAAAAATAAGAATGTATAACAATCTGTCTTGCGCATTTCAGAAAGTGTGCAAATTGCCACTTTTTTATAAAATTTAGGAAAATTTTGAATTATATCTTTATTTTCTCTTAATGCCGGATTTTTTAAAGAAAATATTGGTTTTATAAAAAAAAATTTTTTTTGCAGAACAGCGTAGCGTGGCCGATTTGGAGAAAAAAAAATTTTTTAATTTTCATATTAAAAATATGTTAATTATTTTTCGGATAACAATTTAATAAAGCACCAACCTTCGTAACGAGTTGCTTCGTAACGAGTAGAGACGAAAATGTTCGTTTTAATGCAATTCAATGTTGTTACCAGGGATGATATTGACTTAGTTGGAAAAGGGCCAGAATTCAAACGAAAATTGGGCCAATTTGACGTTAATAGGGCTTCTAGTTTTAAAAAGTGGCAATTCAATATTGAAGACTTTCTATTTGGTCACACGGTCATGCCATGGTCTCACAAATAGCACACTTTTTAATAATTTCAACAAGTCCAGTTTATTTTTGCTGAAAATAGTCAGAATTTTAAATTAACAGTTTTGGGAAATCAAAAGATTTTAACTTTTTCGTGTTTTATTTCGTTTGTGCCGTTTAAGCCGAACTTGGAAGGAAGTACTTGGTTGATCACAAAAATATCACACTCTAATTTAAAGGATTAAATTAAATCACTCTCCATCTTTATAGTGTTTAAGGTGATTATTTCAAGCTTTATTTTAAGGTGAATGAGCAATTTAATGTAGACTCTTCTCCGTTAAGACTTGTAAGAAGACGTTGATTAGAAAAAATTCACTGATAGTTTCATAAATGACCACAATCTTAGAATAAAGAATTTTGCAAGAAGAAAATTAAGTCATATTACATCTGATAAGATGACAAAACAATCGCCAAGAAATAAATTTGAAATTTGCTACCAAAACTTCATCAGGGTGTAGAAAGATGGTACTGGCCTGATTTTCTTGGTGTTGATATTGAATTGATAACAAAATTGATTAATTTGTATGTATATTAAGGCATTGTCAGGACTACGATGGAGCCTCTAGGGCTCGCTCTTTTCATATAACGTGGAAAACAAATTAATTTTGTAGTTGAGATTACTAAAAAGTATGCTTTTTATGTGATCATGGCTGTATATAACGGAACTTATTTTAATGAGAACATTTAAAAAGGCGATAGGAAATAAAGACTAAATAAAAATCACCCAAAATTTCTCCATACAAAATTCGGTTAATTTTCGTTTAGAAACCGCCAAAAAAATGATGCGGATATGCACGTTTTTGGACGAAATTTCGTTTTTCGGTTTAGCTATTTGCCATACAAAAATCACCTAATTTTTTAGGACTAATTTCACTTTTTTTCGTGTGATAGTTCACATTGACTACTAGTGAAATGGTTATCTATATTATTGTAACGCAAGCTAATTTTTTGTGATGACTATCAAATCTATACTGTAGACGCGATTTTCATAAATTTTAGGCAATTTTTTTAGGCATAATTTTGGGCATATTTTCGTTGTTATTATGTGATTTTTTTACATTTTTCTTTATTTTTTTTTTTTTTTGTAGTTTTACGTTTTAGTGGTTTTTTAATTTTATATTTTGTGTGAATTTTCTGTGGTCGATATTTCCTACCTCCAATTTCTACCTCCAAATTTAAAATTTTGTAGAACGATGGAATAGTACACAATGTTGTCAACAGACATCAACAATAAAACTTTTCTTATTAAAAATTGCGATTATTTTTTTGGCTTAAACTTTTTCAAAAGGGCCTAAAACGACTAAAAAGGGCCTCGGGGCTTTTACAATTAAAAAGCGCTAAAAAAAGCCCTAAAAGACCCCAAATATCATCCCTGGTTGTTACCCAAAATGACCAAACTTAATTTATCGAAACTGAACGAAATAGCTTGTCCATACATTTTGTTCCTTAAGAACAGAACTGCTAGCGTCTCAACTCGTCAAACGTTCGACAAGTTGCATTCGTCTCATTTTATCTATTTTGGTTCTGCCTTAATTCAGATCGGACAAATGTTAGCAAATATATAGCCGAATATCCACATTGGTTCCGTTGAGTAACTTTTTTTTTTTTTTGAGTCGATAACTTTAAAAAGTTCTACACCTCTAAAAAAGAAACCTTTACTGCAAGGCGATGCGTAGGTTCGTTATATTAATTTCCTTCCTCTTAAAAACTATCAGTCATTCCGTAGTGTGCAAATTAATAATATTACGGTAAGTTTTTGTTTTGTTTGGAAAATTGTGATTTATTTTCAAAAAAATTTTATTTTACCCATCCCAGATTCCCCTTCTTGGGTGCAAGTTTAACTTTTACCATGCGTGGCCTCCACACACATTGTACTACCAAATTACAGTGTAATTTTTTTAAATTCGCTATATTTTCCGTTATTTTATACTCTGAAAATTTAGACTTGGTTGATTTTGGAAATCAAATAGTTTCATTGTAAATTGAGCTGAGCTGGTTTGAAAATAGGGAGGAGTGAATGAAAAATTAAAGCAGCTTCGTTTCCAATTTGGACAAAAATGTGTTGGAAATGAATGTTTGTGTCCAGTCTACAGCAGAAGAGCGGATCTGAGGATATTATTTGTTAACAAATAAAAAGGTTCAGTGGTGCGTATTCTCCGTATTTTTAAGACAATATGAAAGGAGAATGTTTAGCGAGTTGCGTTCAAATAGATGATTATTAGTTACTTCAATTCCTGATCTTTGGTTGCTTTTAAATGATCTTTTGAAGTTTGAAGGGTACCAATACTAATAGCGTCTTTTAAAGATTTACATTAAGATACAGAAACCACATCACGTTTGGAGCTTAAGAGTTAGTTTTTGAAGAAAAGTTATGTTACGTTAGATGTCAGTCATTGGCTATTTTAACAATATGTATGTATTTAAGTAGTTGCTACTATATTTTACTTTTTGTTTTTGTTTTATACTTTAAGTACCTGTAATGCGGGCAACAGTTGGTTGCCTGTCCATGTGCAGTTGTTTAGCATTCAATTCGCCGCGTCTGCGCGACGCCGACATCATTGAAAGTATTATTAAAACAAACGAGAGCTAATCAATGCAATGTATTGAGTACGTCACGTTATGCTACTGTATAGACACGTTTAACGTGACGTGAGCACAATCTCAGTATGCAAATCAAACAGAATGCAATTCAATGAAAAACGCGCGCGTAGCTAAATGCGTTTAGTCGTTCTTTGGCAGACTGCCTACCTTGACAATGCAGTGAGCGAATTAATTATTTAATTAACGCAAGCACGCAGGCGTACATATACGCACGCACATAAAGCTGCAAATAATTTAATTACAAAGAGAATCATGAATAGAGGGATCAAAAATGAGAGCAGAAATAAAAGTACATAATTTTAAAAAAAAAAAATTGTTTTTCTTTTTTAAGAAAACAATATGTTAAACATACAAAATTCATTTTTTTTTTTCTTATCGAATCTCTTAAATAATACAATTAAGTACAAGGTAAACAATGCGTATACAACTAGAACATTTGTTAAATAGAATACAGGAATTCGGTATTTTTTCTTAAATTCTTCCAATTTTCGCGTATGATTGATTAGTAAAGCATTTTTGTAATATTTTAAAGGATTTGCAAAAGCTTATTTATTCAAGACTTTGTTTAAAGAAATGTGGTAACCATTTAATGAAACGATAAAGTTTGTATTTTGAGTTATCAGTGTTTTTTGTCAGTTGCTTAGCCATGAAGTCGATAGATTCCGGCGATGAAAGGCGAACGCTAAGTACGCGAGAACGACTTCATCGAAGTAATACCGATTACTTGGCTATTAAAACGGCATAAAGTCGGACCAACGAGCTGGACTTCTCACGAACGAAAACGTATACACGAAACCGCGCGCATCCAGCTTTACCGATTTCTTCCTACACAGGACAGACGAAAAGATATAACCGATAGCTTTGAGCACTGAGATATTTGTACGTGTCAAGCAGACGCAGCTCTACAGCGGCGAGTTGTCGATTCGTTTAATTTATTCAAATATCTTAATATTTTAAATCTCAAAGAAAACATAAAAGCGTTGATTAAATTTTGATCAATTTGTTTAAAATTTGTAACTCAACCGATTCCAAGCCTGTTCTGCTGACATTTATCACGCCGTAAAACGATTTGCCGGTTACACACATCAAAAGCACGCAATTCCACATTCATTGTCATTTTAATATATCTCAGGATATAAAAGCCATTTCAACGTTGAAACATCCCTCTTGATCCAAAACGAATGCCGAAACCCGCTTACAACTAATGTGATTTCCGTGGTCATTCCTCGCTGTTAACGCTACGCTCGCTTATTCACGAAACCGGGTACCGTTCGCTTAGCAACAACCAAATGTATCTAAACTTCGCGCCGCCTGCGTCAGTGTCGCAGTACCTCCTCTACCGGTAACTTCAAACATATGCTTTTATTTTATGTCCAATTAAAATTTATGTATTTTTTTCAAGACTGCTTTTATGATTTGCTTTATATTTATATTTCACCAGCTTACACGCATAAATTACTTAATTTTTTTTCGCGTCATTATTTCAAGCCTCCACTAATCGAGACTCCGCACGACAAGCGACGCGACCGACCGACATCGATAGCACAAGAAATTTCTCTGCTTCCTGCTTGCAAATATTTTCAATTGTCTTTTTAACTTATTTTTACAAACAAATCAAGCAATATTTTTATTTTCAAGAATTTACATACGTTTTTAATAGTATTTTATAATTTTTATGAAATTCCGTATAGTTTTTCTTGCTGATTTTCACAATTTTCACACAGCCTAAATTTTTCGGCACAAAACGAACTTTATGCTGCGACGGCGACCATCTTGGAATGAGTCGATACAAAAAATATCGATATTTCTTTGTCAAAAATCCAGTGACTTGGCAGCATTATTTGAAAAATTTTATGGCACTCATGTATTTAACCCTGGAGACACACGTGCAAGTAATCTCTTGCAAGTAGAGAATATATATTGCCTTCGAAAAAGTTCGAAATTATCTGCAAGTTGCTTCAGCGTCAGCAAGATGATTTAAAAAATGTCGTCGAATGCAAAGGTTCTCCCTGCAATTGCAGTATTGAAATGAATAAGTTAGAAAACAAGGAAACCATGTAACTAATGTTGCTTCTTATACTAAATTGCGAAAAACCCGGAAAAATCCGCAAGAGCACAACAAAAACATCACTTTTATCCCCTTTTCTGACATTTACTTGCTGCAAGTGACAAAATTCACTGTATCTGAAATTTCCTTGCAAATAACGCTGCAAGTAGACTGCAAGTTCGAAAATGTGAGTGCGTTAGTAAAAATGTTTGTATGTATTGAGTTTTTCAGACTTGCACTTGCACGTGTGCTTGCCGGGTAAAAGACGTGCGCATATTGGCAATGCGCTAACGAACGAAGTCCTTATTTTTCCACTTTATGGGAGAAAAATGTCAGTGGTGGTGGATCGTAAAGCAAAAGTCGGAAACATATGTTTTATAGAGCGCTGCCATATCTTTTTAACAAAATTGCCATTAATTAACTAAAGCATTGTGAAACCCAAATCATGAAAAGTCATAGTTAACTAACAGTCTATAGTTTAATTAACCAATTGGTTAACTAATGGTCGTGAATGCACTTTAAGGGTACGTGTATGGTTGTGTGTTTGTGTTTGAAGCTTATTCGGCAAGTAAAACGTTAAAAAATCAAAGTAAAAATAAAAATAATTGTCTGAAAAAAAAGAAAAAATTTAACTCAAAAATAAAATACTGAACTCCTAAAAACATTTTTGTTTTATGAATTAAAAAAGTCAAAATTTATTGCAATTTACGTCTACTTTCGTTAAATTCTTTGAAAATTTGCTTTTTTCAGCAATTTTGAGGTATTTCGTTGACTTACTGTAATTTGTGGTATTAATGATAATTTGGTATTTTTGGCGTATGGTAATTTGTGAGAAGTCAACGCAAGAAAAAGAAAATTTGTGAGGTATTTTCAACTGACAACACTGGGCTGTACCAACCGCTGGTAAACAATGCGACGATTGTATTATGTGGTTTCTAGCTTGCAACGTTTGGGCGTATATCACACGTTCGAATGAAAATATTTATCCAACCTGTCGTTGTAAGTGACGGTTGTACTTAAATTGTATCGTGTGTAGTCATTCGTACAGCCGCTGTAGCAATTTAATTTTGTTTTTGATTTTGTCGCGTTAACATAAAATGGTTTCAGTAAAACAATCGGAATTTTGGATAGATTTTAATGAAAAATATAAATCATTTGTATGTTTAAGGGATATACATTCCAAAGACTACTTAAATAAAGTTTTTAAAGGAAAAAGCATTGGAGGTTCTAGTGGATAAGTGCAAAGAAATAAGTCCAAATGCAAAAAAGGACTTATTTCTTTACCTTATACCGAAGGTTTTTTACCTTATACCGAAGCATCTGACAAGAGCACAAAAAATACCAAAAGTTCGACTTATCGTGCAAAACTGGCAGCTCTAGTACAGCCATTGTTCAGCCATTGTATAGGGGGTTTCAGACAATACTATATGTCCAATGACATGTATGATATGTGAAAGCTCAAACTACACGTCCATCCAACATGTAGTACGAAAATCAAATGATTTTGATTTTTCTGCCTGTCCATCCGACATGTAGTATTGTTCGAACACACTTTCATCGGACTCGCTGCATTTTTCATTCTGCAAAAATTATAAGCGTTCAACATAATAAATTTTAGAAGGAATTTATTGAACGTTATAGGAGTTTTTTATTAGAGCAGCAAGAAATTATTTTGCCATTATTAAGGTGTGTTCTTTTTGAGATCTGAAAAATAATGATGTCTATCCAACATGTAGTATGTCTAAAAGGCCATCGAAAAAATTAAGTTATTTTGTCGAACTACATGTAGGATAGACATGTAGTATTGTCTGAAACCCCCTTATCGTGTAGAGCCCCTGTAAAACAAGTAGATTCACTATTTGAATCCACATAAAATTTACTGTTTTTTTTTTTGCTAATGCTGAGTTATAAGCAATCAAAGAACATTGTTGCGACTTCGCACTAGTGTGATTCCAAAAAATTAACGATAATAATCCTTGTCGTTAACGGTAATTGTACGTGCCACGTTCTTAGAAAATGCAAGTTTTTGCTAGTTAACGACAGCGACAGCCGTCATTGTCATTAAAGCATTTGGTAATTCTGTTACAGGTGTAGTGTTAATTGGTCACCAACCCAAAGTAAACATCGTCAAGTGCTCAGCGGTCATCAACCTAAGGCGCCTGCTACACGATCAATATATATTGACCGCGATTGAATACCGCGATATTTATGTAACGTGTAGCATGCAATATTGATGGATCGTGATCCAGATCGCAAAATATCTAAATATTTTGAAATCTAGATCGCGGATCGCAAATTTGTCAATATATATTGAACGTATAGTATATTTGCAATTCACGATACTGCAGCTAAATAAGAATGAATCAAATAAAAATTACCTAATTATATGGAAAAAATATGAACAGCTAGTAGGTTACAGTAAAATAAAAAGAAAACAAATAAAGTAACTGACTTATTTCTCGAGTACTTTCTAATTTGTGTGCAAACAAGATAGCTACACAGGCTTTTTTATTTTCATGCGTTGTTTTGTTCACTCTGCGTTGATGTCATAAATATTGAACGTGAAGCATTCAAGCGCGATCCATCAATCTATGAATTAGGACCGCGATCCAAGTATCACAATAAATATTGATCGTGTAGCAGGCGCATAAGGGAACTACAACAGCTCGACCTGCATTAATGTCTTGGCAAA
This sequence comes from Coremacera marginata, assembly GCA_914767935.1. Taxonomy (NCBI): domain Eukaryota; kingdom Metazoa; phylum Arthropoda; class Insecta; order Diptera; family Sciomyzidae; genus Coremacera; species Coremacera marginata. The sequence goes on along the minus strand of OU612044.1, from coordinate 42,976,975 downwards.
TGAACAAACATAATATTAAACATTATATTAAAAAAATATTTTCTGAGTGTAAACGCGTAATGTTTTCAAATTCGTTAAGCGCGATGTATATAGTTCACCACCAATAAAATTCCATTCTTATTAACACAGATCAATTTATCTTAAAATTATCTTCTAAAGAACAACATTTCATCATTATTTGGACAATTGGGCCTATTCGGCGAAATCTGTTATTCTGTTACGCATTTTCTGTTATGAATAACGGCCCCTTTGTGCAACGTGAAAAAATTTGAATAAAAACGGAATTGTCAAAATCAGTTTTTACACAAAAGGGTCCTATTTGGATATAATTATATTTATTTCTATATATTCTATTTATATATAAAAATACAAAGTGGAAAAAGCGCCTGTTCCCCTCTGCTACCCATAATTTATAATCAATTTACAAATTTATAGGCTAAAAACTATAGGCTAAAAAAATAGAGTTCCTACCTAAATTTTTTTATTTTTACGAATTCGGTGGGTGAACACTAAGTAAAAATGGGTCACAGAATCGGTTGTCAGAATTTAATAGATTATGTAATTTTTTTAACATAGGCTTGCCACCTAAATTTTTAAATTTTAACGAGTTCAAAATTACGTATTTTTCCATAAGGCTGACACTTAAATTTTTTAGTTTTACGAATTCGGTGCTGGGGAGAACACTAGCTAATATATATGTCACTGAATCTGAATCTGTTGTCATAAGTTCAAAAATTATGGTATTTCTTACCATTGGGATGCCACCTAAGTTTTTAAATTTTTACGATTTCGGTTCTGGGTGAAAATAAGCTAAAAATGGGTCGCTGAATCCGAATCCAAAGTCAGAACTTAAAAGTAACGTAATTTTTTTCCATAAAGTTTCCATCTAAAACACTACGCAAAAATTATTCGCTGAATCCGAGCCCGTTATTTGAGTCTAAAAACGATGTAGTTCTCTTACCATATAGATGCCATCTAATTTTTTTTTTTACTTTTATGAATTCGGTCGTGGGCGTACACAAGGTAAAAATGGGTCTGTAATTTTTTTCATAGAGCTGCCATTTATTTTTTTTTTTTATTTTTACGAGTTCGCTGGTGAAAGATAAATCACCAAAATCCTCTACAATTTTTAAAAAACGCTTTACCGCTACAGTTCACATAGACACACCCAAACCAGTTTTTCTAAATACGGAAACTTCACAGACACTTAACTAGTTATATTTGTAATTCGCTCATCAACACAAACAATGGCTTGATAAACATTGTCCGGACTCTGCTCCATCGAGACAAATGGTTGAAAAGTGGATTGCTGAAATTAAACGTGGTCGTACCAGCACAAATGATGCAGAGCGCAGTGGACCCCAAATCAGACTGTTATTCCACAAAACATCAAAAAAATTCACAAATTGGTTATGAATGATCACAAATTGAAGGTGCACGAGCTAGCTGACATTGTAAAGAAATTAGATGGTAGTATTTTTACCATTTTACACAGAATTTGGGAATGTCAAAACTCTGTGCAAAATGGGTGCCGCGTGAGCTCACAGTCGACCAAAAACAACAACGAATTGATGCTTCAGAGGACTGTTTCGCGCTGTTAAACCGCAATAAAATCGAATTCTTTCGTCAATATGTGACAATGGATAAAACAAGGTTTCACTATTGCACACCAAAATCCAAAAGACAGTCAGCTGTCAGTGAACAGCAGTCGACGAACCGAATCCAAAGCGAGCAAAGACCCAACAGTCTTGTAAGGTGATGGCGTCTGTATTTTGGGATGCTATCTCCAAAAAGGAACCACCATCAACAGCGACTATTAGTGTGCACTTTTGGATCGGTTGAAAGCTGAAATCTCCAAGAAACGGCCCCATTTGCAAAAATCGATGGAAATCGGTGTCACAAATCGATGAAAAGATGGCAAAATTAAATAAATCGGGCTTCAAATTGCTTACCCATCCACCGTATTCTCCAGATTTAGCCCCCAGTGACTTTTCCCTGTTTTCAGATCTCAAGAGAATGCTTGCTGGAAAGAAATTCAAGTCCAATGATAAAGTAATCGGTGAATCTGATTCCTATTTTGACGAGAAAGAGAAATCGTACTATAAAAGTGGTATCGATAAGTTGGAAAATAACTTTGCTCGTTGTATTGCTCTCGAAGGCAACTATGTTGAATAATATAATCGAGTTTTATCAAAATTTGGTTTTTTTTTTACCTTATTTATTTTATTTTTATTTTATCTTTATTTTATGAGTACTGAAAATGGTTGAAATCGGTTGGATCCTAGGGGTACCTTTCTTGGACCTATATTCTATACTAATTTTTACACCCCAACGCGTACTGCGTAAGGGTTATATTAACTTTGTCATTTCGTTTGTAACGCCAAGAAATAGGAGTGGCAGTTATAGAAAAATATATATTTTTTGATCAGCATCATCTCCTTAGTCGATTTCCGTGTGTCCGTCTATCTGTCCGTCTGTCCATCTGTCGACACGATTACAGCCGTAATTTCAAAGCAATCGCGATGAAATTCAAAATATAAGTTTTTTTTTAAAAAGGAAGATCAACCAAACCACGCCTACCTCCCATACGAAGAGACTTTATTTTAACCGTAAAATGTCTTTCAAATCCACAAAAAAAAAGAAATGCCTTAATATTCGGCCCGTAAGCTTTGATCTTCAATTTAAAACCTGGCTATGAAATTTTGGAAAAACCGGATGAAAACCACGCCTACCTCTCACACAAAGTGTCTTCATTTTAAATGTAAAATCTCTTAAAAATCTGCAAAAATTAAAGAAATGTCTTCAAATTATGCACATACACTTTGATATTTAATATAAGCCATCTCTATGATATTGGCAAAATCGGATGAACACACGCCCACTCACCATACAAAGTGGCTTTATTTAAATCGTTAAATCTCTTGAAAATCCACAAAAATTAAAGAAATGTCTTAAAATTTTGCACATTACCTCTGATATATAATATGAACCACCTCTATGATATTTGGCAAAATCGGATCAAAACCACGCCTACCTCCCATTCAAAATGTCGTCATCAAAATAAGAAAACTTTCCTTAATATATTAAACTGAATAGCATCGTGTATGTCGTGGCTAAAGACTACGAATACACTTCAGTATGGCCACGGGGGAAGGGTATTTTAGCTTCGGTACCCTGCCGAAGCTCCATCCTTACTAGTTTTACATGATTTTGTATTGAAGGTGCATGAAAAAATTTACCGATCTCAACGAAACTCGGCCAAAATACTTAAAAAAATACAGTTATAGATGCGCACTAAAAACGGTTGAAATCGGTAAGACTCTAAGGGCACTTTCCCTGGCCCTATATTTATTCTATATATGATTTTTTATGGGAGGTACATACAAAAGTTGACCGATCTTAACGAAACTCGGCCAAATACTAAAAAAATTGTGATAAAATAACAAAAGGCTGAAAATTCACTTATTCAAAAATCATTGCTTAATTTTAGGCCTAATTTTATTCTGATGCAGAGAAGAAATGGCCTGATAGAACATTTTTAATAAGGCAATCACTAAAAATTGGAAAAAAGCGGAGTATATTTTACATGTTTCAAAGAGTTCAAGGCAAATATTTAATGGCACTCTATTTACTTTTTAGACAATTTTGGGCGATTTTTTTATTGGACATGTAGCAAATCAGAGTTGAGCGGAGCACAAGAAATAAAAGAACTGAACTTACAGAGTGCAAAAAGAAGGAAGTAAAATCATTTAATAAAGAAAAGTATTCACAAATACAAAGGACCAGTATTGCCAGAATAACAAAAGTAGTTTTAAGTTATATTCACAATAGACCACTAAAAAGTTCAAATTTTATATATTTTGTGGAAAAAACTTCTCTATTTATCGTTCTATAACATTTTTGTTTTTTTCCAATCAAATGCAAGACATATTTTTCTTCTGTCTTTGACCTTTTGGAAAACAGTTATTTTATTATAATATAGCTAAAAATTTATTTTTGGGAGTTTTTTTAGCAACTACTTATGAACGCAAACTGTGCATTTGATCATTTAAGCAAAAAAATGCTCGCGTTTGAAGTGTTGTAGCACCCACAAAAATAGTTTAATTGTTAAAAATGTAAATTAAATTTTCTCTTATTTGATTGATTTCCTTTAAAATGATATCAAACATGTTGGGTTTCTTTGCCATGAACTTTTTGATTTTTGTCTAAGAAACTGAACACTGTGCACCGGCTTAACATGCAAAACAAAGACAAAAAATTAACAGGCAAAACAGCACATTTCAGAATTATCACATTAAACCTGAATTGGTAAAAACTTAACTGTGAATTGCCCAATAGTCAAATTGTCTTCAAATTCCAAAAATATTTCTGCTTGTAAAATTTTTTGATGATTTATTGGATGGAAAATTTGATAATGTGAACAATCCTATTTACTATTAGGTTTAGAACAGAACACAACCACAACTCATACAAAGTGCTCGTTACTTTGGCACTCTAACCTCAATTTTATCCAAACTCTTTTGCTTCCATTGCTTTTTAAACTGTCTTACAACAATTTTGCAGGCGCAGCATAAATTTATGTTTCATTTTGAAATGTCAGCGGTTGGATCGCATTTCTTTGCCTTCGTAGCATATTAATTTCTTTTTTTTGTTCTTTTTCTTTGAGTGCTATTTTTCAAACGTTAATTATAGTTTAATTAAGGCAATTTATTAAACGGTGCTAACTTCAAAATGTGGGAAAAACATATGAGTACGCTTTGCATTAAAATTCATGTTGTTTTTAAATAAAAAGGTGTTTTAATTCAGGTTTCAAATAAACAAAATTTTCTTGTATTAATTGGTGATAAAGCGAATGTTGTTCGCCTTCCTCATTTCGTGTTGGCTGCTTTGCATTGTTGTTTTTGTAACATACTGCATTCCCTCTTTGCACCTGGCGAAGCTTTTACGTTCGGTTTCTGCTTGTGGTCTAGTAGAAAACAACAACATTGGGCTGTCGTAGATCCTGTTCTTGTAGCTTTTTTTTTTTGTTGATTTCATGCTAGCCATGGATTTGGATGCCTTAAGAATAGCTGATTTTCCAGACATTGAAATTGCGGCACGAATGCGCGATACAAACTATGAAAAATTTAAGACTTTGGTGCGGATGCATTTATCCTTTGAACTGGATCTAAATACAGATGAGTATGTCTTTGGCAAAAAATCCAAATTGAACCTTTTATCTATAAATTTGATATATTAAGATTTGATCTACCTTGTCATGAAATTGTCTACGAAGATAAAGGAAAATTGAAGAAATGGAATCGAATGTCCAAAAAACACAACAAAGGGATTGGGAGCAGCAGTGGCTGCAGCGCATATGGTAAAAGCGCTGCTAGTGCTGGTAACAGCCCGACGGAAGGCTTGCAACAACAAATAGATCCCGGATTTATGTTTCATTTGCAGGAGTTAAAACAGTTCTTGTTACAAGAAAGAAGTGCGCTGCAGATTTTTCTGCTTTGTATTTTTCATTGATTTAATGGATTTCTTTTCTCCTAGACATAACACAAGAGGGTCTTTTTCGCAAGACTGGGTCGGCTTCGCGTCAAAATGAGCTACGGTTGCAAATCCAGAATGACAAACCTCTCGATCTTGCTGGCGGTGGCTACTCCGCTCACGACTGTGCCACGGTATTCAAGGGCTATCTTGCTGAACTGCCAGAACCTCTCTTAACCGATGCTCACTATCCGGCGCATCTACAAATAGCTCCATTGTGTCTTACTGCTTCGACAAACAGCAGTCTTGAATCATCTTCGTCTGCATCGAAGAAGCCACCCAATCCAGAACGTTTGAAGCGCGAGCAACACTTGCTTAATTCAATGCAACTCCTGCTGTTGTTGCTGCCAATTGAGAATCGTCAACTTACCCAGCACATCATCGAAATGCTTCATGCAGTAGCGAAACATGCGGAGACCAATAAAATGACAGCCGAAAATCTAGCAACGCTCTTCGCTCCACATCTGATATGTCCGCGTAATTTACCACCCGAGGCACTACACTATGTAGCCAAAAGGATGTCCAGCATCATAGCATATCTGATACATAAGGGTGCCACAGTGTTTGAAGTTCCAGCAAAACTCTCTACAGACATACGCGCCTATTTTATGGAGCGCAAACGTAAGAAAACAATGTCACCTGAGCATACGCTCGATGAATCTATTTCGGATATTTCCACTGTAAATACCGTTTATACTTTTGTGGATCGTGAAAAAACCGCTGCAGCGCATACGGCGAACAACACGGACACGGAGCTGGCCCAGCTCTACGCCCATATACAAAGCATGCCAGAGTCATCCAAAAAGCGACGATTGATTAAACAATTCAATAAACAAAATGGACAAGGTCAGCAGTGTTGCTTTGCCATTGTTTTGTTTAACATATTTTTTTAATTTGCTGTCATGTTAGGCACGCCACTGCAGCTGGTTGTCATGAATCGTTTAAAAAACTCGGAAGCTTCACGCAGCGCTAAATCTATTGGAGATTCCATAAAGAAGCATATTTTTCACAAAAGCCTAATGTCGCGTACACCAAAGCGCACAAATCCACCTGTGCCCATTGGTCTTGAGGTATGTATACAAATTAACGCAAAAATGTTTTTAAACAGTCCAAGTGCAAAAATACAGAAGCTTAAACTTAAAAACTGTATGATCTATGTACGAAATGCATGATTTATGCAAGTTATGAATGATAAAACTAAACAGTCAAAGCTAAAATACAGAAGCTTAAACTTAAAATGTAGCTCTATAATCTATGTGTAAAATGCATGATTTATGCAAGTTATGAATGAAATAATAAAACGGTCAAGGTAGCTTGCATTGTTATTTCATTATTAATTTCTTTTACATAATATCGTCTTTTACACTTGTGGTGAAGAAAATAAACTTGTTTAGTGTGGAAACTATAAATTGTTTGGCTGTGCGAATTATCGCCCAAAACCCTTGCGCTCAAAAACAAAAATGAACGAATGCCCAACAAAAATTTTGGACGATCATTCATTTTACATTTTTGGGCAAAAAGATCCCCCTTTCTGTGATCGTTCATAATGAACAATCGCCCAATTTTCCAGAAATGTAAAAACGCCCAAAGCAAAAAAATTGGGTAATGTATGAACAAACTTCAAAAAATTTTAGGTCTTAAAAATTAACGAAAGCCTTTTGTAACAGAGAAGCACTTTCTTTTAAGTCACGCGGATTCAAGATATAAAATTTAAAACAACGAATATATTTTGTACAAAGGAAATAATACTTTCCTTGCTCGAAAAAAATAAAGCTTAAAAATTTACAAAAAATTCAAATACTTTACAAAAGTTAAGTGTGAAGTAAGTTATTGTTCTTTAAAAATCTTCTGATTTTTTACTTGTGCGAAGGTAATAAATAGTAAGAACTTTCAAATAATTATTGCCCTTTTATAAAAGAAAATAATTATTCTTTTAAAAATTGCGATATTCTTCCTACGAAACCTTTCTTTTAAGTTCGCGTTGATTGCGCCGGCCGCACCGGTGAACCCCCCAGCCCCCTTCCGGTGTCTAATATAATCATAACATTTGATATGCATTTAAGGAAAGGTACCATTTTGTTACGATTCGGTATTTTCTTTGTAGGCGCATTAAACAGGAGACACCAAACGGGTTTTGCCTGTTCCAAAAAGCCACAAGAACCACATCTAACTTTGAAGCGTACAATGGAGTTCCGGCATGCATAATGTGACCAACTACTTTTGGTGAAATTTCGGAATAAAGTCTGTAATCTGGATCGAAATTTCGGTATTTTTTTTTTTCGGTTTTAATATAGTTTAAATTAACGATCAATATCAAACATTAAAATCCATAATTTCCGACGTTTAACAAGTCTACATTTGAAGAAGAAGTACTAGTAACAGGATTTGCATCGGTCTTCTTTTTTATTTTGAAGCTGTATTTATCTTGCTTAGCGATTTCAAAGTAATTTTTGGCTTGATTTTGAAGCATGAAACTTGCAAATAATACTTGAATTGATAGTAAATATCAGCGAAAAAAAGACAGGAATTTTAGGTTATAATAAGAGATCACAATGAGTTTTTCGAAAAGTTTTGGAATATCAGACAATATAGCAATACCCCTATAATTTTCAACAGACCTTTTATTACCTTTTTTATATATAGGTGTGAGATGGGAAGATTTCCAGTACGATCGAAAGGTATCTAGGACCAAAGATTTTTTAAAAATAATATGGAGCGGTCTGACAAATTGATATACGCATTGGATTAATAAGCTTGGAGGTATTTGTTCGGGGTTAGGAGGCTTTTTTAGATCAAGATTAATGATGGTCTTACATATTTCCTCCTGAGTTAGATTGAGCTTGTAAATTAAGGGTGATGTGTTTGGAGAGTTAGAGGGTGATATAATCCGATTTAAAGATACACAAAATACATCTTTAAAATTATCAGCAAAGAGGTTACAGATCATTTGAGGGTTGGAAGAAACCACGTTACCTTAAAACATGGACGTAGGGTAACCACATGATTTGCGTTTAGTAGTAACGAAATCAAAGAATTTTTTAGATTTTTTAATTATATTCTCACCAATTAAATTTGTGTATGATTTATACGCTTTATTTGACTTGATAGAGAATTCCTTAGACAGTTCCTCATATCTTGTCTTTTCTTCATCACTAACGTTGTAGGAGTTTCTGATGATTTTGTGAAGCTTATTTCTTTGATTTCTTAACTGCCTAAGATTTCTGTCCAGACGTGGCTCTGAAAGTTTGTCCCTTTTCTTAATTTTTGTGACGTACCCATCAATTATATTAAGAACACGCTGGTTAAAGAGCGACACAGCACTATGCAATTCTACAGCCACAAGTTCGTTCCAGTTCCAGAAAAGGAATAAGTAATATTAGTGGTGGCTAACTCAACAGTTAGGGCTGTGTGATGAAGTGTATTAGAGAAAATATGCTTAGCATCACAAGTTTGATTAATTTTGACTTCATCATAGGAGCTTATGAAGACTAAATCTAACCACTTGCCATTCTGATTTGGGTGTGGCGCAACTTGCTGCAGATCATTATTATAAAACGTACTAAATAAGGTAAAATCAATCGAGTTGAAGGGATTAAGTTGTAGAAGTCAGTTGCCATTTGCATCTATTTCAAAGGAAACATTTGGACGATTAAAGCCTCCCAAATATGATGACCTTATCTTCTTCATTCAAGAAAATCATTAACGGTGAGATAGATTCACCTAACACTTTATATGCGTTTTCTGTTGCACCTGCAGGAATATAAACGACACAAATGTAAATGTAGAGATTTGTTCGTCAGCACATTCTAGTTATTAAGTGTTCGAAAAATTGGAAAGAACAAGTATTAGACAACCTGACAACGCTGGTAATATCCAGCTGATGCCGCACAGTGGGTTGAAATCGCCAAAAATGGAGATTAATTCACCTAGAAGTCGGAGGAACTTTCGACTTTTTCTTTAGTTAGAATAGCCGTCTGTCTATTTGTCCGTCTGTCGACATGATTACAGCCGTAATTTTGAAGCTATCGTCATGAAATTCAGTAACTAAGCTTGAATTAAAAAACTAAAGATCGAGTTCGAAAATGAGCCAAATCGGATGAAAATTACGCCTGCCTTCCATACAAAGTGATATCATCAAAACGGTAAAATGTCTTTAAATTCAACAAAACTTAATAGATGGACTTGAAATTTTGGAAATGAGCTTTGATATTTAATGTGTACTATGTGTATGAAACCAAATTGAAAGAAACCACACGTACCACTCATACAAAGTATTTTCATAAAAAAAGTTTTTTAGTATGCACTCTGAGTTTGAAATTCGGCACAATCTAATAAAGATTCCACCAACCATACAAAATTAAGTCATTTAAATAGTAAAACCTTCATAAATTCCTCAAAAATAAATTCATTGCATAATATAAATAACTGCAGTAACTAAAATGTATTCTGAATTTGAAATTTGGGGAAGTTGTAGGAAAGCCACGACTCGACTATCGTCCTTACAATGTTACGTCATCAATATAATAAAACCTTCAAAACTTCGGCCCAGTCGAAAATAATTCCTTACTAGTTTTTTTTTTTAACAAAATTCATTAAATATTACATAGTGATTCATTTATTTGAAATATGTTTACATGGAAAAAAATGTGACTATTTTCACAAGTTATTTAATAAAATTGATTCCTCGTAAAAACGCGCAACTTTTTGTTGCTTTTTGATATTTCTTTTGCGACCGCAAAAGATATTTCTTTGCGGTCGCGTTTCTTTTACTTAGAACAATCAAAGCCGATGGAAAAATCTAGCCAATCTTAGTTTTTTCAATGAAATATTCCTCTTTTCTGGCACTTCTATTCCACTGAATCTCAAAATCAGTGATAAAACTGAATTTTTTGCCATTAAAACCTTTCATATTATCTTGTGTTGGTTTAGTATGGGTCTTTATTGCCTCGTTTTCATTATACTGAAGAGTTCTCGACGGGATATAAAAAGTTTGTTAGGATTTGTTCCTGAAATAACATAAGCATCAGTAAGGGCATCGCGACAAATTCAGTTTTCTAAAGTAAACACTTTGGCCTTCTACTAAATTAGTTGCACATCACTTAAATTGTTAAGACAGTTGAACTAGTGGCATATTCGTACTAACAAAATAACAACGATAACAAAAATTTGAATATGAACAAAACAGAAAACGACAACAGAGCAATGCTTATACTTTGCAAGCAGTTATTTCGTAAAGACTAAGAACCGAAAACACTCGCTAAAATAGTCCTTCGCAAAATTAAGTGAACGCGGGCATTATCTTGATGGAAGAGCACTTTTTTCCTCGCCAAATGGGGGCGTTTCTCTTTCAAAGCGTCGTTGAAACGGTCCAATTCGGCTGCATAGTATTCGAAGGTAATCGATGTAGATTATACCGCGTTCATCCCAAAATAATGTCGCCATAACCTTTCCGGCCGATAGCACCGTCTTTATGGTCGGGAGGTAGCAAACGGGGCACCCATCTTGCGGATAATATTTTCTTTAACTTTATGACTTTACTTTAACTCTCCGATCGGCCAACACGATATCGTGAATTTTAGTCACCATTTCTGGTGGTCACACGAAATTCACTTTTTTACATTTTCGTCAAAATTCACAAAATCGTCTACTATCAATAGCTGCCAAACACAAACTAAGCGTCACAGCGAGTTGAAATTTTGACAATAGTCTATTTACAGATGGTAGTTGACAGGATCAGTGTTGCATTTAAAGGTACTACGCGAAAAATTTAAAAACTCACTAACTTCTCAAATTGCCCTCGTATTTTTATATTTACGTGCCCAAAAGAAGTATCAGTAGAACATATAAAACAGTTGCAAGTGTCTTTTGTAAAAATCATACGACGCCTACTTTTTTTTATGAGATTTGTCATTTTATTATTTATCAAAAACTTTTTTTGGCTTAACTTTACCAAAAACAATTTTTCTACCTCACGGATCACATATCTTATTTCTTCTCATTCACCACCGTGGCTCATATTAAAGAAAGATTATTTTCTAACATATTATACATATTAACATATTATAACAGTAATAATTATGAAATTACAAAGACTTTTAGAGTTGTATTTTTTTATACATGCCATTGTATATTTTAGCATTTATTCAATTTCATAAAATGGTACATTTGAGATAGCGGTATCATTCGGAGAATGTTAAACCGATATTTTTATTCAAGCTACTTTTTTTCAACAACTGTTGGAGCTTTACATCAAAGCCCGATTAAATATACGTCGTAGACTATAATACACGACTATGTAAGTCTTTTATTGCAGGTTGATTTATAAAAATCTAAGAATGCGCATAACTCGCAAAATGAAACCATAAAATGATCCATTTTAGACAAACTTTTTCAAGCACTCTGAAATTAGTTGATTTGAACAAGAAGTTCAGCATTAAATAAATACGTTTTTATAAAAATTTTAATCGAAGCAAGTCTATTTGTCTTTCACCCTCGAACTTTTTTTTAAAACGTACGTTTGTTAATAACTCATGATTTCTTATAAAACTAAGGACTCGCATTTATTGTTGCATGTTTTTAAAAAGTTAACCGAAATATTTTACTTTCCTTAACTCAACTTCTCCTCTTGCTTTCTATATCTATTTCTCTCCTCATAGACTCCCAATTTCTCGAACACAAAAAATCCCAAACTGCGCGTTCTTTTTCAAAGTCCAGCACCAACAGCAGCAAATATTCCACGTTTTTCTGTAAGCAGTTCTACTACTTCCACCATCACCCCGCTGACTCCTAATTGTACATCTCAAACTACATATTATGCCAGCATGTCATCAACATCATCTATCACTTCATCATCTACACCACATTCATTGTCCAACAACAATTCACCGTTCATTATTAAAAAACATCCACTGCAAAAATCCATCTCTTCATCCTCCCTGTTGGCACGTTCGTCGTACCAGCCGGATGAGGAGGGGATTGCCAAAATATGTGCCTCTTCCTCATCCTCTTCCTGCGCCGGCTCTTCATGCAGCAGCGATGATTTTGCACTACAATCCGGTTCAAAGTCATCCATTTCCGCACCCGTTAGTCGTCAAACTTCGAGTGATTTAAATGCCGCGACTAGCTGCTCATCGTCTTCCTCTCTTTCCAACACATCCGCACAGCACTTTCAGCATTTAGATCCAAACTGCTGCGTTACACCACTAAAAATCATCTCAGAAGTGGCCAAAAATTTAATTGGTGTTGGTGGTGGAACCGAAAAGAAATCTGTTGCTTGGGATGAGGATCATCTTTTGGATGTGGAAGAATTCTCAAATCCCTGCACTCCCATTAATCGAACAACAATGACGAATGACTTAAAGTCACGCTTTAAATCCGAGCCGAACTTAAGTCATTTACTTCAAGAAAAACTCGCAAGTAACGACATTGATGACAAATTGCAAATCACACCCATTTGTAAGAGTAAATCACTGACACACAAGCTAATGAAAGGTGTCAGCATGGGAAATTTAAAATTTCCCTTCAGTACGCCGGAAACAACAAAGAGTTTGGTGCGCAGCGTTTCTGCGACACTCAAACGACAACCAGGCGAAGAGCCGGCAATTGGAACTGAACCATTATTAGAAGCTGAAAATAATGAGCTTGATTTGGATGATGATACCTTTGAAGATGAACCAGATGATCAGGCAGACGACGATGATGAGAGTGAAAGCGAAAATGAGGATGAAGTCTTTACTACGCATGCAGATCTAAGTATGTTTACGGGTGGTGGTTCAAGCTCAAGTTCGGAACTGCCTGGTGCTAGTGTAGCTGGCTATCAACATTTGTTACATAATAGCAGCGTATATCGCAATATGGATCTAATTACAAGCACACCATCGCTGCTGTTGGGCAGGCGCTCTATGTCTCCAATTACTAAATCTACACAACGCATGCCAAAAGCTATGCAGGTAAGTCAAAGGAACCAATAACTAACATTTTACTTTGCATAAATATTAAGTTCATTCGTAAATAACTCAGCACAGAAACAAATGATTTGCATCAATTGGATCATATTATTGAAACATAACATTCAACTTTAAACACTTACAGGAATCTATAATGACTCCACGATCACGCAAGCCCGTCATGATGCTGACCAACACTTTGGTTGGTGGCTCGTCAGATCAAAGTCTTACCATTTGTCAGCCAGACATCACTAGTTTTCGGGAGCAAGATGAAGAAGATTCTTTAATGGATGCTGTCGTTGGTGACAATTTTAAAAACAGCCAAACGCAGCCACAACCCCAATCTCAACCACTTAATATAGATGAAGATGCACTCGATGGCTACAGTGAGCTTTCTAATAGGCAGAGCCGTGATTTACCTAATGACAATGCTGAGGAATTGCAACCCAATGTTTTGGCCAATGCATTGACCAGTAATTTTAAGTGAGTATGAATTGCATTTTAATTTCTCAATCATTCCCACGTTCAATGATTGCGTTTTTATTAGAGATTATCTTCTAAGTCGCAGTGTGCTCACTGCCAGTCCGGTGGACTCATCTTTTTCTAGTCAGCCCGATGATTTTGCAGCCACACATGATGTAGAAGATCTCGATACATCATTGAGTACAAGTTTGCTTTACTGCCTCGATGGAAATCGTCCTGATGAAGCTGAAAAGCTTGCTGTCGACGAAATCACAACAATTGCTCCGCAGCAAAAAACCAACGATGATAAAGAAACTTGTTCCATCACTACTCCCAGCAGCCGTTTCAACCGTTTATCCACTAACCCATTTATTATAATCAACAATGCACGCAAACGTGCTGCAACAAGTGATTTGGAAAAGCATGCAAGGCCAGCTAATAGCAGCAGCACTAGCATTGCAAATGCTAGCAGTAGTAGCAGTTCATCATCCTCGTCCCACACAAGCATAAACACGACAGTTACTAGTGGCGCCAAAATTGCAAATAAGGAAAATTACGAGCAAGCGCAGGGTTATTTGCTATCGAAGAAACTGCTTATTACCGAGTACCCGGGAGAAACGTCTTTTTAAATATATGTATTTCTTTATGTACTAGATATTATATACAAGCATTATGTAAAAACCGTTGCACGGTTTTATTCAAGCTTTGAATGCTGCCCTTCGTTTATCTTATTCATATTTTATTCCAAAAATATAACAGTTATATATATACACTCGCACACACATGCCCGCGAATTATGCATATTGTGCTTAAAATAATTTTATTATGTATTATTTAAAATATCTATTTAATCAACTAGTTTCTATAAGTTGTAGATTTTAATGTAATCCCATAAGTTTTTACATTAAATATTCTTTTTAACACTAACAATAAGTTTCTATTCGAATCTTCACTTAAATATATATGCAGCTTATTATTTAATACCAAGAAATAACAAATAAATGTATTGTTTAACAAGTGAATAGAATTTTTCGTATTTACTTAAATTCAGATTAAAAATTTAACTGAATTTTTAAATATATTAAGAAACAATAGATATCATAGTAAAAAAAGTGTTCGAAGGAAATGGATGTGGTACGATATTTCGAAAAATAAGTCGAAACCTACAATACCGAAGACAAAAATGACGAAAAATTAAGCGCTAAAAACAAAAAAGATCGAAAAAGACACCGTTTCGCTAGAATTGTGTGACGTAGAAGTTTTTTGTTTGTTATATTTGGTGATGGATTTGTTGTTTTTGTTAATTTTTATGTTGGCTAAAAATGAATTTAATTCAATCTTATGTTAAATAAATGGAAATAAATATTTCGGAATGATATGAAATTATTATATTTCCTGCAATAAAGAACTTAAATATATTCTAAATAAAATTTATAAACTTATATTAGAGGCTGAGTAACTTTAAACCGGGCTTGAAGAACATATCGTTATTTTTAAAGGTTTTTCCGGTTTGTTACGTAACTTAAACGCCGAAAATTCCGTTTAAAGGCTGCGTAAGCTTAACCTATAATTTTTTGTCATTTTCATAAGGTTGATGTTTATGATAATGTATCAAAGACATGCTCCATATCCGGCCTTTGTAGTACTTTTTTCAGTAACAGATTAGGAAATGTACATGTACAAGCATTCTTTATTTTTGTACAAGATTTTTGAGTGTTTATACCAGTGTGGAGCAGCGCCTATGCACGCGTGCATAGTAAACCCTTTCTGTCTCTGTAGCTCTCACATGTACACGCACTAGCACAGAACTGAAAGAACAGTTTGCCCGACACTGGTTTAGACACAAACCTTAAAAAATTAAGCAATGAATAAGAACATTTTTATTAATAAGATTTTAAACAAGGTTGCGTAAAGCCTTAAGCTTAGTATGCTGTAGGAACAAAATTTTTGGGCATATAATTCTACACACGAAATATTGGTGTAGAGTCAAAATTTGTTGTGTGGAGAAAAAGCACTTAATAAACAAAATAAATTTGTTTAATAACAAATTCAACACCAACACATAAGTATGTTTTATTTATTGTTTTATTTATTGTTGAATGTCAAAATTCAGCGGCAATTAAACGTACGGGCATATAATGCCGGCGAAATTCTGACATTTTAACTCTCCACACATAGTTGTGAACTTGGCTGCACTGAACAAATTTTTTCCTTCAACAGCGTACTTCTTAGCAAAAAAAAAAAATCCGCCGCCTATTCGCTGTCAAAAAAACTCAATGTACTTCTTATGGGAATTTTGTTTTCGTTTGTACAGCATGCTGATCTTTAAGCAGTGCGTATCTAAACAAGCGCTTATGAAAATCTATAAAATAAGGCTGTTGAATTTGAACAAACAAAATAAATTTTTATATATGAAATGTATGCGCGATTACACACATTATTGGCCAACTGTGGAGGTTATTGTGAGATTTTTTTGTAACTTTCCTAATTTGAAGACAATGGTGAAAAAATTTAGATAAAAATTTTTGCTTGTTATCGTTATTATTTCAGCTACAATCATTTATGGGTTTTCTCTTATAAAATGTTTCAGTCATGAATTCTTTTATGTTTCATGGTTTGTTGTTGGACTAAAAAAAACATTAATGATTGGGTAATTTACAGTTCATGATAACTAAGGTTTAATGTGCTAGTTCTGAAATGAGCTATTATGCCTGCTGATGTTTTGTTTTTGTTTTGCTTTAAACCGCCTTCAAAGGACTTTGACCGAACTTCTTATGATCAATTGTGTTGTGAAATGTTTGAACACAAATGATCGCGAACTGGACAAGTTTTATGGCGACCCCGAACGGTTTGTGTTCTCAAGAAGCTTTTCATGGCAGTTTTACTCTCTGAGGTTTGCCATTGTCTGCATATAGGTTACGGCCGAACAGAAAAATTAATTCAATTGAAAAAACTTTCTGTGCCAGGTGGGAATTGAACCAGGGTTCCCTGGCGTATGGGCCACACACTCAACCCACTACGCCTTGGCCTCCACTTCAAATTGAAAAAGTCGAAATAAATAATTAATTTGAAAAATGGGCAGTTGTACGATAATTGGAAAAAAAATGTCAAACATCCAACAAATGTTGGAAAAATGAAAAAGATCGAAAATGGCACATCTTAATACATAAAATCTTACAGCCTTACTTAGGTGGCCGTAACAACCCGTGTCCGGGTTTCGGACGACCTCATCAGCTCTTGCCAGGTGCCTCTACTTTGCGCGCACCTTCTCCAATCGGATACACCAAGTGCGGTTAGGGCATCCTTGACCTGATCCTTCCATCGGAGGCATGGTCTCCCTCGTCGTCGTTGACCAGCGACCCTCGCCTCGAGCACCATTTTCGCTGGAGTTTCGTCATCCATACGATGGACATGACCCAGCCAGCGTAGTCGCTGCACAGTTATACGCCGAACTACGTCAATGTCTTCGTAGAGCTCATACAGCTCTTGGATCATTCGGATGCGATAGTCATCGCCGACTCGAAAAGGACCGAAGATTTTGCGAAGAACTTTTCTCTCGAATACCCCCAGAGCGTCTGCGTCAGTTTTCGAAACTACCCATGCCTCAGCGAAATAAAGCAGCACAGGTAGAACAAGCGTCTTGTAGAGTGTTAGTTTTGTCGATCGAGAAAGGGCTCTGGAACTTAGTTGCTTACTGAGCCCGTATTAGCACCTATTAGCAGTTATTGTTATTTGCTTTATCTCCAGGCTGACTTCGTTGTTGTTATTAATGGCGGTGCCAAGGTATACAAACTCCTTGACTATTTCAAAGTAATAGCTGCCGGATGAAACTTGGGAGTCCAAACGCCGCGCTCCCTTGTTTGTAGACAGCATAAACTTTGTTTTACCTTCATTTATCGTCAAACCCACTTTGGCTGATTTCTTTTCGATAGAGGTGAAAGCAGCGGTAACATCTCTTTTGGTTCTGCCGAAAATATCAATATCATCAGCGTACGTAAGGAGCTGGACACCTTTGTAGAAAATGGTGCCATTATGATGTACACCGGTTTTCGTCCGATCCCCTCTATGATGATGTTGAAGAGATCGCAAGACAGTGGATCGCCTTGTCTGAAACCCCTTTCGGTATTGAAGGTTTCGGAGAGGTCAATTCCTACCTTGACGGAGCTGCGTATGTTGCTCAACGTCATTCTGCAAAGTCTAATCAATTTTGCAGTTATACCGAACTCAGACACTGTTGCGTATAGGCAATCCCTTCTCGGGCTATCGACCGCAGCTTTAAAATCGACAAAGAGATGGTGTGTGTCAATTCGATTTTCGTGGGTTTCTCCAGGTTTTGTTGTAGCGTGAAAATGTGGTCTATGGTGGACTTTCCAGGTCGAAAGCCATGATAATAAGGTCCAATCAGCTTTAATCAATTTGTAATCGGCTTTAATCTTTCACACAGTACGTTTGAGAGAACCTTATATGCTATGGAAATAAGACTGATACCTCGATAGCTGGCCCAGATTGTTGAGTCTCCTTTCTTATGTATAGGCAAAGTACGCTGAGATTCCAATCGTCGGGCATGCTTTCCGCTAGCCATATTTTGCTGATGAGCTGTGCATGAGATGAATGCATAAGATGCATGCGCCTTATCAATTCATCGCCGCCAGTTTTAAACAATTCAGCTGACAGGCCGTCAGCACCCACTGCTTTATTGTTTTTGAGTCGTTGGATATTAACTTGAACCTCTTCATGGCTAGGTAGTGGTACTTCCACTCCGTCATCGTTGATTGATGGGACTGAACTGCGCTCTCCATAGGCGGCATTGGTGGAATCGTTGCCAGTAAGTAAATTGCAGAAGTGCTGTCTCCACAATCTCAGCACACACTGTGTATCCGTATTCAGATCTCCATTTTCATCTCTACAAGTGGATGCTCCGGGCTTGAAACCTTGGGTTAAACGCTTAACCTATTGATAGCAACTGCAAGTGACGTTTTTTACTGCTGTCGCGATGCGACACTCCTGATCGTACCATTGGTTCCGAAGTTGCGGGCGCCGGAAACCAATGACTTCTTCAGCGGCAGCGCGCATGGAGTGGGATATATGCACCCAAAGTCCACCGGCGTCGTCGGGTCCAGAGGTTGGTTGGTTGAGCTTAGCCGAGAGTTGAGCGGTATAGGCCTCGGCAGTCCGTTGTAATTGCAGCTTAGCTAGATCTAGCTTTCGTTGCATTCCTGTGCTTATGTTCTTCGCATTGCATAATCGCATGCGGATCTTGGCTGCAACAAGGTAGTGGTCGGAGTCAATGTTGATCCCCCGAAATGTACGCACATTTAGAACACTAGAGGCATGCCTTCCGTCGTTACAACATGATCAATTTGGTTTCGCGTTATTTGATCCGGGAACAGCCACGTGGCCTTGTGGATGTCGAGGTGCTTAAATCTGGTGCTACTAGCTACCATGTTTCGCGCCGCGGCAAATTCGATCAGTCTTAGACCATTGTTCGTGTAGGTCTCATGAATACTGAACTGACCGACAGTGGGGCCAAAGATGCCTTCCTTTCCGGCTTTCACATTAAAATCGCCAAGGACTATTTTCACGTCATGGATCGGAAGGCGGTCGTAAACGTCCTCAAGACTAGCGTAGAAAGCGTCCTTGACGGCTTCGCCCTTTTCCTCTGTCGGGGCGTGCGCGAAAATAAGGCTGATGAAGAATAATTTTGCCTTGATGCGGATTGTGGCCAATCTTTTGCTCACAGGTGTGAGCCGGGAAACAAGGTGTCGTAGTTTCCGGCTAACTACGAATCCACATCCGAATTCAAGCCTCTTTGCATGGCAGCTTTAGTAGATATCGCAGTGTGCTTGTTTAGAGCAGCCTTGCCCTTTCCATCGCATTTCCTGGATGGCGGTGATGTCAGCTTTTATTGTTTTAAGGGCTACCGCGAGTTGGATAGTGGCCCTTCCCTAATAAGGGTCCGGACATTCCAGGTGCATATCCATAAATCATTGTCCGTTTTTCGTTTGCGGTGGTCGTCAACGTAATTGGGGTTCCTATCCCAGGATGGTTTAGTTTTCATTGGGCAGTAATAATGTGGCGGGACCCAAATCCACTCTACAAGACGCTTGTCCACGGAGCAACCCGCCGCTCAAATTAGCCGTCAAACTAACGGATGCCAGTTTGCCGTTGCCCAGGGAACACCACGTGGAGGATATGCCAATCTGTTACTGAAATACCCAACTAGAATTTTGCGACCACAAGTTACTAAGAATACATTTTTAGCACGACGACGTTGCAACGATATTGATTTGGAAAATATTTTATGGGAAAAGTTTGTAAAAACTCGTATTTAGCTTTATTTTCATTTAAGGAATAAAATGGCACACAATTACGTTATATTTACCAAAATTGTAGCTATATTGGCACAATTCCTAAATTGTTACCATGCCTTCAATGTGACATTCCTTTTTAATACTACTTTGCAACTAGGTCACACAATGTTGTAACGATTTACAAAGTCTTACCTTAAAAAAATGCTTCACTCCATTGTGTAATAATAATTTACAATGTAACCATTTTGTAACTATTAGCTAATTGCGACAGATGAATATATTTTAATACTACTTTACCACTAGGTCACACAATGTTGTAACGATTTATAAAGTTTTACCTTTAAAAAATGCATCACTCAATTTTGTAATAATAGCTTAAGATGAAACCATTTTTTAATGATTAGCTAATGATGAGCCATGAAACTTCTAAAAATGGTGGATGCAAATTCTTATTATATTTTCCTAACGATAAACATGAAACTGGTTTTATATTGTGTTGTTAAGTTTTTTAACTATGTTTTAATGATTGCATACATTTAAAACTATAAACGCGGAAATTGGAGTTTAAAGGCTGCGTAAATTTAACCAACAATTTTTTGTCATCTAGCTGTCAAGACGAAATTGACAATTCATACAAAATCTGCAACTGCTCTGCTTTCATCTGTTTTTATTTCGCATTCATTCGCAAAATTAACTGTTTGTGACAGCTATGGCCACATACAAAAAGAGCACAGGTAGCCATGATAACATCCATTATACAACTATCATGATACTAATGACAGAGGCTATTTTCTCACAAACAGCGATCACAGTTTGTTTTTTGCTTGTATATATCCCTTTTTTTCGTTCTCTACTTTATATTTTTGACAAGCAATGTTCGACAAACGAACTGTCACTACTACCTTGACAATTTTATCATCCTCGCACATTATAATTTGTACCATCGTTCAGTACCGTTCGAGAGCAACTGTAATAGCCATAATCAGCTGATTTTGACTTATCATTATACGCTAGTAAATAAATAGTTTTTGGCTGAGATATTTTAAAATAAATGCAAGTATTTTCTTAAGATTTTTTTATGCTAAATTTGTGTTTAATATTAATTGCAAACTTTGCAAATTATAGTCAATCATGGTTGGCTGGAAGCTAGAGGTCTGCAAAATGGCAATGTATATGGCGTTTCCCGTTACTCTTTTCCATATCTTTAATCAACCTGGCTATTTCGAAGATTGGGTAACCCAAACAAAGCGAGAGCTCTATCCGCCTGAAAATTTAGGTCATAGAGAGGAGCTACAAAAAGCTATGCGGGAAATGCGCGAAAAACGAGAAAACCAGGTTATGAAAACATTGGATGAGATTGAGCACAAAAAATCCAAGCAATGATTGCGTGTGAAACATCTAGTTTTAGTGTTGTTTCTATTATGCAAGCGTTTTCTTTTGTTTATATAAATGTAATGTAATAAATTTAACCGTCTCCAAGTCATAGTCACTTAAAGAATGAATATGTTGGTGGTAATTGCTTAAAGTATTGCTCCATTAAATGGTTTCAAGTATTGGACCCTAATCTTCACACCTCAAGAGCCCCGATGATCCAGTACGTATGAGGAGAAACTGTAATGCTGATTTACACAAGAACATTAACGTAGTGTTCATTTAGGTAATCTTTTTAAAACAATTAGGCTATACACTGTTTCAACGTATATTAACAAAGCGTATTTATAGCATTTGATATATTTGAAACTGTGAGCACCTCAGTGTTTGCCGTATTCAATGAATTTGCAACGCTGTTATATAGTGTAGATAGGGCATAACAATAGGAGACACGAAAAACACGTCCAAGGGCTACTTTTATTTACGCGTGTTTGCGTTTGCATGCAAAACAACAACAAAGAAAAATACGCTTACGTAAGTTGGCGTAAGTTGAGTTTCTAAAAAACCAAATCAAGCGAATCAGTTCTTTAATTTCCAGTGTCATTAATTTTTGTATAGTCCTCTAAGTTTTCTTATTTTGGTATGGCTTCTTCGTATCTTACACAATATCAGTTTTTGGGGCTTTATTAAAATGTGGAGCAAATAATGTTTGCGGATATCGTACCTATCTCCATTTCGTACTGTATGTATGGATTTTGTTTTTGTGGGTTTTGTTTTTGTGGTTTTGTGTTTCGGGATTCTGTGTTTTGGGTCTTTGGGGCTTTATAAAAATGCGGCGCAAATGATTTTTGGGGATTTTGTATTTGGGGATATCGTACCTATCCCCATAGAAATTTCTGTTTTCGGAAGTAAAAGACATTTCTGAATTCATTTATAACATATTTTTATTATTGCTTAGTTCCATTTCAATTCTATATCCATATTTTAATGTTCCAGTTTATTTAACTCTTACAGCCCTTATCTTACGTCGGTAACAATACCGCAGAAACAATTGAATACTTTGTAACAATTGACACTTTTCGTATTGAGAGAAAATTTCAAAAGCTCTTAAAGTTTTAACTGTCACCAAATTTGTTACCAATCTAAAGTCAAGTCAAGGTTCATTAATATAGGTTAAGTCACTTGAGAGAAAAACACTATTTTTCCATGATACAATTATAAGGTAGGCTCACATTTAAATGGCTGCTCAAACAACAAGTTTTGCAACAACAAAGCTGTGGGAGCGCTAAACGTCAAATGATAAAGGTAACAACAACAATAAGAAAACTAAAATTCGACCAGCCGATTTTGACACACAGCTTCCTATTTACTCCAGCTTGAGCCTACCTTATAATTCTGCCATGTCTTTTTCCGCCTTTGCACAAACTGTCAAAGAAGCTCCTTGCAGCTAAGATAGATTTAGATAGTAGAGTAGGTAGATTCTAAAGAGAATTCACCAGACAATTTTTCCCCTTTTGCAGAAAATTTTGAACTGGCCGACTTGGTGGATTCGAAATTATGTTCGAATCTGTGCTCGAATCTCAAAAAGCCGAAGTACCGAAGCGATGAGAGAGAGCTTACGAATGGTATTTTAAGAAAACTGAGCATCATGGTATAATTATTTACAAGGTAGGAGTGACAGTTCCGTTGGCGATTTGGAGTTTTCAAAAACACATCGAAAAAGAGAAAACGAAGAAGCAGCAAATCAGATGACAAGTTAAACTTTGTATTGATTTGACAACTCCCAATCGCCGCTCGTGAGAAAAAAGGTAGTTGTCAAGGCTACCTTGTAAATTATTGTATCATGGTCGCTACCATGGTAGAATAAGACAAGGTAGTGTTAGTAGTTAAAATTCTCTCTTGTGCTGGGTACCGCACCTGTCAAAATCAGGTTTTTACGAATAAAACCAAAACAAATAACACAATTTGCAAATTATAATATTCTATGTGCTTGACAGGTGCGGTACCCACCGCTCCGAGACGACACTACCTTGTTAAATATACCTTGGTCGCTACCAAATCACTGAATCAAAACAGTGTTGCATTGTGCAAATATTCACAATATTTCATTTTTAGTATCAAAGTAGTGCTGTATTGTATCCAATAGTGCGCTTTTAGTTAGAAATGTATAAAAGCACAAATAAAACTTGGTTTATAGCATCACTTTTAGCTAGCCAACCATTATTTATGTAAAGCTGAAGTTTAATTGGAATAATCATCATAAATAAGAAAAGAATTTGTAAACTATTTATATATTTATAATGAGTGTTTTTAAAATAAGCTATTAATAAATAAAAACAAATTTTCTCATACAATGCTGAGCGAAAATGTGTTGCACTAAAGTTTGTTTTTTACATTACACATACCAACGACAACACTTTTTTTCGAATAAAGTTCAAAAAAATTTATTTCATCATGGATCAAATGACCGCCAGCATAACATACTTTGGGCACGACATTCATCAAACGGAAAAAGATAGTAAAAATTCGTGACCGTGCCGTGCCCAATTAGGTGCTTGTCAAAGCATCGCATACTGCTCTATTACCTTGTTTATCCGACGCTTTAAATCGGTTCGACTCAAATCGTTTTGGTTAAAATCTTTGCATAAATCGAATTTCTAACCGTTTTGAAAATTTCAAGTCGATTGAATAAAACCTCATTTCAATTCGGTTCTTATTTTTCAAGACGGTTTAAAATAGCGCATAAACAGGCTGTTCTTTAAAACATTTGGGAAATCATGTGCTTTGGTTAAACAGTTTATAGTTGTTTTATATACAAAATTCTTCTTGTTTTAATTGAATTGATTAATAAAGAAAGAAATAATTTGAAATTATTATTGTTTTCCAATGTTATTCAAGCAAAAAAATTCAAATTTTAAAACCCTTTGATTACCGTTATCAGTATAAACATACGGCATAAAATCGTTCTGACTCAAAGCGATTGTGATCAAATCGACTTGAAGCGTTGGATAAACAAGGTCAAGCCATCAAAGAGCTGCAAATATAATTTATGCCTGTTTCACTCTACATAATATTATAGTTATGCTTGTAGTGCAATCGGATTATGAAGAAATTCAAATTGAAGAAGAGAAACATACAACAGAATATAGCCCAACACTAGCAACGACCGATTTTTTAAGACAGGGGGAAACAGTACGGTCTCGATATAATATGACATTGCAATTTGCATCCTTTTTAAATGTATTAATAATAAAAAACTTATTTGAAGCGAAGCTTTTTACTCCTCGTTCTGTGATTTGCTTGGAGTGAAATCTGAAAAATTTTCGACAGATTTTTTCTTGGAAATTTGATGGTTTCTTTGTTGCTAGTGCTTATTACAACAAGAAAATTTAATACTTTAATATTAAATACTAAAAATATTTTCGGCCGGCCCGTGGGATCGAACCCACGCCCTTTTATACGAGATTCCAACGCACAATCCACTAGGCCACAAAGACTTGTTAGATATAGTTGTTAATTCAATGCTAATTATAACAGAAGCTATGCTGCAGTAGATCGTCACCATCTATCAATAGATAGAGGATTGTGTATTTGCTACAACTATCAAAAATTTGCTTTTATTTGCCACAAGGTGTCTCCAGCATCGGTTTGTTTGTATTGTGAATGCGTTTGTGGTGCTGTTGGCATAGACTATAAATTATTATCTAGAGATTGCATCAACTCTGCTAAATCTCTGGCATGTGTTAACAGAGTTTTTTTTCTTTGTTTTTAAGTGAAATAACTGTTAACACATGCCAGATAATAATTTACACTCTATGACAAGTGCGTTGACAAGTGCTTTTTTAAGTGTCAAAAAATTGATATCAATAAATATGGAATTAACAAACGCATGCATGAGTCAGTGCCGCCAAGTTCACAACCATGTGTGAAGAGTCAAAATGGAGAGTCGCTGGCATTATATGCCCGTATATGTAATTGGCGTGGAAATTTGACATTCAACAATAAAAAAAAAAACAGTAAATATGTTTTCTGTATATATGTTATTTATTTTATGTTATTTTAAATTTTTGACTTTAAAAGTTAATTTACTAAAAAGAAAAAATTATTAAGCTATCAAATCTATGTAACTGCGAAAAAGCTTCGCTTCTCTCGTGTGTCCAACGACGCACCTGTGTTTTTTTTTGTTTACTAAAGTTTATTCATTAAATTTGAAGAGTATAGTTGAGTTTATTAATACAACAGCTTAAATTAGCAAGTACATTTTTAATATCTTAATGTTGAGCGAGAATGAGCTGCTCCTATTAATTACGTTGTCTTAGTTTTTCTACCATAGACGTCAGGATGTCATCATAGTTCGTTTTTGATGATTTGGAAGGTCTGCAGTGGCCACTGTAGCTGAAGTCAAAATTGCACTTTCTTAAACTTCCTCTGTAGTTATGTCCGCTATAGCAGAAGTTTCATATCCACTTTCTTCAGTCGCTGTAACTTCTTCTGAAGCAGAGTGATGTTGTTTTTGAACAGCAATTTCCTTAAAAAAAAACGAAATATTGAATCCAAACATTTTTTAAAAAAGTCATATGTACCACTTCAAGCCCATGTCTCCAACTTCGTTGACGCCGTCAACAGCAGCCGGGCCAAATGTTTGCAGTGCCTGTTGCTCAAACTCCTCTATATCACAAGATGGAGGACCTCCTCGTAACATCTTCATATTCACCCTTGATTTCCGAGCTCGGCTTTGCAATTGCTAAGTTTATTCTGCGGCCCGGCATTACTCTTCGGCCAGTTTTTCGGTTTAAAAAATAGGAACAGGTGTTTTAGTTACTTTCTTTGGGCAATAAAATTCGTATTTTTTAGTGTTCAAAATGTTTTAATTTTTGAAGATCTTATTTTTTAACCCTGGATGTGCATCGCTATTTCAACCATTTTTTGTGGGCTATTATATGTATATATTAAAAATATTTATATATTATATATATATATATATATTAAAAATATATTATATTTTTAATAAACAAGAAACAATGCATTCATTTTTTTAAACTGGGTATTTTGAACAAAAATATCGGTGACTTCATTAAAAAAAAACCAAAAAAAAATCACTGTTCGTCGATTCGACTAACGAAGCACATCCAGGGTTAAAAGAAAAAAGTTTCGAAATCTTCAAAACAATTTCCTTTTAGAAAGTGAATTTCCGAATAAAAACGATTTTGTAAAGCCTGCAAAACTGATGTAATTATTAAAAACTTACATTAATCGGACCTCCTCTTGTATTGTAAAAATTTATTTAGACAGATAAATTGTATTGAAGAATCATAAATTCAACAACATTTACTGACTCAATGCCATAATCATATTTCTTCAGTTCATGTTGAGCATGAAATTTCGGAAACTATAGGTTTTAACTGGAGATCAGATACGCAGTGTGCGCTGAGATTGTGGAGACAGCACTTCTCTAACCTACTAACTGGCGGCGATTCAACCAATGCCGCCCTTGGAGAAAGCAGTTCAGCACCACCAATGGAATGGAAGTAAATATAACTAATTTAACAAGTAGTTGAAAATATATGCAGACGAAAGTCAATATATATTGACATCACCATACAAAAGAAGTTAGTTCGTTCTATGGGAAAAAGTCAGAATTTCAACTAGTTGTGGTTGACAAAAAACTACTTTATCAACTACTTTTTAATTAGTTGATTTTCCTACAGGGATGTGTTCAAATATTTCACAACACACACACACAACACAATTGATCATAAGAAGCTCTGTCAAAGTCCTTTCAAGGGCTAAAATGGCCATTTATTTTTTTTTTTTTTAAATTTCTACACGAGTTCAGAAGTTTATTGAATAGCATTAAACACCAATGATTGGACTGGACAACAATGATTACATTGTTCAGGCACATCTTGTTCAGGCCTATAATGAGTCATTTTTCGCCCGGAATCGAAAAGGGGAATTTCCGTTTATAAGATAACGGGTAAGACTTCACTTTTTCATTTTTTAGACTCATGTATATTAACGGTTGATGAACAAATTAAAAACTTCCAAGTTACTGAGCTTTATCTTAAAAAACGAAAATTCCCCTTTCCGATTCCGAGCGAAAAAAATTGCTCTGATATGAGCTGCTCAGAGCACAAGTGGCGTAAATCCACTTTTGGTAGTTATTATAATATTATAATATTTAGAAAAATTCTTATTAGAAATTCTATGTATAAAGAACTGTTTTGCTTACAAGATATGTCAAGAGAATAAAAATACAAAAAAATAACGAAGAAAATTCCATACTAAATTGAACATATTTTTGAAATTTATTTCCGCTGTAGAAATCTAATGTGAGATATTTTGAGAATGTTTTGACGAGGAATGATAGCATTTAGTTCCAAAAGTCGAACAAAAGTTTCCTCTAGTAATTATCTATATTATTAAGGGAGATATAAAATAAATGGACTTACGCAACTTGTCCTCTGAACTTTTTTTGAAATTTCTCATTTCCGATGTACAAATATAATTCGAGATATTTTTAAGAATGTTTTGACGAGGAATGATAGCATTTAGTTCCAGAAGTCGAACAAAACTTCCTACTAGTGATTATCTTCATTGTTAAGGGAGGTATAAAATGAATGGACTTAAGCCACTTGTCCTCTGAAAAAATTATATAATTTGTCAGAACAATAACTAAGTATTGCATTTTATTCAGAGATTACATAAGCTAGGAGTTTCTAACCCGGAGTCATAAATAGGTTACATATTCCTCTTCACTTCTATGTACTTAACTCAATTTCCTTAAAAAATGGACTTACGCCACTTGTGCTCTGAGCAGCTCATATGCCTGATTGTGTTTCTAATACCCGATCAAGTGCTGAATTATTCTTTTTCTATTAGCTTCAATTTTATTTACTCGATCTTAAAGTGAATTCGGTACGAGTAATTTATCCGTGCCTATAAGATTCTTCACTTCAATTACATTTTATTGGTTTAAAAATACTTCTCTAAGGTAAGTGGAGCATATAAGAGACCCTTTTCCTAATTAGCGAAATAATTTTGACCAATCTGCTGATCTATTTCAAGAAAACTTTACTTCGTACCAAAAAAAAAAGCACAAATGTTATGCACAATAATAAATTTAGTTTAGCGTCAAATTTTTAAAAATGACCTATTGATCATATAGATGATCTAGATCTATTTTCAGTTAAGTTTTGGCTATGTCAGTACAACGACTTGTAGATAAGTTCGTTCAGTCACAATCCAGTTCTAATTTGATAACCTGAATTTATTCCGGAATATATATTTATTATCTTTGTTTTGCTTTTGTAGGTTTCTTTTATTTAAATGTTAAATATTAATGCCTATTACTTACTTACTTAGGTGGCC
Source organism: Coremacera marginata (assembly GCA_914767935.1). Taxonomy (NCBI): domain Eukaryota; kingdom Metazoa; phylum Arthropoda; class Insecta; order Diptera; family Sciomyzidae; genus Coremacera; species Coremacera marginata. Next base: position 42,947,982 of record OU612044.1, on the reverse strand, counting down.
GTGACAACCCGTGTCCGGATTTCGACCGACCTCATCAGCTCTCGCCAGGCGCCTCTGCTTTGCGCGCGCCTTCTCCAATCGGATACACCAAGTGCGGTTAGGGCTTCCTCAGCCTGGTCCATCCATCGGAGGCATGGTCTCCCTCGTCGTCGTTGACCAGCGACCCTCGCTTCGAGCACCTTTTTCGCTGGAGCTTCGTCGTCCATACGATGGACATGACCCAGCCAGCGTAGTCGCTGCACAGTTATACGCCGAACTACGTCAATGTCTCCGTAGAGCTCATACAGCTCGTGGTTCATTCGGATGCGATAGTCATCGCCGACTCGAACAGGACCGAAGATTTTGCGAAGAACTTTTCTCTCGAACACCCCCAGAGCGGCTGCGTCAGTTTGCGAAACTACCCATGCCTCAGCGCCATAAAGCAGCACAGGTAGAACGAGCGTCTTGTAGAGTGTTAGTTTTGTCGATCGAGAGAGGGCTCTGGAACTTAGTTGCTTACTGAGCCCGTAGTAGCACCTATTAGCAATTATTGTTCTTCGCTTTATCTCCAGGCTGATTTCGTTGTTAGTATTAATGGCGGTGCCAAGGTATACAAACTCCTTGACTACTTCAAAGTTATAGCTGCCGGATGAAACGTGGGAGTCTAAACGCCGAGCTCCCTTGTTTGTAGACAGCATATACTTTGTTTTACCCTCATTTATCGTCAAACCCACTTTGGCTGATTCCTTTTCGATAGCGGCGAAAGCAGCGGTAACATCTCTCTTGGTTCTGCCAACAATATCAATATCATCAGCGTAAGCAAGGAGCTGGACACCTTTATAGAAAATGGTGCCATTACGATGCACACCGGCCTTTCGTACGATCCCCTCCATGATGATGTTGAAGAGATCGCAAGACAGTGGATCGCCTTGCCTGAAACCTCTTTCGGTATTGAAGGTTTCGGAGAGGTCATTTCCTACCTTGACGGAGCTGCGTGTGTTGCTCAACGTCATTCTGCAAAGTCTAATCAACTTTGCAGGTATACCGAACTCAGACATTGTTGCGTATAGGCAATCCCTTCTCGGGCTATCGAACGCAGCTTTAAAGTCGACAAAGAGATGGTGTGTGTCAATTTGATTTTCGTGGGTTTTCTCCAGGATTTGTCGTAGCGTGAAAATCTGGTCTATGGTAGACTTACCAGGTCGAAAGCCACACTGATAAGGTCCAATCAGTGTTTTTGTAATTGGCTTTAATCTTTCACACAGTACGCTTGAGAGAAGCTTATATGCGATGGAAATAAGACTGATACCTCTATAACTTGCGCAGATTGTAGGGTCTCCTTTCTTAAGTATAGGGCACAGTACACTGAGGTTCCAATCGTCGGGCATGCTTTCTGCTAGCCATATTTTGCTGATGAGCTGATGCATGCGCCTTATCAATTCATCGCCGCCGGTTTTAAACAATTCAGCTGACAGGCCGTCAGCACCCGCTGCTTTATTGTTTTTGAGTCGTTGGATAGCAACTCGAACCTCTTCATGGCTAGGTGGTGATACTTCCACTCCGTCATCGTCGATTGGTGGCACTGCACTGTGCTCTCGATGGGCGGCATTAGTGGAATCGTCGCCATTAAGTAAATTGGAGAAGTGCTGTCTCCACAATCTAAGCACACACTGTGTATCCGTATTCAGATCTCCATTTTCGTCTCTACAAGTGGATGCTCCGGGCTTGAAACCTTGGGTTAGACGCTTAACCTGTTGATAGAATTTTCGTGCATCCTTCTTGCCCTGGTATACCTCTAGTTCCTCACGCTCACGCTTTTCCTGCTCTCTTTTCTTGCGTCTGAAAAGGCGCCTCTCTTCCTTCCTCTTTTCGCGGTAGTTTTCTCGCACGGCTCGCGTTGCAGCTGACTGCAGCGTTTTTCTATAAGCGGCGTTTTTTACTGCAGTCGCAATGCGACACTCCTGATCGTACCATTGGTTCCGAGGTTGCGGGCGCCGGAAACCAATGACTTCTTCAGCGGCAGCGCGCATGGAGTGGGATATATGCGCCCAAAGTCCGCCGGCGTCGTCGAGTCCAGAGGTTGGTCGGTTGAGCTTAACCGAGAGTTGAGCGGAGTAGGCTTCGGCAGTCCGTTGTAATTGCAGCTTAGCGACATCTAGCTTTCGTTGCATTCCTGTGCGTATGTTCTTGGCATTGCATAATCGCATGCGGATCTTGGCTGCAACAAGATAATGGTCGGAGTCAATGTTGACCCCCCGAAATGTACGCACATCTAGAACACTAGAGGCATGCCTTCCGTCGATTACAACATGATCAATTTGGTTTCGCGTTTTTTGATCCGGGGACAGCCAGGTGGCCTTGTGGATGTCGAGGTGCTTAAATCTGGTGCTACTAACTACCATGTTTCGTGCCGCGGCGAAGTCGATCAGTCTTAGACCGTTGTTTGTGGAGGTCTCGTGAAGACTGAACTGACCGACAGTGGGGCCAAAGATGCCTTCCCTTCCGACTTTCGCATTAAAATCGCCGAGGACTATTTTCACGTCATGGACCGGAAGGTGGTCATATACGTCCTCAAGACTAGCGTAGAAAGCGTCCTTGACGGCTTCGTCCTTTTCCTCCGTCGGGGCGTGCGCGCAAATAAGGCTTATGTAGAAAAATTTTGCCTTGATGCGGATCGTGGCCAATCTTTCGTTCACAGGTGTGAACCGGGAAACAAGGTGGCGTAGTTTCCGGCTAACGACGAATCCACATCCGAATTCGCGCTTCTCCGCATGGCAGCTGTAGTAGATATCGCAGTGTGCTTGTTTAGAGCAGCCTTGCCCTTTCCATCGCATTTCCTGGATGGCGGTGATGTCAGATTGTATTGTTTTGAGGGCTTCCGCCAGTTGGATAATGGCACCTTCCCTATAAAGGGTCCGGACATTCCAGGTGCATATCCGTAAATCATTGTCCGTTTTTCGTTTGCGGTGGTCGTCAACGTAATTGGGGCTCTTATCCGAGGCTGGTTTAGTTTTCATTGGGCAGTAGTAATGTGGCGGGACCCAAACCCTGCGCACATTCCATGTTTAAGGTCTATGGAGTGACCCGCCGCTCAAATTAGCCGTCAAACTGACGGATGCCAGTTTGCCGTTGCCCAGGGAACACCACTTGGAGGTTTGAGTCGACTTGAGACGATTTCGACATGGATAATGCTGGCCTCGCCAGGTTGAGGCGGTCAGACACGTTGCCATGTGAAGGTTCGCCCCCTGTTCCCTATGCCTATTACATATTTAAATTTATTTCATTTGAAAAAAAATTATCTTTGAATAACTTAAATTGCGAACATATTGCAAAGTTCGCAAATCGTAATTTATATATATTTATATTATATATATATATGTCCAATTTGAAAAATATTTGCCCATTTGATTTTTTAATTAAAATTTAATGCATCGCGAGAATACATAGAACAAATTTCTTGGGTTGTAAATTAATGATTCTTTTACTATCAATTTCTGCATTTAATGTTTGGTGTTGTAACAATTATAAAAAAAGATTAATGAAAAAAAAAGTTTTTGTATTTCAGAAAGGGAACGGAATTTCTTTTTGAGTGTGCTTTCTACAAACTAGTTTTTTATTTATTACAAAAACTTTCTTATTTTCCTTTATATATTTTGAACATACGCGGCAATTTTTATATGCTTTAAAATCTTTTTAGAAGTAATTGCATAAAATAAGAAGAAATAAAACAACTAAATGAATGTCATGTGTATGATGTAAGGAAAATAAAAAATGTCCCAGCCATTTAAATAAGATGGCAATTTGTTGAACCCAATGAACCTTCACATGCGTACATATGCTTGTAGATATTAATTTCAAATTCTATCGCATAAAAGTTAACGAATTTCTAACATTAAGAAATAATAAAATGATACCAAACATTTCACACATTATTTTACAACGTTAGCGAATCTCTTTTCTTATGTAACTTTTAATTGTAATAATTAATAATTATTTTTAAGAAATAGTATTTAACTAAAGCAGCACGCTTTGAATTATTCTTTAGCTGTTTCGCTGCTTTCACTGCTGGGAGCCGCCACTTCGGGTTTAACCTGTTCCGGTTTAGCCTGCACAGCAGTAGTGGGTGGACCAGCTGACTCTACGGCTTTTTGTGTAGCCTCTGCAAATGTTGGTGCTGCTTGAACTGGTGGTAGTGGATTATTAACTTTTTTAGGTTCAGATTTCTGAGCAATTTGAGAAGCGATTGGTGGCGGCAACTCGTCATAGAGTGGTGTATTTTGAGACACTGGTATTGAAGCATGTGCAACTGCTGCCTCAGGTTTCTTAATTTCTTCAGCAATTTTCATTGGTGTTTGACTACTCAAACCTTCAATTTTGTTATCCTTATTTCCAGCAGACCTAAATGGATTATCTGGGTTTTTAATGGGTGTAGATGATGCTGGTTTTTGTTCTGGTGCTTTAGGTGGATTAAAAGGTTTTGTATCAAATTCCTCTAACTCGCGATCCCAATCTTCTTCAGTATCTTCAATTGATGGTTTTTGTACATCCTTCCTCTCAAAAGCTGGGAAGTTGTTGTCAAAATTATCATGGAATCCATCATCACGTAAATTTTGCTGATTACCACTACCAAAACGACCTCCACCCCCACCCCCACGATCGCTATCACGCCAGTCGCGATCATTACGATCGCGGGGTGGTCCCCCACGGTCATTTTGACCACGTCGCCCAAAGCCGACATTGCCACCGCCACGTTCGCGGTCACGGCTGTTTCTATCGTCTAAACCATCACGATCGCGGAAACGATTTCCGCCTCCGGTTCCGCCACCGCCACCACGCCTTTTAAACATGCCACTATTATTATCGTCCTCATTATCGTGTTCATCTCGCCAGTTATTTAAACCGCCGCCACCACGTCCACCTCGTCCTCCTCCACGACCACCGCCACGTCCACCACCACGTCCATCACGATCAAATTGTGGACGATCATTAAAGAAACCTTAATTTGTCGAAAAAAATTAACAGATAATTTTAATTTATTGGTAAGCTTCTCAACAATTAAAACTTACCAGGTCCTTGTTGTCTACCGGGTCCACCACCTTGACCACCTTGACCACGCATAAACATGGGTGGTCCACTCATCCGTGAATTAAACGCATTAGGCGGAGGAATACGCATTTGAAGTAGACTGGTTGGTTGATTGAATCTATTCTGCATATTGGGAGGGAAGAAATCTCCATTTTGATTTCCGCCTCCACCACCACGATGGCCACCACGTGGTGGTCCACGATTATCAAAGTCACCTTAAATTTAAAAATTTAGTCAGAAAAGTTCGCGAAATAGTGGCATTTTATAACTTACCACCATCCATGAAATCAGGCCGTTGCATATGCTGATTCATGTCCATGGGCGGCATATTCATTGGTCCTAGTCCTTGGCCTGGGTGTGGACCTTGGTGTGGACCTGGGCCTGGTCCCCCACCACGACCACCTCGCCCATCGCCAAAGTTAGGAGGGCCACCGAATTTACCAGCATTTCCGTTTTCATGCCATCTTGGAGGTCCATCAGTAGGTCCGTCATCATCTACACCACTACTACGTCCACCCCAGCGAGAATTTGTGGGACCTGCAACTCTACGATCGCGATTAAAATCTGGCGGTGGTCTATCGACGCCATCGCCTCCGCTGCCAGCAGCCATACCACCAACATTTCCTCCACCGCCCTGAAATTGTGGGGGCGGCTGGTTAAAGTTCATTGATGGTGCTTGTGGTAATTCATCTTCATCCATGTCCATATCCATTTGATCATCATTAGTAAGATTGGCAACAACTGATGTTGGAGGTGCACCAGGGCCCTGATTAATTGGTGGTGGAAATTGTGAGCCTCCTGGTGGCGGCAGACCCATCGGATGATGTCCCATAGGCATAAACGAACCGATTGGAGGAGGTCCAAGTGGTGGTCCACCGTCACCCCGACCTTTCTCAACTTGTCCCGGCGGCATTGGCGGAAAACCAGGTGGTGGCATCAAGCCAGGCATCATCATTGGATGCGGAGGTGGCATACCTGGTACCATATTTGGTGGCATTGGTATGCCCGATAGCGGCATACCCATGGGACCAAGCATTGGACGTGGTGGAGGTCCAGTCATTGGTGGTGCCATCGAAAATGGATTTGGTGGAACCATGCCCATTATTGGCGGTGGTGGTCCACCTGGAGGTCCAGGTGGTCCTGGTGGGCCGGGTGGACCTGGTGGTGGCTGTGTAGTATCAATGCTAAAAAGTAAACCTGGTGGTGGTGCCACTGCACCAGGATCACTGCCCTTTTCTTTAATACTCTTTAGATGTTTGATTTTCTCCTTCATCCATGTTGGCATTGAGTCTTCGTCAAACATACCTCCTTCTTCGAGGCTATCAAAATCTGTGTTCGGATCAAATTTATTCCACGGTATATAGGTAACACCTAGCTCCAGATCCCAAAAATCTTTCCAATCTTTACTCTTAACACCCTTGCCAGCGGCCCATGAAATTGTGATGGCGCGACCCTGCAATTTGTGATTCTTCAAAGATTGCATAGCTTTGTAAGCGTCTTGGCGTCTATGCATGACAATAAATGCACAACCACGTGGCACAATCTGATCAATGCTTACGATGTCGCCATATTCACCAAAAGTATCGGAAAGTTCTTCCTGGTAAACAAGTTTCGAAAGATGACCAACCCACAATGTAGTGCTGCATACTGAAATAATAAAAAATAAAAATTAAATAAGCCGAGATAGTTGTAGATAATTTAAGTCTAGACTAGTTAATAATAAAAGTATTATCATTGCGTAGACGTGGTGTATGTGTGGGTGTAAAAGTTACAAGACTTATTTGCGGTGAGGACGTTACGATAGCGTATTCGTGAAGTGTTTTATATGTTTGAGATTGAATAAAGATATCCGTAAAAATTTAAATACGGAATAACTAGGAAATATATAATCATTCAATATTTAAAATCCTGCTCATGATTAAAATTATTTTTATAATCCATACACTCTAAAGCAAATCGATCAAAATCGAGGGACTCCAAACAGATAATGTTCATGTTGTTTCTAAAAAACTGCATGATATTATTTTACTCTCTGAGGCTTGCCATTCTCTCTAAGGTCTGCCGAGAGGTGCCGACCGATCAGAAAAATTAATTTCAATTGATAAACATTTTCTGTGTTAAATAGAATTCAATCCCGTGTCCTCTCAGTTCGTAATTTTGTGTAAAACGGTCTACGCAAACTAACGCATTCGACTACGGCCGCCAAATAAAATTTGATTGCAAAAAAATACTTAATTTGCAGTACTTGTTGTGTAAAACCACAACTCTGTGAAAAGGAGTATGCTTCTTTCTCACCCACGAATTACGAATTTCAGAAGCTGAAGAACAAACCCCTTTTTTGGGATGTGTAATTTATACAATGGCAATGCTATGGTATGATTGGCTATGCACCAGACGGACTAACCACCGCTCAGGGGATGCCCCCTAAAAAAGCATTGTGTTGATTCGGAAAACGGGTATTAGTAAGTTGGAGGGTGGAAAGATGGAGTAGTATCGGTGAAGATTTGATTTAACTTTACACAGCTGAAAACTTGGACAAATAGGCAATGGTAGTGATGTCTTTGATAGCTGAACGAGTGGACCTAGGAAATACACGAGCTGGTGGCGTCAGGCCATGTAACTCTCTTGAATACCTCATATGGTAGTACCTGTACAGAAGACTTAGGCGTTGATGCCTAAGAGTTAAGAGAAGATTAAATAATTTCATCCAAAATTAAATAAATCAGAGTTGAAAGTGCCATAGCTTTTTTTTGCTGACTTACAACAACTTCAATATTTCCGAAGAATTGAAGAAAAACTGTTGTTATTCGAAGAATTGACTTCTTCGGCGAATCGCACTGCTCAACTCAAACTCGCATTGCACAAACTACGACCTTTTTTTCTGAAATATATGAACCGTTAAACCAACGAAACATATGCAGACATAAGTGGTAATTTGTTCTGTGCAAAAAATGGATTTCTCCATCCTTCCAAAGATAGACAATAAAGAAAATGCCATATCGCTTTGTGGCGGCCGTGGCATACTGGTTGAGGTGCGTGATTTGTATGCGATAGAACCAAGCTTCAAATCCCAACTGACCACAGGATGTTTTTTCAATTGAATTAATTTTTCTGTGGCGGCCGTGGCGTAATGAGTAGAGTGTGTGGCTCATACGCCAGAGAACCCAGGTTCGAATCCCCCATCTGACACAGTTTTAATTTTTCAATTGAATTAATTTTTCTGTTCGGCCGTCACCTCTCTCTCTCTCTGCAGACAATGGCAAACCTCAGAGAGTAAAAAAACTGCCATGAAAAGCTTCTTGAGAACATAAGCCGTTCGGAGTCGGCATAAAGCTGGTAGGTCCAGTTCTCGATCATTTGTGTTCAAACATTTCACAACACACACAACACAATTGATCATAAGCTCGGTCAAAGTCCTTTCAAGGGCTGAAATGGCCATTTCCGTTTTTTTTTTTAAATTTTTCTGTTCGGTCGTCACCTCTGCAGACAATGGCAAACCTCAGAAAATAAAAACTGCCATGCAAAGCTTCTTGAGAATATATGCCGTTCGGAGTCGGCTAAATCATGTAGCTCCAGTTCTCGATCATTTTGTGTTCAAACACTTCAAAAACATGCACAACACAATTGATCATAAAAAGCTCGGTCAGTCCTTTCAAGGACTGAAATGGCCATTTCGTTAAATCGCTTTTTTATGATATTTTTAGTTTAGTCGTTATTTCTTTGTGCCACAGATATATCAAAGTTATTGCTGCTGTATGTATTTTGTTGGTTATTTCTCTTAGCGTAAACTCAAAGTAGTGGCTAGTTTTTTTGGTGTGTCATTTTTTAGCTCACTGCCACGACATCTCTGAAATAAATCGCACGTCGTTAAATTCGTATCAGAAGCTTCAAATAAGATCTTGAAGCCCCAGCCGAAACTAGCTTATACACCATCCGAAGATCATAAGTAAATTAATTCTTGCACCGTTTTAAAAAAGCTAGTCACTTAACCGCTTCTTTCGACACATCAAAAATATGATTATTCCATCAAAGATATGATTGTATCGATATGCCCAGAACGTCAAGAGCATCCGAATCCACAAGATCTACAGCGTTCATATTGAAGGGATCTAAAGGGCAATTGACTCGCTAATGGCTTACCAGGCAACACTGGGTCTTGCCAGTATTAAACTTTACTCTATTAGCAAGACCCCAAACGGAGATATTTTTTTTAAAAGTCATTAAGAAGTGTACATTCATATGTTTCCTCTTCCTCTCAATCTCCAAAGAGCTTGGGTTTTTTTTTTTAAACTAATATAATTGACAAATGCCGCTGTCGTCCGCAAACGAATGAATTGGGTTGTGAGTCAACGACAGGTCGTTGATAAAAACCGGAAGCAAAGTTGGCCATAGGACTGAGCCCTGCGGTATTCTTGCGTTGATGCCGTGCTCCCTGGAAGATATGCTGTCGACTACGACACGGATCGTTCTGTTCTTAAGGAAGCACGTGATACACCGAGCGAAGTTATCACCGAAACCATTTGGAATAAGCTTGGAAACGAGCGCTTTGTCACAAACGCCTTTAAAATATCTAGAGCTCAACTCTGCTTTCACCGAATAAATGAACGCATTTGTTCAATTCGTTGGTGAGGAACGCCATTTGGTCTCAAATAGAGCGAGACCTACGAAAGTCATATTGATGGTCACTGAGCAATTCGTTGTAAAAAAATTGAAGCAATTTTATTTTGCCTTAATTTATTTTAGGTTCTTACATGTCTAGCGTACATGCTTCTTTCCCTTATTAAAACAATCTACCTGAGCCTCTTCTTACGTTAGATTAGTAATAGTACTACCTTATATTGTATAAAAGACCGGTGATTTATAAATTATTTACACTAAGAAGAGTTCTTGAAAAATCACAAGATCGTTTAACTTTTTATAAGCTATTAAGCCAAGCCTTATTTCTAACTATTATTAATTTTTATAACGGAATAATTTATAACGGAAAATGTTTTAAGGCTTAAGCGAAAAACTATAAAAATTCAAATTAAAGGAATTCGCCGAACTAGATGTGTTTTATGGAAATGTTTTGTATAGTTAAAATCTGAGCATTAAGGCTAGTAAACTAGTGATTAAAGTAGAAAATTCTCCACAAGCTTAGAATAATTATAAATTTCTCAACAATTTTGTTGCTCATTTGGTTTTAAAAAACCTACAAATATATAACTTATTGTATACAAATATTATAATCCTTTTTTTAAGCGATTAATATAAATAATGTATCAAGCATTGATGTTGCTTCAAGCACGCAATGAATGATTATTTTTATATACATTTAAAATTTGCTCAAAACGCGTATTCAATTCTATGGTAAGCGCATTTTCAACTATGCTGAATAAATCACACTTCACGTCACACAACCACAAACGTCTACGGCGATCTAACAGCAGTGCTGAAAAAAAGAAATTCAACGTATTAATAAAAATTTATATTTTAATTGATAATTGCAATACAGTTGAATTTAATTTTGAGCAAACACAGCAAAAATGATTGCATCAAATTAAATTTTCATACTGTATTATTTTAAGAAATTTATATAAGAGTTCAATCCGAAAAATAAATAAGAGAAACCGAAAACATTGAATTAATTGGTTAAAGAATTGGTTAAAGAATTTCCAACATTTTTGTAACAACCAAAGGAAATATCATTTAAAAAAAAAACAATTTCAAGTTGGATCGGCAGATCGATGATTGCAAGCATTGAAACTATGAAATTGCAATCATAGCAATTGTGTGCAATAGATTGGCGAAATTGAACAAATTAGGGACAACACTTCTTATTTTAACCCCCTTCATTTTGTATCATGAAAAAGCACACTAACGATGTGCAAGACACAATAAGCTATAGAATTTCATATGCAAGATAGAATTGCTATTCGTGTCTTGCCTACGTTGGTGTACTTTTGTGCTTTTTCATCATACAAAATGAAGGCGTAAAAATAATCAAATTGTTGCTAATTAAATCTTAAGATTGCATTGAATACTTTGATGATTGCAACTTTAGTAAAGAAATTCTTGAGTGTCACGGAAGTAACTCCAAAACAAAATTAATGTTTATCTTTAAGCCGATCAAGCAATAGCAAAATAAGTGTTGTAAGCTTGAACGAAGCTCTAAACAAAATTTTCAGCGACTTATTAACAAAAAATGTAATTTTTGACATGGTTATAGTGTTGAACACTCTATATTTCTGCCGTTTGTGCATTACAAAAACACAGCATCGAAAGTGTTTCTTTTTTAACACTGAAAAGATGTTAATAGAATTGTTTATAATAATATTTGTATTGAATGTCAAAGCAATTTACCGCTCAAATGGTCCTTTCTCACATCCGGTAGTCCCTTCTTGCGTCTCTCACGCTCATGTTCACGTTCCTTTTCCTTATCTTTTTCACGATTGCTGCGTTCGTTACCACCTCGATCGCCACCACCGCGATCAACAGCGCGGTCTCGTGATGAACGACGACGATTAGATCTTGGCGAACGGCTCCTTGAGCGTGAACGTGTACGACGTCTCCGATCGCGATCACGTGCACTGCCACCAGTATTGCTAACGCCACCACCTCGCTCTCTGGAACGTGAACGGCTGCGCCGTCTCTTATAGCGATCGCGTTCAGGCGATGGACTGCGGGAATCGTTGCCATCCAAATTGATAACCTAGTTGAAAATTGATTGCAAACGAACGAGTGATCAAGATAAATTTTGGATAACAGAACAAAAAAAGAAACTAAAAGAATCGGAAGCAATTTTTTTTTTTTGTGGGATTTAAGGAAATATCAAAAGGATGGACAAGAGTTGAAGGAAGAACTGACGGTGTTTTGATACATCCCAGCTGAACTTTACTGAAACTGACACAGTGTTGACTAAGAAACTTTTGCATTAATATTGTTATATGAATTTTTTGCAGAAAATACCGCTCTGCTGGGATAGTAGTAGGATTTGAATTGGATGGAATATATTGAAATGATATATCATATGAAAATTTTTTATAATCTGTTTTCGTTTTAAGTATTTTTTCTATATGAATTATGACCATAGAAGAGTGTGTCGTAGTACAGTCTCGTGGTGTTGACGTGTGTGTTATATAACTTATTCAGCATTTTTCTTTTGAAATAAATTTTTTAAAAGTACGCACTTTTGAGCAAATTTCATTGATTTCAAATTTATTTTTAAAAAATGTAATTAAATGAAGCAACAATGTGTTTAAAAAAAACTTACCAGCTCTTTACGCAAACGTTGTTATACCAGATCCCGCGGAATTTCGTAATATTTGCTTACCTTTTCGTTTTTTAATTGTAGTAAAAAAACGTTAGAAATTCCGACGCAGTTTTTTTTTAATTATTTTATAATTGAGTCTAAGGTTTTTATAATAGTGAATAAATTTAAAAAATTCCATGTCTCTTGCCCCAATTTCAATGTTTTAAGAATCAAAGCTTGAACATTTAATTTTTTATGTTTATAAAGGGTTGCGTTAAGTAGTCTTTTGTAGATGGGTTTCTGTTGTATTTACAACATGTATTTCTGTTGTTTAACTTGTTCTTTCGCTCTCTATTTTACTTTGTTTTAACAAACTATGTCTTTTTTCTTAGATTTTCTCATTGTCTTATCTTACATTTTTTGACTCTATTTTATATATTTGACTTACTATAAAATACCTCTAAGAAGTTCTTTCATACTACTTAACTTTTATTTAAAAATCCTTCCGCTTAGAAAATTATTTATTTTCAGAGTAAGCCAACAAAAATTTCTATCTCCAAATTTTTTTTCTTTCTCTCTATCTATTTTACTTTGTTTTAACACTTATTGCCGTATTGTTCACCTCTGGATATTTTTAACCTCTTGGTTATTTTCTGGTTTGCTGGTATCTGAAACTACTTTAAGGGCCGTATTGTTCACCTCTGGATATCTTCAACCAGAGGATAATGTACTAATGTATTTTCGGTAGTTTCAGGCACCAGCAAGCCAGAAAATATCCACTGGTTAAAGATATCCAGAGGTGAAATATATATGGCCATAAATCTGGTATTTTATCCGCTGGTTAAAGATATCAGGAGGTGAACAATACGGCCATTAGTATTTTTTCTTAGCTTTTCTCACTGTATTGTCTTAATTTTTTGAATCTATGTATCTAACTTTTTTGAACCCCTCTCTCTCATACATACTTTTTCAGTCTCTCAACCCAGCTTTTGCTCTCTTAAATTTTCTATCTGTTTAAATAATTTTTAATATCATTTAATTACTTTTATTCTCTCTTTTAATTGCTTTGATTTTTTCGTTCAATCACTATTTTTTCTCTGTATCACTTTTAATCACCTTAAATCTCTATTTAAAAAATTTGTATTCTTGAATAACTTTCTCTCACTTTTGCTCTCTTTAATTTGTGTACTTTTTTCAACTATGGTGTATCTTCTCAACAAAATAAAATACTTTGCAACTAATTCGCGCACCAAACTACCTAACACATTTTTTTCACTCTTTCTCTCTTTCTTACTTTTTCTTAATCTTACTTTCTTACTTGCTAGAGTAAGACACCTAATCTAACTTTATAATACAATTTTTTTTTCTCTATCTCTATCAAGTTCGTACTCATTCTTTCTCTCTCTCTCTCTTTAACTTTTTCGAAATATTTGCCTCTCACTCTCTTGTGTTTTTCTTAGTTATCAATTATAAATACTATATAACTATATATTCTCCTTCAATCAATTTTCCTTATTGAACTTCTATCATATAACTAACTTTTTCACTCTTTCTCTTTCTTACTTTTTCTTAATCTTGCTCTCTTACTGTTTCCTTACTTTAAATCTTACTTTGAAATACTATTTCTTTTACCCTCTATCTCTAACTTGTTGGTACTCATTCTCTCTCTCTCTAACTTTTTCGAAATATTTGCCTCTCTCTCCTTTCTCTTCGTTGTCTAATACCACTATCTATTTAACACTAACCCCTCATTTTGTATCACGAATAAACACACCAACAACATCCATACAAAAATCTATTGCTTTTCGTGTCTTGCTTATCGTTGGTGTGCTTATTATTGTTAGGGAGATTCGAAATGAAGAGGTAAATTATCTCCTTCTTATTGAATAAATTGTTCTTATTGAATTTTTATCATATCTCTCTCATTAATATTCTTAAGTTTACTCTTTTTCTATACACACCATTACTCTTCATAATTAAAGTTTACTCTTAATATTTCTCTCTTTAATTTTCTCTCAACTTCTCTTCCTTGCATTATTTTTTTGAAATCTCTCTGTATAGTTATCTCTCAATAAATCATTTCCCTATTTCTCTCCCATTTTCTCTAAGTTCTTTTTAGTTAATTTTCATTCGAGTCGATCTTAACGGTAATCTCATTCTCTGCATATATTGATCTATCTCCCTATCTTATCTTTTCATATATATATATATATATATATCGTATATATATATTCAGAAATGCAATGGCACGTACTTGTTTTTTTTTTTCTCCCCACTTTTAAAAGCAGTGGGCAAGTGGGAAATTTAATTGCAAGAAAAAAATTATTTCTTCAGTCCTTTTTTATTTTTCACCAATGCAACTCTGCATATATTTCTTTTTAATCTCTATCTCTACATATATTAAATATCTTATTTTAATACCACTAATAATAGCCTGAACAAACTGGATGGCGTCAGCTCAAAATAGCGTCGCAGCCTCCTGTCAAAGTCCTGTCAAAACTTTAAAAAAAAAATTAAGTCCATCGAGAGAAAATTTAAATATTAAATCTGAACAACAAAACAAATTATATTAAATTTTACTTTGAATTTAATAACAAACAGATAACAAATTATTTAAAATTTTTCGTTGAATTTGAATACAAACAGAAGTCAAAAATATTTGTTTTCCCATAAAAACTTAAAACCACTTTTACATTTCTAATGACTTCCGCTGAAGCCGTTCGTTCTGTTCAGGCTAGAATTCTTCATGTTTAATCGATTTTCGTTTCATTGTTTATATCTGTTCTTTCAATTTTCTTTTTATATATCTCCATCCAAATCTCCGTATATACATTCATATCCCTGTATATCTATTTCTCACTTCTGTCGATGGCTTTTGGCCACTTTTTACTACATATTATGTAATTAATACACAATGGTGTACAATTTCTTCTCTGAAGTTAAAAAAAATTCAGGTATTATACATATATTTATATTTTAACGTCTAATTTCATAAGATTTAAACGTTCATCATGTGTTCTAACGGCATGGAGTTTGTAAACTATATTTAATATAATTATAGTATAGATTTTTTTGTAACTTGATTACTAATGAATAAACTAAGTAAAAATGATTTTAGGGTGAAGGTTGAGGTGTAAATATTAGCTCAGCTTTGGCTGTTCTGAGCTTAAGATTTGTACATAGGTTTGTTTCAGTTTCTCTTATATGGCATCGAACAATAAGCATAGTCCGATAGGTAGGCCGAAAACATGGCATGCATTATGTTATTGTAAAATTTTGCGTAAAATTGTTTTATCATTTGTAAATGAATATAACTGAGTAGAATATTTGTAGGTTGGCGTCTTTGCCGTTTTTTTTTTAAAACTTATTTTATTATACTAGCCAGGTTTTCAGTATATGTACTACTTTAAAGGTATCCATTTTATTATCCAATTTTTGGGTAGCTTTTTATGGTACGCAAATTAATTTAACTTTTTGTATAACAACATAAGGTATTGGCGCTGATGAATAGCATTCAATGGTTTTACTTTTTTTTTTAAATTTTGTTAAACTGCACGTCAGCACAACCAAATTAGAATTATTCAATATCAAACCGATTCAAGATTTACATCTTTTTTTTTAAAGCAAAATGAAAAAATACACTGATTTAATATTGTTAAACAAATATTTTCAGTGGTTATAATTAAATAATTCTACTTTACTGTGTTATATAGCAACAACAATTAAAATACCTACCAGGATATGAGTCGAAAAAATACAAAAATATACCTCAATTTTTTGTTCCTCCGAAACAAATTCGACCTCTTTACTCAAGTCAGCGCCATCGTTACCAACTGGGGCAGAAGCCTAAAAATTATTTTTAATAATTTTTGTTTTTATTAAAAGAAAAGATTTAAACAAAATATTTTCTTGGTTATATTTATCTACATACTTTAAGCACATTTTGTAAATGCTTCTCAAAGGCTTCCTCCTGCATTCTCATCTCATTAAGCTTGTTCTGTTTATCTTCTTGTTGTTTGAATTTTTGGAAATTTTGCAATGTTTGCAGTTGACGCAAGACATTTGGATCATTAAGTAACTGTTTAAGGTTATTGTTCTAAAAGAAAAAAATAAATAGAAAAACACAATACATTAATATCTAAAAACAAACGTGAAACAATGAGGTAAAATCGAATTTTGTTGAGTAATACAAGCATAGATAGAAAAGAACATAAAAAGAAAACGTACACGTACACCATAATTAGCATAAATTGTTGAACTAACTATTCTGCGCGTTAGCAAACATTTCTTAAAATGTTTAATTGTTCTTAAATAAAAAATCTTGGCTACAAAAATGTGGGGTTCTTTTATATGCCAATGTTTTTAAATATTTTTAAAATATTAAAAAAATTATTCTGACTTTAACCGAAATTGAAGAAATTTCGAAGAATGTAACAGTTATTTTGTGCAGATGTATCTTTGTACAATTTTGTCGATATCATATTTTAAGGACTTTCAAGCAAAAAATTGGATTATAATTTCAAGCATAACTCAAAAAAACTTCGTAATATCCAATTGCAAAATATTCCAAGCTAATTAAAAAAAAGAGAAAACAAAAATTTTGAAAAATAGACTGAAACTGAAAAATTATAAGCCAGTTAAAACAAAATTATGAAGTAATTCAGGTATCATAAAAGAGATATTAAAATTAATTACATCTAGCAAATTTGAAGCATGTGCTGAGGAAGAATTTTCTCCCAATTCGTCATCATCATAGGTAAACTCGTGCGAACTTTTACTGTATTTCGCATATGATTCTGTGTTGTGATTTTTGGTTGAGGATGACATGCCGCCACCACCACCCTCAATGGAACTACTATAATTTCCACCGCTACTGGTGCTGTGCATTGCATGTACGTCACGTGACGACTTCGTTGAAGATGAGGATGTTCCTGCTGCTGCTGCTGCATTTGTTGCTGTTTGACGTTTAAGATACTGTTGCATATGTTCTAATTGCCTCAAAGTGCTGTTGTCAAGCACGTTTTGAGCTTTTTCATGACTTAAAGACTAAATGTGTGCATTAGCAATTGAATTTGTATGTATGTAATGCATAAAAAGAAGGGGAGAAAAGGTTGCAAGAGAAATTTTATTAATTCGGACTTTGAAACCTAAAGAACCAACATCGTAGGTTCAAAACAAAGGAAATTTTGAAACTCACAGACAGATCAGGCATGCCCACAAGCTTATCTTCCTGCACTGAAGCACCATGTCCAGGACCACCGCCAGTGCTCATATTCATATCCATTGAAACAACCGATGCGTTAAGACCATTTGCAGATACAGACATATCGCCTAATCCTAAACCACCAGCAGCGGATGCTAAACCAGGCGGTTGCATTTGATAAATAGGATGATTTGGATCGGCAAGATCAAAAATTGGTTGTATAACGTCCGGTGCAAAAACATTATTCTTTTGCCATAAGTTAAGCACTCGAATTATACGACTTTTATCTTCCGGTGCACAGCGAAAAAGGTTCGCAAAAGTCTCCTTAATATTCCGAGCAAAACGTGGTGCAAATACATCCTTTTCTGCACCAAACTGATGACGTGATTGACGCACTATAGAGTCTATAACATAGAGGCCAGGTATTTTGTATTCAGGTTTACACTTAAGTATGAATTTCTCGACACTCTGGACTACGTGTTTGTAGAATTTTATGGCCCGCATTGCCGATTTGGTGATGGCCGCCATCTTTGCCTTCGAGATTGGCGGCTTGGAATCATAGAGCCCAGATAGCTGAAATTAAGAAAAAATATTTTAGTTGTTTTTTTTTAATAAAAAAAATAGTTTCTTTAAAATTAAAAAAAAAACAATAATTAAAAAGCGTGCGATGTATCGTGATCTTTGCGGAACAAGAGTTTTGATGGAGTGAGATACGAAGTTAGAAATCAGAGAACAAAATATGTAACATATATACAAATAAAAACAAAAATAATAATATTCCATAAATTTATTTATTTTAGTAATTATGCCGGGATCTGTATACTAAATTGTATATCATAGAAGAAATCAGAGCTGTAAAATCGGAATTCATATTCAGAATATTAAGCACAACTGAATACCGACATAAGAATCAATTCAATAAATGCACAATTGAATCATAAATTAAATTTTCAATTCACATTTAATTTTCAAAAATTGATTAATTATTGATTAATGTTAATTACATTCTTTGCGAATACGAGTAGCATTCATATGAATACAAAATTGATTCATTATTATGAATAACGAAAATGAATAATTGAAATTTATAATTAATCAATTTTTGAAAATTGAATGTGAATTAAAAATTTTATTTATGAATCAATTGTGCATTCATTGAATGGAATAATCTTATTTCGTTATTCACTGATTAAAATTTTTGTAAATAATGAATGTAAGTATCAAGCTCAAGGTCCAATCGTTTATATTACACAATTTTTTTAATATTTATTTTCAATATTTCGCTCACCGTCGGCAAGCATCCTCAGGAACATTTTTTAAAAATTTTAAAATAAACGAATTAAATTTAACATTTAAACATTAATTCACAATTTTTAAAATTAAAAAAAAACGGAATAAATTAAAAACAATGAACACTTAAAAACCACGTCTACTTCTTTTTACGTCAAATTTTCAACTTGACTAAATGTTTTAATTGTTTAAATGTTAAATGCAACTCGTTTATTTTAAGATTTTTAAAAAAATTTCCTGAAAATATTATAAAAAATTTTAAAACAAAACATTTACAAAAATTGTTTAATATAAACGATTGGACCTTGAACCTGACACTTACATTTATTATATAAAAAAAGAGGTAAAAAACTACTTTTCATTTTGTGATTAGCTTTAGACTGCACGTTTCTAAAGATACTAACAAAAAATATAGATTTTCTGATACAGAATTCTCGAGGTTGAGTCATCAGACACCTTACCTCATAGAAAAAGGTCCTGCAATTTAAAATTTGATTTTGTAAACATATATTTCCGCTAATTCAAATTCGATTTCCCTCAATTCTCTTTTGACTAAATATATAATTGAATGACTTACTAAAATTTTCAAAATCACTGTTAATGATTTAAAATGCTAGTTCTAGTTGTATAATGAAGAAGATAACATGTTTGATGGTTATAAAGGGTGTTTAAATTTTAAGGGCTGATGTTGAATGTGAACCACACCTAAACATTAAGTTTTCTTCTGCATTTCATTTGACATTTCTCAATTTCAGAGTTATTCAGGTTATGAAAATGGGCGTTCAAATCAAAATGCATATCGTGCACTTCGTGATTTTTTCGGTCAATTTAATCGTCCAAATGTGCGTACAATCGGAAAAATCGTGCAAAAATTTTAGCAAACCGGGTCTGTAGGAGATGTGAAAACACCAGTGTATGCTCGTATTGCAGAACTGCAGAAAATATTGCTGCTGTTCGCGATAGTGTGGCTGAAGAGCCGTCCCTTCAACTCGTCGTCGTGCCCAACAATTGCACACTTTTATGACCCGAATTGGAAGATATGAATGTAGACGATATGTGGTTTCAACACGACGGTGCCACTTGCCACACAGCTAACGAAACAATGGCTCTTTTGCGCGACAAATTCAATGGCCGTGTTATCTCACGTGGTGGCGATGTCAATTGGCCGCCAAGATCATGTGATTTGACACCGTTAGACTTCTTTCTTTGGAGTTATTTAAAAAAAAAAGAGTGTACGTCGATAGGCCAGCAACAATTCAAGAGCTAAAGGATGAGATAATTCGGCATATTAACGGCATAGATGCCTATGGCATATTCGGCATATTAACGGCATATTATGCCTAAAAAAATTTAGACCATCGGATGGAGGTGTGCCGCCGAGGTCGCGGCGGCCATTTGGCCGATATTTTGTTCCATACATAATTGAACCATACCAAAATTATCATAATAAAAGGAAATGACAATAATTTCCTAAATAATTTGTATTTTATTCAAAATCAACATCGGCCCTTAAAATTTAACCACCCTTTATAAAAGAATAAATGGTGGATTGCCTTATATTAAACTTCCGACTGGGACAAATAACAACTCTCTGTCCAATTTTTGGAGCTTATACATTTATAAAAATAATGTTTCAAATCACGATTATACCTTAACACCTTGAGGTTAGTTCCCGATCTGAAGTAATAAAATTAAAAAGTTTTCCTAAGTTTGTCATTTCATTCCAAGCTTCTGATAAATGCATATTTAGTGAGTACAACACTGAGCAAATATGAAGAAGAATATGAAGAATTTTAACAAAAATATGTGAAAAGTCCACAGTGACCCAAAAACTAAAAGTTATTAAAAACTTATTATTTATATTATCTAAGACAAACATTTAAATTTTATTTATTTAAGCAATTTGCACGTAAATTCATTTACCATGATGACCGAATCGTCTGCACTTTTTCGCAAATGTAGTTCTTTTTAGTAAATGTTTCGTAAAGTTTTTGTTTTAGTAAAAATGGAAGGCATTGGCTAAAGATAATGAAAAATGGTTGAGGCAAGATGAGAAAAACTATATTAAACAAGAAGGCCACAGTTGTCCGCGCCTTCGCCACGGACGATTTTTTTATCAATAAAGAGCGGTAACACGTCTTTGAATGAGTGTGGAGAGAGATGATAAACACGCTAAAGGTGTTCAGTCAATCGCCATGCGTTCAGAAATTACCAAATTTTGACCGCTTTGCAATGTGTATATCAGGGATGATATTGGCTTTACTGCAAAAGGGCCAAAATTCATATAAAAATAGGGCCAATCTGACATTAATAGGGCTTAACATTAATAGGTACCAATTATGCATTTATTATGCATAATAAAAAGCAAACAATAATAATTATATTTTGGCTTTTAAAATTTTGAGCAAAAAGTAATAATTATTTCTGCTTTTTATTTGTTAAGGCAAAAATAAAAAGCAAAATCTAACCGAAATTTTTTTGAGCACTAAATAACTGGTAAGTTTTGATTTTTATTATTTAAGGCAAAAATAAAAAGCCAAATGTGGATCTAAGGTTACGATTGAACCAAGTTTTAATAATTTTAACTAATTTTAAGGCAGGAAATAATTTAAATGATTAAATGAAATCACTTCCATCTTAAATCAAAAATTTTAGGTGAAAGTGATATAGTTTAAGGTTTTTCTTTCAAAAAGATTTTATTTCACGCTTTGTTTGTAAAAGTTAAAAAGACGCCAAAAATAATCTCTAGATAAAGTGTTTCTACAAGAAAATTTTTAACAAAAACATTATTCTGATAAGTCAATCTTAAATTTGAAAAAAAAAATTGTAAAGCTTTTCCACAAAAACCACACACCAGATATTTCCATCTTGAAATAGTCGTAGAATGTCAGAAATGAATAAGCAATTTAATGCAGACTCTCTGTTAAGTCTTGCAAGAAGTCTAATTAATGAAGCGGGACTAGGGATCACTCTTTTCATCTAAACTCAACTTGGGAAATAAAGTAAACTTGTTGAAATTACTAAAAAGTATGCTCTTAATGGGACAATGACTGTATATAACAAAACTTGTTTTACTGAGAACATTTTTAAAGGCGATAGAATATATCGCCTTTCCATAAAATTCAAACAATACAAATTAACATAAGAAATGAAATGAAAAATCACGCAACATTTTTCATCAAAAATTGGGGTGAATGAAATAAAAAATGAATGAGAAATTCAAAAGAAAAATCACCGAAAAAATTGGACAATTTTGCACATTTTATAACGAAATTTCGCTTTTTGCTGAGGGTTTTTGTTATACAAAAATCACCAACTTTATTGGATGCAATTTCGATTTATGTTTTCAACTGATACTTCACATTGACTACTAGTGAAATGGTAATTATAGCTCTTTTTTATTTTTATCACTCGATCATCATATTTTTTAAAAATTTCAAATAATTAACTACAATCGGTCGAGGACTATCCGTCACCTCTCTCCCCCGCGGTTGTCTTACCTTTTCATGATCGCTAAAAGATAATTTTTTTCTTTTTCCAGATATTTCTATTTACGAAATAAATCAAAGATAGCTTACAATTGGCTTCCAGAAATTACAAACGAAAAAAAATTACAAAAAACCCGAAATTTTCCATTCAAAATCGGGCTTAATTCTACGAAAAACAATGACCGAAATTTTTACCGATAATGAGATTTTTTCGGGTGTTTGTAGCAATAAAATTAGGATCTTTTTTGCAAATACTTGAAAAGGAAAAGGTACGAAAAATATGCTTGGAATTTAGGACCGAAAAAAAATCGGGCATTTTTGCCAAATTAAAAATAAAAAACGCCAGAATTCTTGCTTACCGAAAAGTTAAGAAATATCAAATTCGTTACGATAAAATGGTTCGCCCTTGTACGGAAGGTAAAAAACATTATTCCTTAAAAGAGCAAATCATTTTATCATAAAAAAACACCATCTGGATCTTATCCGTACATAATGTTCATGACCCCTTGTTCATGAATTACATCAAAAAACAAATAAAATTAATGAAATCTTTGCAGATATTTTTACAGGGGAATATTAATTTACTACTCGAATCTGTTCTTTTATACTTTAATAATCTTATATTGAATCTTGATCACGGAAATTATACCCGAAAAATTATACCCTTCGTGACGGCGGATATTGGTTGTTTCATTTTATTTTTGTCAAGCACAACAACGCCGCTGAATTGCATTTTGGAACATTTTTTCATTTTTATTGTGTAAACA
The DNA here is from genome assembly GCA_914767935.1 of Coremacera marginata. Taxonomy (NCBI): domain Eukaryota; kingdom Metazoa; phylum Arthropoda; class Insecta; order Diptera; family Sciomyzidae; genus Coremacera; species Coremacera marginata. The sequence goes on along the minus strand of OU612044.1, from coordinate 42,924,939 downwards.
TTTTTTATTCTTTTCGTTTGGGGGATTTTCATTTTATTTTTTGGCGATTTTTCTTTGGCGTATTAAAATCATATACATTAACCAGTAAACTTTTCTTTTAAAAAATTCAGATTTTTTTTTCGGTAGAATTTTCGAAAAGGGCCTAAAATGAATAAGAAGGGCCTCGGGGCTTTTGAAATGAAAAAGGGCCCAAAAAAGCCCCCAAATATCATCCCTGGTGTATATCCGCTCTCTCTCACTGTTTTTGGCAGTTTCTATTGAAAGCAACAACAAAAACTTTTGAGCACCGTTGAAACGATCACTGACAAAAAAACCCCAAGTGACGTGATCGCATGCATTTTACAAAATACGGCCATAAGTGTCGTATGTGGTTTTCGATAGTTTTGAGTAGATTGAATTCAAAGTTTGAGGGCTAATACCTTTGTTTATAGCAGACCGATTTTATTAAAATTTATACAGGATACGCATGTGGGATTTGATTGTATAATTTAGAGATTGTACCTCATTTCGGTAAGGACTTAATGTGATATTTGTTTAGAATTGGTTTGTCGTATGTGGTGATTTAACACTTTTTTAACTTAGAAACACTCGACATACATTTTTTAAAACCTATGGAGAAACTATTTTGCTATTACATACGACACTAATTTCCGAATTTGATAACAAGTTGCCACATACGAGAAAATATGGTCTCCGAATCTCGGTAAAGACTTAAGATATCGAAAAACTCACCACGCCAAATGAAAGAGACACCCTTAATACATAATGATCCTATTCTAACTCAAAACCGATAAAATGACGTCAGGCGACGAAACTAAATAAACATTTTTTTTTTTGTTTTTTATCGCTCTTTTCATCTTGCGCGAGGCTCATCTGTTTTTTATGTTGTGCTGGTTAGCTGAGCAGAAAAAGAGAAGAGTAGAGAGCAACATGGTTTGTTAAAACTCTCGCAATACAAGCACGTGAAAAAAAAACGACCAGCAACTCTTGACATCGGGGATGATTTCTTAAAAAACTTAACACTTTAATTTAACAAACTTATTATTAAAGTTTCGAAATAAAAATACACCAATGCTGTGCTGTAGCACATATATGAAATTTTGAAACTTTTTTAATAAAAATCGACCCAGTTCTTTTTGGAGTTTGTTTTGGAGCTGGAAATAAAAATTTGTACTTCAATTTTATATTAATAGTTTTTTAATTACTAAATTACATTATTAGTTAAATACCTAATTACTTAAAAATTGAATTACCAAAGAAATTTAATAACGTAACGCCATGTTACGTCACGTCTGATACTAAGCCTAATAAAAAAAACGAGAAAATATTTTTATATTTGATTACTTATAAAATACAGGGCTTAAATTGCTTCAGTCAAATTAGCTAAGGCATCAAAATATTGACTGCTGATTTGTAAATATCAGTAAAAACACGAAAAAGAACAATTTTTCCAATCTTTAATGAAATAAACAAGACAATTTCAACTATTTAACTACGTTTACATTTTGACAATTCTTGCTTTCTCACATCTTTCTCATAGCTTTGAGATTTTATATGAGTTGTCAACTTCGTGTTAACATTCGCGGCAGTACGCTCTCATCTAGCGAGTTTACCTGTTTTAATTACTAATTGTAACTTTTGAAACTGTCTCCTCGCTTCCACACAATAAACATACAAAAATTATGTTTAGCTCAAGTAAATAGTAAAAAAATGCACTCGCGCGCGCACACATTTTCTCCGCGTTCTCCTTAGAAGCGCAACTTTTGGAAGAACCACTTGTTTTTGCCCTCCTTGTTTGTGGATTCGAATTTGACGCGTGTCTGGAAACGATGTGTTTTCCTCTTTCGGCGGGATCTTTTAAATCCTTAACGGAGATTTTGTCCAAACTGATGTCATCACCGGTGTTGCGGGTAGGCATCAGATGATTGTAGTTGACAACTTTGAGGAGAGGCTTTATCTTTCATTTCTTCTTCAGCTTGTTCTTGCCCATCTGCTTGGTAACCTTACGTGGGTATCTGTCAATACCAGCGACCACGGCATGTCCGAATGGCTTCTCATTAGTGCCATCGTCCTCGGTCTTGACGATGATGGCTTTGCGACCAGCGTAACGTCCACTTAGGACAATTGCAATTTTACCCTTCCTCATCTTGACGGAGGTATTACGGCTGACCGGATATAGAGCTACCATGGAGTCCACTACAATCCATTTGCATCAACTAACTTTGCCGATAAATTGATTAATTGGTTTTTACAGTAATGTTTGCCTACTATTATGGAAAATTAATTTAATTGAAAGGTGAATTAAAATGAAGTAATTGAAGTTAATTTAAGATAGATTTTAACAATAAAATTGAAGTAGTTAAAGTTAATTTGAAAGAATGAAATATATTCTATACATACCCCATATCACAGAAATAACTATGGTTCCAATGAACCACTTTCTCGATGCCTCTCAACTTGCACTATATATGCGAGTCAATAAGATTTCAGCGTAAATAGAAATATGTTTATTTAACGTCTTAATAAAGTTTTTATGAGCTGTCAAGCTTCGAATTAAAAAATCTTGTAATTAAAGTTTTACGTATTGTTTTATAGTAATCTGTAAGCGCCTTGGCCCAGTAGATGAAAAAAAATAAATAATTTGATATAGATTTAAGAATATAATTAAATAATGACATGTTCAAAAATTTTTTTTATTATTTATTTATTATTATATATTTATTTATTATTTTATATTTATTTATTATTTTATATTTATTTTTTATTTTCATTTTATAAAAAAGGTTTTAATTTTATCGATGTTTTTATTTATTTCCTCATATTTTATTTATTATTATTTTGTCTATACAAACATTTTTATACCTTTTAATGTTTTTATTTGTATATAAAATTTTTTATATTCTTCATATTTATATCTTTTTATATTTTTATGACACTTATATTTTTTTTTGTTTTTTTTATATATCTTAATATATTAGTTTTTTAGTATTTATAAGTATATACTTTTATTTACATTTGTATTTATATTTTTATTTATCTTTTTGTTTATATCCTCATTTATACACTTATTTATAAATTTTATTATTATTTTTATATTTCTATTTACATTTATATTCATATTTTTATTTATAACTTTTATTTATAGGCTTAAAATATGTTATTTATATTACTTATTTTCATCTTACTATTTATTTTTTATTATTTTTAAATCATATATCATTATTTTCTAATATATTTTTTGATTTTATGATATTTATCATTTTATAAAGTTTATCTTCTTTGTCTTATTCATTTTTCTGTTTTCTTTTTTAATTATTATTTTATATATTGGTATTTTTGAAGCGAAGTTTTTTACTCCTCGTTCTGTGATTTGCTTGGAGTGAAATCTGAAAAATGTTCGACAGATTTTTTCGCTAGGCAGTACGCTGTTGAAGGAAAAAATTTGTTCAGTGCAGCCAAGTTCACAACCATGTGTGGAGAGTTAAAATGGAGAGTCGCTGGCATTATATGCCCGTAAATGTAATTCGCGTGGAAATTTGACATTCAACAATAAACAAATTAGCAGTAAATATGTTTTCTGTATATATGTAATTTATTTTATTTTAAATTTTTGAATATAAAAGTTAATTTATTTAAAAGAAAAAATTATTAAGCTATCAAATCTATGTAACTGCGAAAAAGCTTCGCTTCTCTCGTGTGTCCAACGACGCACCTGTTTTTTTTTTTTTGTTTATTTGGATTTAGTTGTATTTCGCCGCTGCGCCAACAAAAACAGTATTGTGTTTTTTGTCAATTTTTTTTTTTTTATATCATATTTTATCAACACTATCTACTGCCCACATTTTCGCATTTGCCGTTTTTTTTTATATCACTTTTGGTTAAGAAGTGATCAAAAACAGCTTTGCGCTCGCAGTACTAGAAATACTCTGAAAAGAAATAAGTTTCTTTGCTCTCCTGAAAAATTACTGAAAAACACATAACTGTTTTTGTTAGCTTAGCGACGATTTTATTTTACATTAATATTTCTATATATATTTTTCATTTATAGTTTTAATATTTTTTATTTAGTATTATATTTTTTTTTATTTAGTATTATATTTTTTTATTTTATATTTAATTTATATATTGTTAGTTTTATTATTTTATTTATATTTTTTTTAATTTATATTTTTATATTAATTTTTTTAATTTTCTACAAATTTTTTTTAATTTATATTTTTATTTTTTATTTTAATTTTTTATTTCAATTTCTTTTTTAATTTTATATTTTTATTTCTTTTTTTATTTTATATTTTGATTTCTTTTTTTATTTTATGTATTGATTTCTTTTTATTATATATTATATTAGGTTAGGTAGAGACGGCAGCCGGCATATATACAAAGATGTACACCAACTTACTAACAAGAAATTTCTTCAGGTGACACTCGCCGATTTGATGACACTCGTCGAATGATTTTCGGATATGTTATAGAGGACAAAAATCTGAGGTTGACGTATTTTTATACTCAATGGTTTAGGGTTTGATTTGATTGTAAATTTGTTGTTGTCATTCTTAACCGTATTAAGTCGATATCATAAAGAACCCGCACACGCAATTGCTTCATTTTGTTTCATTTAGGACTGAATTTAAAAAGCTACCTTTTTTTTAATTTTTACTTTTTTAGATTTTTATAATAAAATTATTTTATATAAAAATATGAACGCTAAAATATCTTTTTCTTGATACCAAATATGTATAGTTTTTTATAAAAAATAGATAATTTGTGGCGAAAAAATTAAATTTTCGGTGACTTTGCAACGCCCTTTTGAAATCCTAATCCATCGATTGAGCACGTGTAAAAAAATAAGTCAGCCTTAGATTTTTATCCTCTATCACATATCCGAAAATCATTCAAATCGGTGAATGACACCTAGGGACCTTTCCTTCTTAGACCAAATATGTCCATTGCGATACCGCGGCACACAGAAATTCTGACGTTAGTCGCCGAACTGATGGAAGACCCTGATGTTATTTAAACATTAAATTCTTTTTTGTTTAGCGAACGATTATGTTTGTTTAGTTAGCTAAAGTAGTCAAAAACACAGTAAGTATATATATTTTTTTTGCAAAATGCCGGTTTTTCGAAAGTCGAATGATAAAAATGCATTGATTTTGTAGAGTAGAATTTTAATTTTTTAGCCGAAAGGCACAGACGTGATCGTAATTAACCTTATTATCAAAAAATAGAATTTGTATTATTAAATTGAATTTGTATTTATTTTGATTATAAGGAATTTGTTTTTTAAGCAAGTTCAGCATTCTTTTTGTTTTATTGGACGAAAAAATGGAATGATCTTTTGATAAGAGTTCTAAAAGTAAGGAAACCGATTGAAAGTAGTTTTAAATTCTATGGATAAAAATCAAACCAGAATTGAGCAACTATTAATTAAAAGTCTGATAAACTATGTATTTATTAAATCCTTCCGAAATCATGTCTAAGGCTTGCATTTTTGTGTGTGCAGGTCTGATTAACGCAGTGCTAAGAGGATATTTTTTCTATATTGCTAGGAAGGCGCGATATATAAAAGCAAAGACCGCTAGATCAGAAATCTACATCATTATAAACCCAAAGATCCTGATCCACTCCAGTTTTTAAAACGTGATGTTATCCATACATCTGAATTATTAAAGCTTTCACCTACTAAGATGAACAGAAAATTTTCCTAGCATAAACTCAACTACATATTCAAAGTAATTATACAGTCCACTAGTTTTGGACCACAAATATGCTTTCCAGCATGTCTAATTATATAGCAACGCTTCGTGTTTAATTTATGGCGCTAGACTTAGTGGTCATCAATGTTTCCTTACTGAGATTGACTATTCCGAGGGAAACAAAAAGCACACCGACAGAGAACACATGCAAAAGGTAGCGATTGCGAGTTCGAAACAAATATGACCCTGATACGGTAAATTAAGGGCAAATACGAATGTGCAAACAAGCTCTTCAATGTTAGATTACAAATTAATGGATGGGAATCAAAATTTGCATGAAATTTATATTTTTTTCAATTTCGTGAGGACCGAGCATATCACACATCAATAGCGCGCCGATCATAATCGTTCATTCATTTTCTTCCACTTACCTCATTATTGAAGGCGACGACGTTCTCCATTTCTGTATTCATTCACACTCAATTTAAAACTCACTTAAAAATACTTTTTTCATACTATTTTCACAAGCAAAATGTTTCCTATACGTTCTACTATGTATTTAACAATACTTTGCACAAAATTTTCCGTTTTAAATGCAAAATATTTACAAAAAAATCAAGTGAAAATTTTTCGGCAAATATTCGTCTTCGTCCACACAGTAGTTGAAAAAGTCGGAAAGCAAAATGGCGATTTTCTATTCTTTTACGTTTTGTCGTTTTGACGTTTCTGCACACAGTTTAAAAGTCGAGCTCACAGAGGACGCTAGTAGAAGTTATTGCACTGGTGTCAATTGAACTTGATTGGTCCATATTACATGTTGCTCGCTTGCCCGGCGAGTAATGAACTCTTTTTACGCTTTTTCACATTAAGATTAAGTTAGGTGGATAGGAAACAACTCATTTTAACAGTTTTCAAAAATAAAAAAATTAAATGTTAACTTTTTTGTGTTATGTTTCGCTTAAAGTGTTTTTGCTTGGTCACAAAAACTGCACACATTAGCTTAAAAGATCAGTAACGGAATACCCAAATACCTTAACGATGATTATCGATGTTGTTAACTACCGAAAACTGTAATCTTCTATGAACGAGATCAATGAATGAGAGATCAATGCTGCGTTGTGCGTGACTTGCTCATCTGAAAGCATAGGTTACAATAATGTTTGGAATTGCAGTGGCTTGCAACTTTTTAAGCAATTGTGTTGCAGTTGGATTACTTTTCAGTTTCTCCATGTGGAATGTCAAAAAGAAGTTCTGCCATCGTTCATACAAAGAAAAACAAGAGAAATAAAGAAAATTTAAGTTTTTTAAAGTTCCAGCATATTAAATAAAAAGATTAAAAAGCTGAAATTAAAGCGATGTGTCAATTTTCAAACTCTAATTTTTGATTAATGTTCAACAGTTTCTCCATCAAACGACAATAAAAAAATTATGTATTACATTTATAGTGGACATTATAATAAAAATTTGAAATAAGAAATAAAGAACACAAAAACTAAACTAAAATTAATATGCAACAAATTTACTGAAAACAAAGCATTAAAATCACAAAACAGCGATTTATTTCATTGTAAGTACATTTGGATACATCAGGATAAATACGATATATTCGGACAATTGTATTTACAATGAAATATATAGCTGTTTTGTTATTTTAATGCTTTGTTTTCAGTAAATTATTATTGCCCATTGGTTTTTGTTTAACTTTTTGTGTTCTTAATTTTCTATATAAAATTTTTATTTTAATGTCAACTATAAATGTAATATGGCGGCCGTGGCGTAGTGGGTCGAGTGTGTGACTCTTACGCCAGAGAACACAGGTTCGAATCATCCATCCGACACAGAAAGTTTTTTCAATTGAATTAATTTTTCTGTTCGGTCGTCACCTCTCTGCAGACAATGGCAAACCTTAGAGAGTAAAAACTGCCATGAAAAGCTTCTTGAGAACATAAGCCGTTCGGAGTCGGCGTAAAAAACATGTAGGTCCAGTTCTCGATCATTTGTGTGCAAACATTTCACATCACACACAACACAATTGATCATTAGAAGCTCGGTCAAAGTCCTTTCAAGGGCTGAAATGGCCATTTCGTTTTTTTTTTTTTTTATAAATGTAATGCATAATGTTTTTGCCATCTCACAGAGAAAATGCTCTACTTAAATCGTTGTTTAATCGTTGTATAAACTATTTTTAAAATTGGCGCATTGCTTTCACTTCATATTTTTTGAAGTGGTTTTTTTTAATCTGTTGAATACTTAAAAAAATTAAGTTTTCTTTGTTTCACGTTATATGACAGATGGCAGAACTTCTTTTTGATATTATCAAAACTTTTTATATGAACTATAAATATATATTTACTCGTCAAACAGCGCCATTTTCGAATCAGTTCGATAGTTAAGAAGCTGGTTTGACAGTTTGACGAACCTGTTACCTCTGTTACCAAAATATTTTGATTTTCTTCGTCAAACAAGGTTTGCTGTCAAACGTGTTCTATTATTCTAACGTAAACTTCATACCTTATAAAATTCCGTAGAGACAACATGACCAACATAAAGCATTATCGTTTATATTGCTGTGCTACTAATGTCTATAACAAAATTATAGCGAAAAACAACAAAAATTAATCGCTTGTTCGACGCACACGTTGGTTTAATTAGAACACTAACTTTCCCTACCTACCGAAGCCAACCTTCGCCATTTTGTTTGACGAATAGGTTCGCTAATGTGTAAGCCCTTTAAAAGCATCTCAATGGCAGAGTTTATACGTCATTCAAATTGAAGGATCATTCAAAATTTGTTGTTGTTTTCCCAGCGAAAAAAAAGATGAACTTTCTGCGAGAATGGAAATAAACTTTCAGCACTTCATCGCATCAATCAAAAAATCACGTGTGAACAGCTATTCAATCAAATATCTCGAAGAGAGTAAAAGAGAACAAAAAATGCGATAATCTTCATTCAATTTGAATGACGTATAAACTCTGCCAATACATTTCATTTATAAGACTGATAAACTTATACTGTTTATACCATTTATGAGGGTATTGCCCACTTGCATGAATACCCTTATATCATAAACATTCACCTTAATCGAAAAGACGGCAAAAATCAAAAGTTAAGCTTACGCAAATTCGGCGTTGAAGTTACACAGATCTTAAATAGGCAGCAAAAAACTTTATGATAAGCAATGTGTTGCTTAAAGCCTGTTTAAAGTTAAAATTCCCAAATTTCAAAGAGCTTCTCTCCCATCCAAACACTTCTGGTAACTGACCAATTATGTTCACGGTGTAGAGCCGCAAACACTTTCGACAACAGGGAAAAACAGGGTTTGAACAGAAAAAATTGTTTGCCTTCAGCATTACTAAGTAGACAACTATGGTAAGAACAAAATAATAAAGGAATTCAAATCACTGCGTATCTAACGCATCTCACATCTAACTGTGCATCTCATAAAGCAGTACGCAATGCCAATTTTTTGCATGCGTTTTGCATAAAATTGGATACAGCAGACTCGTCAAAATCATTTGTAAAATGCAAACTGACTCGGATAAGCCCGAATTTTTATTTTTTATTTTTTGATAATTTTGCACGAAACGTATTTTATTTATTGTAAGTAACCCACCAAACACAATTTTCGATTTGCCACGCCCACCTATCTTTAGCAACGCCCAATCATTCTGTAAGGACGTTGAACGCTTTCCACTACATTGAAACATATTTCATGTGAACTTTCATCGAAAACGCTTTTAACAAAAATGTTTGAAGGGAAACTTTGTAACGGCACACAAAGTGGTGAATTCTTGCTTCCGTGTTTGAAGGTGGCTTTGGCTGGGAAGTTCAATTCAAGTTCGAACATGGAGGCCAGAATTCGCCATAGCAGTGTCGTATGCAAGCATGAGGGACATACTGCTCATACCACGGCTGACGCGTTCGAGGTGTGACAGCTGACATATGATTGTGACAGTACAGTTTTACTCTGACAGCTGACACTTTGTGTGCCTTTCATTCAATTTGACGTTCTCTAACATCTTAATTTGACGTTTCTTCGTTTATTCAAATCTGACATTTGTATTTAATTTAAATCGGACGTTTTATCTCTTACTTAATTCTGACATGTCTTCATTTAATTCTGAACTTTCTTGTTTTACAAATCTGACAGCTGCTACCGTGTTAATTTGACCGATAGCGGATTCTTGAGTCTGACAGCTGACATGTCTATTTTTTTCCTGTCTCTTTTGAAAAATTTTAATATTTTGACAGAAGACACCTATTCACGTTGATGGCTGACTCAGTTTGAAGTCTGACAGCTGTCACTGTTATCCACCAGCTAACAACATATTATTGATTGAGAGCTGACACTTTCTTTAAACCATGTAAAATACATTTTTTGCTATTTGACAGCTAAAATAAAATCAATCGGACAGCTGACAGTTAATTTTACGACTAAAATAATTAAAATGTGGTCGCTGACAGACTTTAGAAGGTGACAGCTGACTCTCTGATTTTGAAAGCTGACCTTACTTGCTTAATTTGACGGCCGACAATTTTTGTTTCTCTCTTGCAACTGACATTTTATTTATTTAATTCAAATCTGACAGTTTTCCTTTATGAAAACCTGACATTTTAATTAAGTCAAATCTGACAGACAATTTTCTTACCATCGATATTTTAAATTTGACAGCTAATATAACTTTGTATTTGTTTCAATCGATTAATTTCATCTTCACACAAGCATAGCTCGGTAACAGTTTAGTTGTTGGGGTTTGTTGATATGCCGTTAAAAAGGTGATTTTATTGCTTTTATAATGAGCTATCAAAATAAGTTTTATGTAAGTTAGTTTTTCTGCTAAAAACAATAACTTAAACCAAAGTCGTGAAATATTAATTCACACTGTAGCTCCTAAGAATGTGAAAATGGATCCCCCTCCCATACGATTTTTTGCTCAGCTCGACATAACCTTTTAGCTCCGTAAATATTTGCACTCAATTTCGGGACTCCCTATTCATGGTATACATATTCATGGGCATAGAGAGGGTAGTGCAGATGCCCCCTGATATGCTTATGTATATACATGCATATATTATACATATATAAACATATATACATATACATAACATATGTAGGGCAGGGGAGGTCAGTAGCCCCCTGAAATGTATATGTGTATACATGTATATGTATGAGTGTTTATACATGTATGTATGTATGCATACGTATATGTTATACACATATATACATATAGATAGAGCTTAAGAAGTTTTACTTCAGTCGTGTGGTCTAAAGCACACTCTTTTTTTAAAGGATTCTCATAGCTTGTAACGGCACACAAAATGTTGAGTTCTTGCTTCTATGTTTGAAGGTGGCTTTGACTGGCAAGTTGAATCCACATTTGAACATGGAGGCCAGAAATCGCCATAGCAGTGTAGTATGCAAGCATGAGTGACATACTGCTCATACCACGTCTGACGCGTTCGAGGTGTGACAGCTGACAGATCATTTTGACACTTGACAGATGACGGTGACAGCTGACACTTTGACTTTGACAGCTGACAGTTGACTTTGACAGCTCACAAATGACTTCGACAGATGTCATTGACCGTTGATACTTTGACTTTTACCGTCAACACGTTTCTGGACCGCTGACTTACTTGCTTAATTTGACATTTGACATTCTCTTCTCTCGTCCAAATTCTCCATTCTTTTTTATCTAAATCTGACATTTTATATCTTCCAAATTCTGACGTTTCTTTTCATTTAAGTTTGACTTCGCTTACAGTAGTATTTGACATTTTTACTTCGATAAAATCTGACAGTTTATTATCTTTTATATCTGACATTTTTTTTCTTTCATTTAAATTTGACATTTTCCTGACATTAATATCGGACGGTTTTCTTAAATTTAAATCTGACATTTTTATTTTTCCTTAACGCAGACCAGTCTAGCTTTATTTAATTCTGACAGTTTCTTACATTCAAATCTGACATTTCCCTCCATCAATATCCTGACATCTTTGGCTTACAACGCTGACAGTCCTATTATTGAAATCTGACATTTCTGTTTCATTTAATTCTGACACTTTTCTTTTCATCTAAAATTGAAGTTTTTCTCTTATATAAACCTTACTTTTGTTTTCTGACCAGTTCTTTCATGTTTTTCGAATTTTTACACTAATTTAATATATAACACTTGCTCATTTATACTGCAAACTATTTATTCTTCTTTTAGAATCTATTAATGAAAAAATGAACTAATTAATTATCTTTTTTACCTTGATTAATATATAGCGTACTGCACTACAAATAATTGAATTCACAAAACAAACTGATGCAACAAGTTGCCGATGAAAATTGCGGAAAGCCCAACGCGGCTTGAACAAGTTGAGAACGTGTAGAGAACTTGTTGCGTGCCAGTTGCTTAGTCTGAAGGTTCCGGTATAAATACACAGGCTAGCAACTTGGAGTTGCGTTGACCAAGTGTGGAAAAGGCCTAAATGGCCAACTTCTTCCTATGGCATGTTGAAGACTTTCTTTTGATCTTGGCAGATGCAGCCGCCACTTAAGCCCCCATCGTGAGTATTTTTGTTGAGTTTTTTTTTTAAATTGGAATTAACACCCCACTATACTTGCCAGGACAGCCATATTCGCCATACCACAGAGCCAGCACCCAAAGGCGGTTATATTTTGAGACACAGCCACCATCGGAGTTACGACCCAGCAGTCAATGCGCCGGCAGCACCAACAACACCCAAAATTGCCTACAGCAGCAATCATTCGGCAACTGTCACCTCTGCCAAAGGACGCAGTCCACATAGCCACCTGCATTTCTTGCCGCGGCTCTGAAAACTTCCAGCATAGGGTACTCATTCCGGATAAGCTAGACGCCGAACCAAAAACCTCCTGCAACCTAATTAAGCAGCAGCATTAGGAATACGACGACAACCAGCACCGGTCACAACACCCAGTAGCTACGTCAGCAACTGGCCACGCATCAGGCAGAGGCTACAGCCTCAGGGCCCCCCCCCCCGTAACTACCACATCGCGCTCAACCAATACTGCAGCTGCCACTGGAGAACCAGGTTTTTCTTTTGTTTTGGTAGTCTGTTTTATTCCACCCTCAATATTCTGTTTTTTGCAAATATAAATTTTATAGCAATTTTATTTGTTTCTATATTTATATATAACTTATTTGATACAATTTTATATAATTTATACTCATGAATTGACTTCTCCAATATACAATTTTTTCTATTTAAAATATTTTTAATTGATTACAAACAAACAAAAAATCAAATATAATTTAAATAATTTTTAAAATAAACTCCAATATAACATTTTTTACTAATATACGAAATTTAAATCAACCCTAATATACATCATAAAACTAAACATAATATGTAACATTAAAATTTACACTAATAAACACATCTAAATAAAAATTATTAGATACCATTAAATTTAGTTTAATATACGCAACTAAAATACACATACAATACTAAATTAACATATTAATTAATAAACTTAATATGAAACCACTAAATTAAACCAAATATAAGTAGAATAGCTAAAACCTAACATAATAGTATAATAATATACAACTAAACATCATTAAAATAAACTTAATATAAATACTTAAAATAAACTTAACACCAATTCTTAAAATAAACTTAATTAAATACATTTTTAAATAAAACTATAAAAATAAATAAACAAAACTAAAAATAAATAAATAAAAATGTATTTTTAAATAAGCATTTAAAAAAATAATAATAAAAAAATAAAACTAAATTTTGTGTTTATATCAAAAATAAAAATAAAAATAGAATTCCATTTAAAAATTTTATTTAAAATTTTACAAATAAAAGGAAACAAAAAAAAACTTATTTAAAATGTAAAAATTAAACTTAAATAAACTAATATGTAACTTTAGTTATAAGTTTCCGAAAGAAAAAAAATTTGTATGAATTAAATTGTATCCTAAAATGAGCCACTAAAGTTTTTATTTGGTTGAGCGGGAGAATGGGGAGCATCCATTTTTTTGTTGCCCCGAATCCTCCAGGGAGGGTGGGAAGAGTGAGGGCAGAGTCCTAACACCTGGACTCTCGAGTGTTGGTTGGGGGTTGAGTGAGTCAGGGGGCTCTCAACCTTGACCAATTTTTTTTTTATATTACAAGTTTTTTTTTTTATTTCAGGTCCGGTTTATTTTTTTATTTTTTTTTTTTTTTGGGTCCTCGTCGCGAACTAAAGTTATGCACGTGATTTATTTGTACGGCGAGGGTACACGTGGGCGGTCACACGAACCCCTCCACATCTCACCGAACTGCTAGCGATGGCACACCAGCACGTGCAGTCGTGGCCAACAAAGTGTCCTCGGGTTACCTGACCAGGGGTGGTGGCGTCGGCTGAGGGAAGTAGGCGGCCTGACTACTTTTCTGTGCGCGGTACAGAAGACCGTGCGCCCTCAAAATATAAAAGTCAGGGCTGCTGTTTCACTGACCGGCCTCACTGCTCAGCAATGCCAGACGCAAACAAATTTAATTTTTGTTTGATTTTAAAATTTCCGGGTGATCGTTTTTCGTCCCGTTACAAGCGAAGTTTGTTTTATTCCTATTTTTTTTTAAACAAAACTCACCTGCTTACGATAACATCCACAAAAGCAGGCATAAAATATTAATGTACCTTTTTCACTGTCCAAAATAAAACTAACCGAGTATAAACAAAAAAATCTAGTACAGCTAAGATAAAATTCATTCCCAACGGCACTTTTATTATAGTTCTGCTATTGTGTTTCAATTGGATCCTTTTCTAGAACTATAATATCACGCCAATGCTTGAAAACCTTCTGGAAAACCTTATATTATCCGTGTTTTGTTTTAAAACTGAGAACAATTAGCGAAATAAAAATGACTTTTTTATTTACATTTATTTTACATTTGTAAAAATTAAAATTATGTTCAAGAATTTTTAAAGCTACGCAGTTCATTTAAGGCGACTGTTCCGGATTGAGGCGTGTTTTTAAAGGTGATTTTTAAAGGCTGATTAAAAAAAACTACTGCAGATATTTATAAAAACATTTTTATTATTTTAATCAAGTATTCAAGAATAAAAAAAATATTTTTTTTTTAAATTCATGTACATGTTATCCCACAGGTGGCGTTGCAAATTGATGTCCAAGAAAAAAGTACTTCTTCGGTGGGACAAAGAAATTCATAGTAGGTCATCTGAAAAAAAAGGTTAGTGGTTAATTGAAAGACCTAACTCTTGGGATCGCCTTGGCCCGATTTTTAAAATTTTGATTTTAAAACAAACTTTTGAGCTCAAAGTTGAAAGCCCACAAATTGATGACATTTTATGGTCAAATCATTGATTTTTTTTCCTTGTGAATGAAAAAATCAAAATCGGGCCACGGTGATCCCAAGAGTTACGTCTTTAAATTAATCATAAACCTTTTTTTCAGATGATCCAGCTTGGACTAATTTGTCCCACCGGAATTTTTAGACGCCAATTTGTAACAACACCTGGGCTAGCATGTACGTGAATTTTTAAAAAATATTTATTTTTTGTATTCTTGAATACTTGATTAAAATAGAAAAAAGTTTTTATAAATACCTGCAGTACTTTTTTTAATTAGCCTTTAAAAATCGCCTTTAAAAAACACGCCTCAACCCGGAACAACTTAACTTAGAGAAAAAAAATGCCGAAATTTCCAAAGTTTGAAAGCAAAATGTAGGAAATGTGACATTCGCCTTAGATAAATAAAGATTATTAACGCTACAACGTTTTGCAACACTTCGATTTCAAACGTCAAATTGCGAAACGTAGAAAGACGCAAACGTAACAACGCAACTACGGAAGCCATTTTGAATGGCTTTAGTTTACGCAACACTAAAACGTGAAGCGTGACGTCAACAGTTAATTTCGTTAATCGTAAAAGAACTACTTTCACGCGAACCATACTACGTAGCATAAAGAGTTGTCAAAATATTGAAGAAAATAAACAAAAGGAGAAATTTTTTAAAATATTTTTGTTTACATTTAAAATATCCTTCTTCCAAACCACTTAAAATCTGTTAATGAACAATGACAGCGAATCATCGAGCGCTGGACGCTGCTGACATTGCACTGATTGATAAAGTGAAAGGCACACCAACGCTGTACGATTCCTCCAATCCAGACTTCAAGTTTGCGTATCGCAAGGAGCAGCTTTGGGAAAATGTTTCATCAATGCTGGGCATGACGGCTTTGGATGCAAGGCGACGCTGGACTTGCTTGCGGGATCGTTATTCGCGGGAATTGAAGCAAATGCGTTTGCATCCGGAAAAGAATGAATACGGAAACAACGATTTCTTTCGACAAATGGATTTTTTGAGAAAATTTGTACGTAAACGCAGGTGAGTGTTTTGTACAGAAGCGGCAAACTAATTAGTGGTTAATGTGTACTTTTTCATAAGGGAGCGACGTCGCGTTGATGCCAAATTTAAATATGACAGCAGCTGGGATGGCAGCGCAGATGATGCCTCCAAAATGCACAACAAATCTGATATCTACGAAGAGACCCAAGATCAATACGACTCCAAGTTGGAAGTATCTACAACGGAAGCGGAAGATGGATATTCTGAGTTTGTTGAAGGTATCTCCTTGGAAATTTTTTGTTGAAATTATTTAACTTATCTTTGAGTTTTTCTTACCAACTTTCAGTGGATGGTCAAATAAATGATACGTACGAAGAATATGAGGAACGGCAGCCAACAGAAAATGCTGCTTCACCAAGTAACAAATACACTATAAGCGCTGGTGCACAAACGCCGCGACATGTAAATCCAGTTGGTAGTAGCACCAGCAACAATTCAACGACTTCCACATCCAATGTCATACCCATTGCCTATCTTAACCATTCGGCTGTAGCTGGTGGTGGTGGTGTAAGCAACAGTTATACACTTTCAGCGCCACATAAATCGTCCACACAGATGCAGCAGCAGCAACATCCAGCTGAGCTAACTGTAATTACTGCTGGAGGAGTCAGCGCTGAAAATGAAGATGACTTCTTTTGCAAAACTATCGGTAGCTATTTGAGGCAGCTGTCGCGACGTCATAAAATCAAAGCAAAGGTGGAAATGTTTCAGATACTGGATAAATATATTGAGCTCGAGGAGAATCCAGAAATGTATAGTGAGGATCGGAAAGGCTGAGCGGAGGAAACGGATCAAACTTAATTTAAAAAATGGTCTTTATAATTTAAAAAAAGGAACAAATATGCATACTCAACGATATATAATGAATATATATAATGAATATATATAATGAAATAACAGTCATAACAGTTTTAAAATACATCTCATAAATGGAGCTCGTATTGGGTAAAAACCTTGTTTTGCATGAATTCATAACGAATACTATATTTTAAACATTTTTATGTACATAATTCGCACAAAAAACCTCCGCAACATTATCATTAATTAGTTTTAAGTGTGATTTTAAATGAGTTTTAATAAAATTACAACAAAAAATTTTGCTTTTACAAGCATTTTCTCAAGTCTTCAGTTGGCCAGTAATGGTCTCAAAGGATATCAATATCAGATAAGGCAATGATTTGTTAATCCTAACTTGCCACTCAGGAATAAAATTAAACCTTGAAAAAGAGACTAGTAGCGACAAAACTGGATACATTTTAATGTAAGCTAGAATATTGAATAATGGTCGGAATAATTGTTTACTTATCGTTTATGTGTTAAAATATTTCATTTATTAATTTAAAAAAATTAACTTTATTAAAAAACTTAAAAAAATATTCTTCATAATCCAGTTCTGTGCTTAACAAAAATCTTCATTTATAATATCTGTGTTCACTGCCAACCCGCGTTCTTTCAGTGCCTTTGATATGAGACGATGTTTTTCTTGACGCTGTTCCTGTTCTCTGCGTTGAGCATCAAGTATTTCATCCACGGAAATTTCTTTGAGTGGCAGCTTAGACTCCTTTTCACGATCCTTTAAGAAACAGTTTAGCCAGAATAGAACATTATATCACCAACTCCTTTCAAAACTTGAACTCTCCCCAATAACTTACAATCTCACCCAATAGCACCACATTTTCGCCGCGTATAATAAACACGCCTCGCGGTATGTCACCATATTCATTGCCCACATGTATACGCTCGATTGTGCGATGCAGCACTAGGTTAGCAAATTGATCCACAGAACGCAGGTAGCCAATTAGTGTGCGTCCATCGCGTAGCAGTACCATTAGTTTTTCTTCGAATTAAAAATATAAATGAGTAATATAGCTCTAGAGAAGCGGATCACTCACTGTCTACTTCTTCCAGAAGATGCGCTGTGCCAGCCAGTGGATTTAAGTCATCCATTACGTTGTTTTTACGTCAAGAAATTTACGTTATTAGCTGTCAGCTTGGATGTGAAATAATTTTAATCTATTATTTCATATATTATCAAAAAAAAAAGGATATGCAATCCTTTTATTATAAAATAAGAAATACAAATTTTTATCGAAAGGATTACGAAAGTGTTAATAAAGTAAATTAAAGATAAACAAGTTGCTGTCATATATGTCAGTTGTTGGTGCAGCACTGTTCGTTTTAAGTCCCGGCTTATAGGTACCATACATAGGCGGGCACGTTCGCGAACTTGGTTGGTTTGATGAAATGTTTGTAGCAAACTATATGAACACAAATATGTATGATATAATTTTTGTATATATGCAATATTGCAATAAATTTAATCAAAAGCTTTAATCAAAATTTAATCAAAAATTTACCAATTTAATTTTGTGCCATTTTACCTTCCTCAAACCTCAAACACAAGGAATATCCTTTTTATTGGTGGCTCAGTTGATGGTACAAAGAGAACGCGTTCGGAATATGCCGTATGAATAAAGAAACACAAAAAGAAATTTACCGGATAATCAAGAATTAATAAAGAAATAAAAAAAGTCATTCCGAACGTATGGAATGAATAAAGAAATACAGCCTATTTCACGTAGACAAGCCATTTTGAGATAGCTTACACGTCATTCAAACTGATGAACCATTTTAAATTTGTCGTTGTTTTCCCAGCAAAATAAGCTTCATTGTATCCAAGATATATTCAATCTGGTAGAAGTGGTAGTTAAAATTCTCTCTTGTTTTGGGCACAGCACCTGTCAAAACCAATTATTTACGAAGAAAAGCAAAACATATCGTCGCATGAGTAAAATAAGGTCGTATGTGTAAATTGACGTGTTTTTAGTTAATGGTGCCATCCTTACTTTTGAAAGGAGATCTTTCAAATGCCATCATCCATTTCTTATATATCTTTTAGTTTTCGAGATATTCAGTAAAACATTGTCGTATGTGACACTCAGGTATCGTTTTAATAAAATATTGTAGCATGTGCGAAGAACTATCACATATGACAATTTTTTCATACTAATTCAGATTTTATCTGCTGAGTAAAATAATGTATGTGTTCGTTGTAGAAATGTAAGTTCAAAAGCACATTTTCAACGAATATTTAAGCTGATAAATTCAATTCGTGGTCCTTTAAAAATCCTGACGTTGTTAGAAAAAAAAATACATAGTATTTCTCTACTTGACCTTAAGTTGAACGTACTTATTCCATTTTTCTATGAGCGAAAATTTTTAAAAAATATATATTTTTGTTTTTATCTTATGAATTTTATTTTATATTAAAATTTTGCAATATTATTCGTCGTATGTCATACAAATTATTAGGTTTAGCACATAAACATGTTTGCAAATCACATATGACAAAATTTTATTAAAGAAAATCCTTTGTATTTTATTTAATAATGCACTTTGTGAAGTAAACAACTTGCAAACTAATAGTTGTTTGTCTTTTTTACAATATTTACAAGTTAGAATAAAGGTGACCTTTATTGAAATTATTGAATAATTAAATTAAATTAAGCTTCGAGCCATACATACCATACATGCATACATACATACATACATATATACACGCACACATATAAAGATTTTTAAAATAGACAAGTTTTGTGTTCTTAATAAAATAAAATGATGAAATGCAGAGAGGAGATTTCAAATTTATGTTTGTTTTTCCGTTTCAGTTTTCCTGAATAAGGAACGGATAAGGATAACCTAAGCAATAAGGATAACCTTATATCAAACTTTATATAAGTTCTTGTATGAAGGAAATAATTTTATACGCCTTTTTTCCTTGCATAGCGCTTCCAAAAAACTTGTTTTAAGGATTGTTCAAGGAAGCTTAAATTCTCCTTATACAAAGCTCAACTCAAGGCTTATTTAGTTGAAATTTTTACCGGGGAAAAAATCTGTTCCAATGCATCTAAAGAGTTGGTAAAGGTGTCAAAAGTTTTGGAAAAATACCCGTTATCCCATACCTGTACCCGTGAGAAACCAGCAACAATTTTTTTAAATATGGATGACGGCCTGGTAGGGAATCTGTTCCAATGCAGCTAGAGAGTTGGTTTTGGTGTCAAAAGTTTTGGAAAAATACCTGTTTTCGAGATGCATAGGTGTCATATGTGCAGAAAACTTCTGGAACGTCTGAGAAGCCAGCAAAGATTTAAAAAAAATGGATGACAACTTGGTAGGGAATCGGTTCAAATGCAGCTAGAGATTTGGTTAAGGTGTAAAAAGTTTTGGAAAAATACCCGTTTTCGAGGTGCATAGGTGAAATATGTGCAGAAAACTTTCGATATCCGAAAATTGTCAAAAAGTTTTTTTATATCTTAGTGCATATAGCGTAGGAAGAACAGCATTCTGTTATTCTCTTGAAATGTTTCTTAAATGTTTAGTTGTAATGTCTAATATAGCTTTTTTAATATTAATTCGCCTTTTGTTTTAAATTTCCGTTTAATTTTGAATGCTTTATAAGTTATTTCATTAATGATCATTATAACTGTAAATAAGCACCCTGTGCGCGTAGCGCTAAGTCGTTGCCATTGGCTTACGAAAAATTCGTTGCTGGGGGTCGACGAAAAAATCGTTGATGTCTTCAGGGACGTAGGCTATCCAGATATTTGACGCCTCTCACAATAAGAATAGTGGTATTCACGATGTAGGGCAACTGGTCTGTCAGATGGATACAAGAGCAAATTAGCTCTAAGCAACAACAAAATACATTTGATGTAAATTAGGTACACATTAGCTCTTTAGCTACACTAAACCCTTGAGTAGATTTGCGTAGCTAAGCTACCAAAGAAAAATGCAACCCTGTGACTGACGTTTCCTATATTTTACTTTAATGTTAAATGATTAGCTGCATTAAAAGCGAAGTGTGTTCACAATTGGTTCTGCTATTTTGCTATTCATCTGCTCATCTGCCCAACACCGCGAATACCACTAATGCATACTTTTATTTGAAGAGGAGAGCAAAAGAGCAATTTTTTAATGACTTAAAAATCCCGCAGTTGCATGAATATATACTTTTTCGTAGTACAAAATACTAAAGATACATTGTTTGTTTGAAAAAGTTTGTTTAAGCAAAAGGATGATTATAGTTATTTCTACATTTATATTAGGGGAAATCAAATATATTTTTTCCTCTTTTGACAAAAGATAGCTAGTTTTCTTCACACAACGCAGAGAATAACACCAAAAAACAATATAAAATTAAAAATAACAACGTTAAATTAAAATTCAACAGTGACAAAAGTAGGGGTAAGCTTAAAATTTTTTAATCAAAAATTATATTTTCAATTTGAACATGAATTTCCTTTTTATTCTAAAATTGGTCATTGTTAGAATAAAGTTGTTTTATTTTTTAGTATGGAAATCTAACGGCACTGCGCACTTTCGCACTTGCTCACTGCCAAACATATACTGCTTTTTAAATATCCCACATGTTGAAGCCATTTTTTATTTTAAATTATTTAACACTAGTTCGAAATTAAAAATATCACATACTAAGACACAAAATAATTAGAGATAAATGACACAATAAAAATTGAAACAAATTTCCACAAATTATTTCCATGTCAATAAATTTTGCTAAAATATTGCACACTTGGTTTTTTTAACATAACCGCTAGCATATGGAAAAAGTACTTTAAAAAAAACATAGCACACTGAAACCCTGGCTGTCATTTTTTCAAGAGAGTAAAGATATTTTTGTTTACATAAAATAAGGGTATGTCAAGTATCTGGATAACCTTATAATGATTTAATCATGGCCCTGCCAAGCAAAGTAGACGAAAAATGGAAAATTCAAATTCATTTAATTTCAGCATACACACATACATTCAAATGGAAACCGGTTTTGGCATCTTTGTATTTGTGTTTCGTTCACATTCATTTTTGCAGCTTTGGAAGTGTCGTCGGAGAGCTAAAATGAAAATTCCTTTGGTTGTTAATCCTCCCCACAACAACACCTTGCAGCCATGGTATAATGATTTACAGAGTAGGAGTGACAGTTCTGTTGACGATCTGGAGTTGTCAAAAATGCATTGGAAAAGAGAAAACGAATAAGCAGCAAAACAGATAACAAGCTAAACTTTGTGTTGATTTTGACAACTCCCGATCGCCGCTCATGAGAAAATAGGTCGTTATCAAGGCTACCTGGTAATCATTGTATTATGTTCGCAGCCGTAGATAGAAACATTTTTTTTTAATACTTCTCCCTCTGGTGCAAACTCTCATTTATTATTTACTTTCTTTGATAGAGCTAGGAAAAGAGTGGATTCTAATCATGGCAGGATTATAAGGTAGAGCCGAGTCGCTTAGTGCCCTCACGCGTTAACGAAAAGTGATACAAAAGGTTTCCAAGTTGTCAACTGTGTTGTCGCGTGTGTTAAAAATGTGATAAATTGAGTGAAAATATAAAAAAAATGTAATAAAAATTATAAAGTGTGTACTTTTTACTTTGCAAGAAAACTTGTAGCAATTCTAACCTTAAATCAACTGCGAAAGTTGAACACAAAGAAACTCGAGATGAACAGCAGATTTTGACAACTAGTCGGCATTTTCTCTACTGCCTACTTCATTCTTCTCCGAGTCGGCCCTACCTTATAATTCTGCCATGGTTTTAATTTTTGTTTTTGCATTGTAAATAAAATGGAGCCACACTATAGATCAATGACCACGGCAATGTAGTTAGTGTGTATTCTCTACTTGCAAGTGTTTATTTGCACGTGTGGTTCTATTGTAAAGAAGGCAAACAATTGACCGTGAAAGTATCTCATTACAACAAGGTGGCATTACTACGTAATTCTTTGAACTTCCGTTTTGTTTTCGCTGACAGCATAATTTCCTCCTTCATAATATTCGCGAATGTCAGAAAAAACAAAATACGTACAAAATTAGACGAATAACGAGAAAAAGAAAACTGAAAAGTACAACGAAACGAATGCGAATATTTTTCAACACAACTTCGTAACCGCTTCAATATCGAAATCGTTCGGTGAAAATTACAGAAAAATTTCCCCCATTAAATCACGAAAAATTCCAACTAATTTAAAATAATTGAAAACAACTACATTTATACGATAATAATTTATAAAAAAATTAATAAATTGATAAAATCAAACGAAGTAAATATGTGGTAAATTATAACAAAAGTTCTACGCATGTAATTTTAAATACATTGTGGGAAGGTGCTGCCAATCAGAAACAGGGTGCATGAAATGCCAAAGTCTGATCAAATCTAGCGAAAGTTTTTGTCGTGGTTGTGTAATTCTTGTTTTTACTACATATTGTTCTTTTCCCATTTTCGCTTAATAAATTGCACATTATTTAACATATTAGTAGTTTTCTTTTACATATTTATATTAATGTATTTGTGTATATGAATAAAGAAGCCAAGTAGAATTCGATTCTTGACAGAATCACGTCACAACTTAAAATTTTTATAGATCTAAAAAAATGTGGTGTGCTTTCATTTGTTATTCAAGATTATTTTCGGGATATAAAAAACTTAATAAATTCCAAAATTAAACGATTTACTAAATATTTTTGCCAAAACAGATCGAAATAACTAAACTACATTGAGTGCAATTTTTAAAATTTTATTTCTGTTTATTTTCCTTAAGGTGAAAAATCAATTTAACCAAATTTAACCAAATTTAAATTGAATATTTATTAATTGCATATAAGGCAAAAAACAAAAACAACAAACACCACAATGAATGCGCTTTTATGCAGTCAGCGGATTTTATCGAGGAGTAACTTCAGATTATCATCTGTCAGGAATTATAGCAAATGTAAGTAAAAAAAAAATGAAAACAAATATAAAACCATGATACAATTCTACCATGTATAAAACTATCAAAGTGAAAATTTTCCATTTGTTTGTTTTCTTGCATGACTCTTTGTTCTGTTTTTGTTGTAACATTTTTATTTGTCATCGTTTGAAGCGCAGACAATGTCGCTGACGAGATGCTGACGAGTACTGCGCAGCAAGAGTTGTTTTTGTTGTCGGTAGATCAGCTGTTTTTGCACCTGTCCATAAAGATTGGCGTTTTGTTGTTGCAACTTTCAGCTATACGAAGATTTTAAAAGTGGAATAATTTTACTTTAGGGCCCACGCCTAAATATTCTTTTTTTCTTTTTTTGGTGCAATAAAATTTTGTTAGTCTTAAATGGCTTAGGAGAAAAAAATCTTGAAAGTTTGAAAATTCAGTGCAAATTTTTAGGTGCGTGGAAGCTAATATCACAAAATATCGGCATGATCAAATTTACAAGGAAAAATACTGTTTAAAATAATCGTGGTTAATACAACAGCCTTGACCCCCCTTTCATTGAAAAACTCTTATTCAAAACGAATACACAATGTTAGCTTTTATTGAAATAGAAGGTGCCTTTAACAACGTCAAAGCAGAGGCTAACACAATTGCGCTGATGGAGCTTGGGGTGGATGCTACACTTGGAGCACTTATAAATCAAATACTAGTGGACAGGATTATATACAAATTTCGGTGTAGCATCTACGCTAAGATCTGTATCAATGGGAACTCCTCAAGGTGGGGTTCTCTCGCCTCTACTCTGGAACCTAGCGGTTAATGAACTGCTGGAGAAACTGAATCGGAAGGGGTGCAATGTGATAGCTTATGCAGATGACATTGCTATTGTCACTTCTGAAAAATATATATCCACACTTCAAAACATTATGCAAAACTGCCTTAATACTTAATTGCTGCGGACTCGACGTCAACCCTGAAAAGACAGATTTGGTGATTTTCACAAGAAAACACAATCTACCAACAATCAGTCCTCCAAAACTAGGAAGTATAAGTCTTAGCTTCTTAGATCAAGTGAAATACCAGGGCTTTATCCTGAATAGAAAACTAAACTGGAAACCTAATCTGCTCGAGAGAGCCAAAAAAGCCAATATAGCCCTCTACTCATGCAAAAACTCTGTGGGTAACAAATGGGGCTTACAGCCAAGTGTTACTCACTGGCTTTACACGGTAGTGGTAAGGCCAATAAGATCAGCTGAGCTGTGCATTAGTGGAGCACTAAGAACCACTCCTACAGACGCATTAGACACTATGCTCCACCTTATACCACTTGATATCCTAGTAAAACAGATGGCTATTAATACAGACATCCGTCTAGAGGCCACTTCTCAATGGAGGGCACATTAGGACACTAGCATTATGAAGTTCCTTCCTCCTATACCCAAATCCGTAGACTACATCACATAAAAACTTTTCTTTGGCAGAAAATTTGATGTATCCATTCTCTCCTGCGAAGTGTAGGCGATTGCGCAGCCTTCCACCAAACAATATCTTCAGAATCTACACTAATGGATCAAAATTAGATGGCAAGGTTGGAGGAGGAGTCTACTCTGACACATGGAACATTAATCTAGCCTTCAGGCTCCCCGACCATTGCAGTGTTTTCCAAGCGGAAGTAGTCGCAATATATGAAGCAGTAACTTGGCTTCAAATGAATGCAATATCCTCCATGGATATCTACATACTATCTGATAGTCAGGCCGCCTTGAAAGCACTAGAATCTGTTGAAACAACATCCAAAACTACTTCGCTGGTGCAGATCCCCAAATGAGATGGCAGAATAGCTCAAAATACTCCTATGCTGGATTCCCGGACATAGAGGCTTTCCAGGAAACTGTAAAGCAGATGAACTCGCTTGCACCGGATATATTGGTATATCCCTTACCACATGTAAACTACTCACAAATGAGCTATCCCTAAAAAAAGTCAACAATAGGCGATCAACGCGAAGCACATGCCATACAGCGCGTGAGGTTTGGCCAAAAATTGCCCTAAAACGCTTAAAAGAACTGATCTTCCTGGGAAGGGATCAAATCAGTACTATGATAAATATTCTAATAGGACGCTGCCTAATAGGTAATCATGCACGAAGATTGAATATCCTCCACAACGACTTCTGCAGAAGCTGCAGAGATGAAGAGGAGGAGGAATCTACAAAACATCTTCTCTGCACTTGCCCCGCGCCACCTTCACTTAGGTAAATGGTTCTATAAAAATCTCGATGATCTCTCAGAGTCTTCGGTCTATCGAATCTTTAGCTTTGTCAACAGCTCAAACTGGTTTTAATAGAGAGGGAAATTAACCCATGGTATCACAACGGGCCTTATTCGCCTAAGTATGTCTCAAGGTTGATTTCAATCCCCTTAGTTGAATTATGATAAAATTTGTACATTCGTAAGAGCAGGCGAAAAGGTTTTATTAACAACCATGACGCTCATTTATAATATTAACAATTAATGAACATTTTTTATAAAAATCTGCTGTATCGAGCGTTCGAACGATCAAACATTTTAGTTTCTATGGTGCCGTACGGCAAGTTTTGACAGCATGCTGTATCGTCTGAATCCCCCCTCTAAATACCACCGCTTATCCGAAGTGCAGACACCTCGGAGTGTTTAACATTCGTGTGATCGGCTAACGTAACATCAATTTGCGTTCTGAGTCAAAGCGGTGGCGTTGAGTATTTTAAGCGGTGTCCGTACATACTTGCATTGCTTTTGTTATGAGTAGAGTGTAATCACCAAAATGCTACCGCTTGCAGATCTCTGCTTATTGAACTGCTTCAAAATATTTTCCACTTCCGTTTTTTCGGCACTTGATCGGATCACACAAAAAAGTGTCAAATTTAAAATACCTAAAACAAAACCGGCAAAATCTTAACCCGCTCGGCTATTGCCAGTAGTACGTAAATCGTGGCAAACTTTTCATTAGAAACTGCGGGTAGAGTAACATTTCAAGTTCACGAGAGCTGCCATATGATTAGCAGTCAGCGCAATCTATCTGTAAGTTGTAATAAACAACTCAAAAAACTGAACACCACCAGGTTAGATTTTTGAATTAATCCAACTGTTTTCATCGCTCCATTAATCCAACGCTCAAGAAATGAGTTTTATTTCTGATCAAACAAAAATGAAACTATTCTTCAATGTTTAGAAATGTTTTTTTGTTGAGTTTTTTCTGGTTTAAGTTTTTGTAAATTTTTGTCGATTTTTTTTTAAAGTAACTTTTTAATCGATACTATATTTTATAATTAATTTAACCTGAATTCAATAAATGTAACTAAATTTGATCTCATGGCTTGCGCTTGTTTGATAAACGTAAGTTGAAAATCTTTTTCCCATTTCCATGACATCATGTATTAAGACACCTTACATTAATTTTGAACTATTTTCATTGAATCGTAAGATGCATGAATGAAAGATATGGTAAAAAACATTTTATAAGGTATTGTCCCCCCTAATTTTCATCCGCCTACGCCTTTGAATATAATAAAGACTTCCTTCATAAGTCTACAGCCAATAAACAAATTAAATTAAAACTGATATTTTACCAGAACTATTTTGACTGGATTATATTTAACTTCTGTCAAATTTCATGACTTTGATAAGATAATCAATAGAGGCGGTTGATTTATTTCATTGTCAACTTTTTATTATTTTGCTGGTTAAGATAAGTCGAAAAATTTCCAAGCTAAAAATCACTTGAAAATTAATACAGGTTGAATATTATTTATCACGAATTTAATATAGATTATTGCTGAAAATGCATTGTTTGATCTCGGTAGACCGTATATTATGATGGTTGAGAAAGTTTACCTTTTTAACAGTTCTAAGCAATTACATCTAAAATTCTTGTTAGAAATTATTATCACCTTAAGACCTTATAAATATTTTAAATCGCCGCTATAAATGGCGCATTTAAAATTTAAATCATGAATGTATCTTTTAAACGGGCTCTCTTAATATTTATGTGTTTGTGATTCTCTCTAATAAAGACCAGGCGTCAAGCAGTCTCTGAAAGCCGCTATGCTTTCGCCTTAACTTTGAAGAGTAAATGCACGGAATTTGCTTGAAAAAAAAAACTCACAGTCATAAATATGGTTGAATTAGAAAGTTGTCCAAGGACTGATTGTACTCTCTTCTCAGTACCCATCAGGCCCGTAGCCAGGATTCACCTTAGGGGGGTTTTGATCAAAAAAAATCTATAAGTAGATACCAGTTAAAAAACTATAAGCAAGGATATGGACATTTTTCCAAATCCGTTTTCTTTTAAGACTATTCGTGAATATGCCTCGCTTTAAATAACCATAATAGAGATCACAAGAGTTTATTGAATTTTTTTATCAAATCAATTTTGAGTACTAAGATTTTGATTTTTGAAAAATGGTCCAAATTGACAATTTTACTATATACGAAGGGTGCCTTTTATATTTCGGGATTTGGCAACCCTGGTGTTGCAATCTGTCAACTGAAAGCTCTATCGCAAAGTTTGACATTTGTTGGCTTATACGTACTCAGAACGTTTTGACATACGAGCGCTATTTGTGTTGTTTATAGTAACTTAAAAGATTCATCTCGGTCTAAAAATGGAATTAAATCGTGAACATTTTCGTGCGACTATTTTTTACAACTTTCGACTTGAATTAACACAGCAACAGTGAATGGATGAACTTAATTCAATTTTTGGCGATGAAGCTCCATCACGGACCAGTGTTTTTCGATGGTATGGTGAATTCAATCGTGGTCGTAGTTCACTCCAAGACGAATTTCGTGAAGGTCGTCCGAAATCAGCTGTTGTTCCGAAAACCATTGATGCTGTGCGCGAACTGATATTGCAAGATCGTCATGTTACCTATCGTGAGATTGAGGCAACCTTAGACATAAGTGGGACCAGCATACATTCAATATTGCATAAACATTTGACTGTCAAAAAAATTTGTTCGCGTTGGATCCCACACAATTTGTCAATCGCTCAAAAAAAGGCTCGAGTCGATTGGTCGAAGGAAATGCTCAAAAAATACGATCGCGGTGCTCCGAAACACGTCTATGACATCGTGACAGGTGATGAATCGTAGATTTACGCGTATGAGCCCGAAAGTAAACAGCAGTCGACTGTATGGGTGTTTCAAGATGAGCCAAATCCAACAAAAGTTGTTCGCGCACGAAGCACTTCCAAGCAAATGGTCGCCTGTTTTTTCGGAAAATATGGACATGTCGCAACCGTACCACTAGAACAACGCAGAACAGTCAACTCTGAGTGGTACACAACCATTTGTTTGCCAGTTGTCTTCCAAGAAATCAGGAAAACCAACCGCCGAAGACGGATCACTCTTCACCACGACAATGCGAGCTCTCACACATCGGCTCAAACAACTGCATTTTTGAGCACCCAAAACATCGATTTGATGGGTCATCCGCCGTATAGTCCTGACTTGGCACCGAATGACTTCTTTTTATTCCCAACCGTGAAGAATAAACTGCGTGGACAACGATTTTCGACGCCCGAAGAAGCGGTTGCGGCATTCAGAATGCATGTTTTGGAGATACCTCAATCAGAGTGGCAAAAGTGCTTCGACAATTGGTTCAAACGCATGCAAAAGTGTATAGATCTTAATGGAGAATATTTTGAAAACAATAAAGTGATTTTCGTTGATTAATATTTGTTTTTGTTCTCTAATCCCGAAATATAAAAGGCACCCCTCGTATTATATGTATATGCACAATATTACTATTCTCGAAAACGATTTCGACAATTTAAATTTTTTCATAGAAAATATTTTAAAATCTTTAAAAATTTAATGTTCCATTTCCTCATAAAAATTTGTATCATTAATATTATTATAAAAATATAAAAATTAAAATTATTTGCAAATAAGAAACTTTAAACAAATTACAATAAAATTTTTTGAACTTCCAAAAGTTAAACTTCCAATAATAAAAAATAATATTAAAAATGTCGAAGTTTAAGAAAATGTAACTGTTCATTTCTCTTATGAAAATTTGGTAATATGATTAAAAAAATCTGCAAATCTCCATAGATTTGGATTGTATAAAATGTTTTAAAAATGTTTTTTTATTGAGAATTTTTTTTCGAAAAAAGCATATTTAGAGTGTAGGTGATTTTCCGAAATCTGTTATTTGGAAAAGACTTTGCACAGGGCTAAATTCTAGGGCTAATTTGAAGATTTTAGATGTATTATATAATAAAAAAAAAATTCTTGGTATATAAGAATGTCTTATATACCAAAAGTTAAATTTCGTGGTCCATGAATTTTTTGGATTATACAGCTTTATAAATTTTAAAAATAAATTCGGGTCCAATAAGCTTAGATATTGCATAAAAAAAGTCAATATAATTTTCTATAATTGTATATTTTCAAATATATATTTTTCTGGATATCAGGGACTTTTTGAGCATCAAAATCCACAAGTGAAAATGGTTCCTAAAAATATACAAACTCCTTGCAGTTAAATTCCAATATAATAATTTTGACTTTTATAAGCAAAGTTAATCGTTTATTTGGCCAAAAAAATTGTTCATTAATTATGCGAAGTTTTTCAAATTGGCTTTAAAATTGTTGAAACTTTTGCATCTTAAAAAAAAATCAAATTTTGAATTTAATAGTTTCGTTTGGGTTATTTTTTCATACTTTCTGGACCCTAAGTGGGGGGTTTGAACACCTAAAACCCCCACTTGGCTACGGGCCTGGTACCCATAATTGTCAATCTCAATACAAAACACTTTTTTGTTTACATTTTGCCAATTAAAGCTTTCTCATTGCTTTCAGATTTTGTATGAGCTGTCAATGCCGATTTGACAAATACGGATTCTCACTCTCACCCTTGCGACAACCTTACAATTCAACCATGGTCATAAAAATAATTTAATTTTAGCAATGATTTATTGCAAGGTCAAGATATTCGTTGGTAGAAAATCTTTATTTTTGTTAAAATAATCAACACTTCTCTTTTAGTACATTATTAATGGGAAAGCACATTTATGTTTGTTGGTTTCAGCTTCTTTTTCTGCTTAAATATTGACTTAAATTTATAAGTTGTTGTTGGTGTAAGTTGGCTTAAACAAATTAAAGTCATACAGATTAGTAAAAGTAACTAATATAAACAATTCGTCTTCTCTTAATCGGTTATTACCTCCCATATATTTGCTTATTGAATTCATTTTTAAAATAAGCAAGCGTGCTTATTTTTGGATTATTTTTTTGGCATAAGCTAAACAAATTATTTCTCTTACATAAGTCTATACATACACAAGACATTAAAAAAATTTACTATATACTAGAACAATGCACTATAGATTTGCGATGACTTGTTACCTTTAATGTGCAAAGTTAATAAAAAAAAACCATTTTTCAAAAATTATCTGACGTCATTTCTTATTTTGAATTTTCATTTGTTTCATGTTTTTTATTTATTTCTTTTTGTTATTGTGTACCTCACATCTGCCGCTCGCGTGATTTTTGTTTGCTAAGAATTAATAACAAAATTAGCACTACGTAAGCTTTAATTTGTAACTGTTTAATCTGTGAGCAAGCAAGCTTTTTATAATCATCCATATTCTTAATCCGCGAACTGCTTTATTTGAAGTGAGTTTATAAGTGACAGTAAATTATTTTAAAATTTATGCATTTAAAATAAATATACAAAAATACATTGCTTATCTGTGCAACCATTTCTATAAATTTTTAATAATCTTTTCTTCGTTATAAAGCTTTTAATTCTTACCTACCTTGACAATAACCCATAACGTAAAAAACACTGTTTAAAGAATTTTTTTTTCAGTTGATAATTGTTGAGTACGCTGAATGTAGCCAATGTGTTTCATGCATTATTTGTGCAGCTGTAACACGCGTATAACATATTCAATATGAGCTTTATGAGCCAAACTAGAAGAGTGAGAATGTTTGTGTGCAAAGCTTTACAAATACTCTAAAATTACGATTTAAAATTACAACAGCGTCAACAAAGCAGCTTAGCGTCAAATGAACAAAGTTTAAATTAATGCAGGGACGGTAAAAAGATCATGGTTGTGTGGCAAAGATTAGCGTCGACTTCAACGCTTTTTCATTCATAAAGAAATTAATAGGTTGTATATTTAAGATAATTAAATAATTAAGAAAAAAGTTAAATAATACGATTTTCAATTTAATAACACAGCGCGCATAGGCGTCAGAAGCTCATCTTAACTGGACGGAAGTACAACTGGGGGAAGAACATTTGTTTCACAGTAAAAAAATTTGTAGGTATATATTGAAACATTTTTTATTATATTAAAAATGTCATTATGATGAAAAAAACATATCAATAAAATATTACCAAAAGATTAATATAAAAATAAATTGAATAAAATCATGTTTCAACTATTCAAAAATTCAGAAAAGATTTTAATTCAATATGAAACGAAAAAATTATTTAGTTTTTAGAATCTCTTTAGTTTTTAGCAATTCTTAAAAATATAAATTTTTAAAAATTACATTTGTGAGCTTTATGCCAAGTAATTCATTTATTATTCGTTCATAATTTTTCTTATACAGGGTGTCCCGCAATTGAGTGCAACTCTTTTCGGAGACGAAAGGTTATGTCGAGCTGCGCAAAAAATCGTATGGGAGGGGGAGGGGAGGGGGGAGGAGAGGTTTATTATTACATTCTTAGGAGCTACAGGGTTAATAATAATTCTCGACTTTGGTTCACGTTATTGTTTCTAGCAGAAAAACTAACATACAGAAAACTTATTTTGATAGCTCATTATCGCTCCCGCAATAATATCATCTTTCCAACGGTATATCAACAAACCCCCCAACTTAACTGTTAACTTAACGAGCTGTACTCGTGTGAAGATGAAACCAATCTGTTGAAACTACCAAATTACAACTTTGAGTGCAAATTTCTTAGAATTTTGCGTAATAAATGAAATTTTTTTTTGGATCAATTTTGTTATTTATTCAATTTTCTTTTCAATGACACCAAAAACATAAACATATCTCAAAAAATAAAAAGTTGGCTGTACTAAAAAAAATATACTTATTAGAAAACAATGATATTATCTACTGCATAACTAATTGTAATGTGTACAAATGATTGTGTACACTTTTAGAAGTTAAAAACTCATTTTCAAAGCTAGTGAATCGAAAACTGGATGTGTACACAATATTCAGTGTAAACTGCTTTTTCCACAGTTAGAGAATAAGGCCCGTGAAAGTTAATTTTCAGTATTAAAAAGAATAAAAAATGTACATCGATCTTCTATGCTAGATGAACATTTGTCGTCAATAACGCAACTATGTATTGAAAATGATTTGTTGCAAACGATTAATTTTGGCGAGTTGATAGAAAGTTTTGGAACAGCTAAATCAAGAACTAAATTGTTTTAAATAAAAACCAAATTGTGTTAATGAAACCAAATAGTGTTTTATTTTTAGACATAAATGCGTAAAAATTAATATTTTGATTATTAAAAGCTTCGAACTAAATGCTCTGTCCTTAAGTAGGACCCGTGTCGCTTTTAGCCCCAGGCCCCGCTATGTGTTAATTCGGCGTTGGGATGATGCATATGTCGATGCCATGCTCCGCCAGTAGAATGGCCAGATTGTCCGTAGCACACCTAGAGTGCTGCAGATTTATCTGGATGACTTTAAGCATCTGTGTTGATTGTTGAGATGGAGTTGGAATACCTTCTTCTCACACAGAAGAACTAAAATGGCCAATTAGTCTCTATTTCTTTGTTTTTAAGTTGATCTGGCTAGACCAAGTTGCCCATTCTAGAACTGAATAATTCATAATTGTTTATTTATAATTATATATTTCTTTTTCATCATAGTGCAGTATATTTTCTGAGATCCACTTTTAAGTTTTACATCGAGATAGATTTTTTAACTAGATTTAACAGAACAACTGTGAAAAAAATTATACTTACTTAGGTGGCCGTAACAACCCGTGTCCGGGTTTCGGCCGACCTCATCAGCTCTCGCCAGGTGCCTCTGCTTTGCACGCGCCTTCTCCAATCGGATACACCAAGTGCGGTTAGGGCTTCCTCAGCCTGGTCCATCCATCGGAGGCATGGTCTCCCTCGTCGTCGTTGACCAGCGACCCTCGCCTCGAGCACTTTTTACGCTGGAGCTTCGTCGTCCATACGATGGACATGACCCAGCCAGCGTAGTCGCTGCACAGTTATACGCCGAACTACGTCAATGTCTTCGTAGAGCTCATACAGCTCGTGGTTCATTCGGATGCGAAAGTCATCGCCGACTCGAACAGGACCGAAGTTTTTGCGAAAAAATTTTCTCTCGAACACCCCCAGAGCGGCTGCGTCAGTTTGCGAAACTACCCATGCCTCAGCGCCATAAAGTAGGACAGGTAGAACACTCTTGTAGAGTGTTAGTTTTGTCGATCGAAATCGAAGTCGTAATTGTTAACTAATAAATAAAACAGGGTAATTTTAATTCAGACAACCTTTCATATTTAATTAACATAGACATATTATTTTTGTAATAGCTCCGTTAAATTGTTCAAGTTAAATGCAGAGAGTTTCTAGAAGCTATTGATTAACGTTACATTAGTCATATTCCATTTTCGCGTTATGTTATTTTTACAAATATATTTGCTGGAATGCGTATTAACATAATTAACATAAACAAAATATAACTAAGTTGCTAAGCTAAGCAAAATAAACGTATTTTATTTCACTGCATATTCATTAAGTTATTCTCGATCAACCCTTTCTTATCATTAATTTTTTTCAAGCGATCATAAGCTCATTGAGTTTACTAAAATGTGGTTTTGTCAGAACCTAATTTTAAAGGCGAAGAACTGTTCAGTGAAAAAATTTTCATGGCATATCATGAGTAATTTTTTCGCCCGGAATCGAAAAAGGGAATTTCCGTTTTAACGATTGCAGGTAAGGTTTCACCTTTTCATTTTTCACACTCATGAATATTGATGGTTGATGAATAAAATTGCATTAAAAATTTTCAAAAATTCTTGAGCTTTATCTTAAAAAAGGCCAATTCCTTTTTACGATTCCGTGTGAAAAAATTACTCATGATTGGCCTGAATGTTATTGAGGACACCAAATTGGGCAAACTACCACACACATAAAATTTTTGAGTTTGTTGCAAATATTATTTGTGTTTATTCATTTGATTTCAGTAAAATTTTTTGAGTTATTACAATTTTGGGCCTCTTCTTGCCCTAGTTTTTAAAACGAAGAATTGTTCAGTGAAAAAAATTTTAAGATCGGCCAACCCGTTGCTGAGATCTGATCGCGATAACGCTTTTCGAACAAGTTTTCTTATGGAAGCTTCGCTCTCTCCAAAAATAAATTAGAAATAAAAATAAAAAACTAAAAATTTAAATCTATACATGATCAATAAAACCCGACATTAATTAATTCAATATATTTGTATAAGATGAAAATAATAAACAAAAAACAAATTTAATTATGATTCGACCTTTTCGCCATACCACCCCCGAGCGATGCCGGGTATTCCAGCTATTCCAATTATTCGGTGCACTTCTTCTCCCTACTCTGATTCATTTAAAAAAAATCATGAAAATCGGTTGAGACACACCTTGAACACCATACTGCCTCCGAGCTACGCCGGGTATTTTATTTCACTGACAAGCTAGCATTTTTCTTTAAAAATTCGTCGGTGCTTCTCTCTACTCTGATTCATTTAAATCATTAAAATCGGTTGAGAAACATAGGAGAAAATGGTACTGAACTGTTTTGCTTTCGCCTATTTATATACAGATGATGCTGGTGTGATTAATAAAACCGCCAACACACATCGGTTTCTTTATGATTATGACATTATAATTAGTATTTTTATATAAACTAGTATCGCCTGTGGCCGAAATTCAACACAGACTATATTAAAATCGATTTTTCTTTTGAAGTTTTGAAGAGAGCGGCGCTCTCTGTCACAGCGTCATCTCGAAATAAACCACCAAGTATTGAACAAAATAAACATGGTTGAATTATAAGGTTGTCGCAGGGTTGATCGCACTCTCTTCTCAGTACTCATAATTGCCAAAATGGTTCATTTGTTCAGGCCATGGCAGAATTATAAGGTAGGGTCATCACGGAGAGGAATGGAGTAGAAAGCAGAATAAAGCTACATTGATGTCAAAATCAGCTGTTCATCGCGAATTTCTTTATGCTCACGTTTCGCAGTTGTTTTTAGGTTAAAACTGTTACAGGTTTTTTTGCAATTTTAAGACTTCTTTCACATTTTATAGTTTTTATTACACTTTTTTTATAATATTTTCACTCAAATTAGCATTCACTCAAGTTTAACACCCGCGACCGCACTGTTTGCAACTTGGAATCATAAAATATTTTCTTCATTTGCAATTTCTACGAAATTCGTCGTTTTGACATATATGTTGCTTCTCATTATCCACTCTTCGTTGACGCGTGAGAGCACTCAGCGCAGCGGCCCTACCTTATCATTGTATCATGGTTCAGGCTATCGGTGTGTTCGAAAAGAGAGAAATTAAATAAAGCAACATCAACAATAATGATATACAGCTCTTTTGAAGTGTCTGCGTCATGCATGGAACACATTGATGACGGCAACGGCTTTACGACATGACAAAAGATAAGAATGTAGTCATATCGATGGCTACTTTATTATTTTGAAACGACGCTTGGAAAAATGCTTTTCCACACGCAAAGCCAAATTATTGAGTAAAGCTATTGACACACTCTCTAAGCAATGAAAAAAGAGCAATATTCAAAACAGAGCCTGTCAAAATAGAAATAATTCTATACCGACGACATCGACCAGAGCAACAATTACTGCGTTTCCATGGCGAGTTTACTTGGGGTTAGAGTTTTCGTTGAGTTGACAAAATGGCGTTGCTAACTCGATAGCCTTTCCATGCACAACATCGAGTCGAGATGAACTCGTCAATGGCCACATTCAGCGGAGTCAACTGTTGTGAACTATAATGATAGCGATACCATCGTGAGCGATGTTTTTCGAAGGTTGTCAAAATTTAAAGTTTTTAGAGTTTAAAATCAAAGTTTAACACTTGACTGGTACACTTAGGCTGTGGGACCATGCTTAAAAAAGAAAAGAATATATTTCTCTCATTATGTCACCATTCATTCTTTAACGCTTCGAACATTTCAAGCGTTTAGGTGTGTGCATGCTTTCGCATTGATAAGTCGTGTTGTTATTTAAGGCGTTCTTTGAAAAAATAAAACAAACTTGTAACTACATTTTTTGAGGTGTACCAGTTAAGGCGTAAAGTACTCAATAGTTGTGTTCATCTATTATAGAACTTTTTTGCAAGATTCAATGGCGTCAGCTACCTGATCAATTTAAGAGAGCGCTTGCATAATTGTACCATTTAGCGGATTTTTACACAACTGTTGCCAACTGTTGACTCCGCTGAATGCGGCCAATTTCTTTTTGACATTTGTGTTTTACACTCGCCATTGTTTCTTATAAATTAATGATATTCACTTTGACAGATAGAACACAGTTAAATCTTACAAGTTTCGTGGAGTTTGTGTGGATTTAACGAAACCCAACTCATTTCGCGTTTCCATAGCGAGTTAAAGGCAGAATCAAAATAGACGAAACGGGACGATTGCAACTTGCCGAACGTCTGACGAGTTGAGACGCTAGCAGTTCGGTTCTTACGGCAAAAAAATATGGACAAGCTGTTTCGTTCAGCTTCGTTAAATTAAGTTTGTTAATTTTGGGCAACAACATTGAATTGCATTAAAGCGAACATTTTCGTGTCTACTCGTTACGGAGCAACTCGTCTATTTTGGTTGGGCCTTAACCCCGAGTAAACACCGAGTAAACTCGTCATAGAAACACAGTAAATGTCGTTGAGACATATTCACCAAACTCACCTCCATAAGAAATACATGTAAAAAAAGTTGGCAGATGGCGTAACATCGTTGTCGTCGTCAATGTGTTCCATGCATCGCTCGCATTCTGCTATTGCTGGTGTATGCTACTGCAACGATGTTTAACAGAGCTGTGTCGCTATGTATTTTGGTTTCTCATTGAAAACAATTTTTTTAAATTTGCTTAGTTTCATCAATCTCAATGAGAACATATTCGAATATATTATATACATACAATATACATATTGTGCAAGTCTATGCGAAAATACCTTTTCATTGATATAAGATATATGTGAATATGTTGAAGTTAACACAGGCAAAAAGAGATCACAAACTTTTTTGTTTGCGTATTAATATATAGATTCTAATTATGACTTCTGGATTAAGATTTACTTATAAACTAAATAAGTAAACTAAACTTATAAACAAACGAGATCTAAACTTAGTTTCAAATTGAAACTTCATTTAATAGTTCCGAGTTCCAAACTTCCCAACTCGAGTTCCCAACTTGCGAAAAACTGTAATGAAAAATTTCATAAATTTTGTCTATAATTTCTTTGTTCTCGCTTTTATCTAGTCTACCCACAGTTAAAATATCTTTAATGATTGTTTCGACTTAAGAATTGTTTATTCTCACATTAAATTTCATTGCAATCATATCGAAATCGTTATTCTTAATTAATCGCCATCTCTTTGCTCGCTCTATAATATTATTTATTTTTTGCTTTTCAGTTTCAACCACAAACCATAGATCGTACTTGCTGCAAAGATACCGGCTGGACCGTGCACCTACGCTCCAGCCATTCGAACGATGCACATCTGTGATAACCTATGCATCCGCTCAGACAAGCTTTATACAGCCCAGAACGGCGGCGTACTATTTCGACTCAAGGCGTAGCTTCCAGCTCAATCAACGGCTAAATGAACAAACCTCATCGAAAGTTGAGGTCACTGTCAACAAAATAAAAGATAAGAAAAAAGAAAAGGAAGATGAGATAAAAAAGGAGAATACATCAGGGGCAACAGCGATGGCTGCGCAACTGACGGACACCAAACCGGTGGTGATGAAAAAATCACTCAAGATGCGCATTTGGGACGAAATTGTGCATTACTATCATGGTTTTCGTCTGCTATTTATTGACATCAACGTATGTCGCAAACTATTGTGGCGAGTTCTTAATGGCAAGACATTAACGCGTCGTGAAAACAAGTTGCTTCTGCGTACCACCTCGGATCTATTCCGTCTTTTGCCGTTTTCCGTGTTCATCATAGTACCCTTCATGGAGCTGTTGCTACCGGTATTTATAAAATTTTTCCCAGGCATGCTACCATCTACGTTCCAAACGGCAAAGGACCATGAGGATAAGTTAAAACAAAGCTTGCAGGTGAGGCTAGAGGTGGCTAAGTTCTTGCAGAAGACACTAGATGAAATGAGCGTGCAGCATAAAGAGCATAAAAGTGAGGAGGCCAAAGAGTTCGATGCCTTCTTCCAAAAAATTAAAAATCCTAATGAGTATGTGTCCAGCGCGGAGATGATAAAGCATGCCAAACAATTCGAGGATGAGATCACATTGGATTCGTTGTCGCGCGAGCAGCTGGTCGCACTCTGTCGCGTGCTGGATCTTAATACTATTGGTACAACGAATTTCTTACGCTTTCATCTACGCATGAAGATGCGTCAGCTGGCCGCGGATGATCGCGTTATTCTACGCGAGGGAGTTAACGCGCTGGATCTTTTTGAACTGCAGCAGGCCTGCAAGTCGCGTGGAATGCGCGCTTACGGTATGTCAGTGGATCGTTTGCGTTCCCAGCTGCAAGAATGGATTGATCTGTCGCTGAATGAAAAAGTGCCGCCTACGCTATTGTTGCTTTCACGCGCTATGCTTATCTCCGATGACACACCCACGACCGATAAGCTTGCGCAAACTATTCGTGTGCTACCTGATGCCGTGGCAGCACAGACAAAGGCTGCTATCGGTGAACGCGAAGGCAAAATCGACAATAAAACTAAGATTGAGGTTATCAAGGAAGAGGAGCGTAAGATTAAGGAAGAACGGGAAGAGGAGCGGCAAGTGGAGCAAGCCAAAGCTGAAGAACTGCTGGATAAGGCAACAATCATTGAGGCAGCGGCAAAGGCACCATTTGAACCTGCTGCTGCTAAGACAGTAGATCCTGCATTCTGTTTAAATCTTGAGCCCAAACTTGTGGAACCTCAGCCAGCCGAAAGTATTTCTAGTAAAGATGTTGAAATACTCTCCGAGGCCTTAAACAAACTCACCAAAGATAAGAATCAAATGGTGGTCGAGAAGGAAACTATCAAAGATATAAAGGAGGAACTTGAA
Organism: Coremacera marginata; assembly: GCA_914767935.1. Classification (NCBI taxonomy): domain Eukaryota; kingdom Metazoa; phylum Arthropoda; class Insecta; order Diptera; family Sciomyzidae; genus Coremacera; species Coremacera marginata. The sequence continues at coordinate 42,884,801 of OU612044.1, read as the reverse complement.
GACTACAAAGAGGATGTGCAGGAGTTACATGAGGTGCGAACGGAGGTGCATGAACCTGTGCGTGAAAGTCGTGCAGCTAAAATGCTGTTCAAGAAGGTCAACAAAATGATTAGTCAGCTCGATAAGGTGCTGGCTGATCTCGAGCAGAAGCAGAAGCAAACGCAGCAAGATATATTGCCTCAGCAGGCTGAGCTCACGCCTCAAGAAAAAGCAGATCTAAAATCTAAAGAAGATTTGGTGCGCATTGATGAGCTAGTGAATACAATCAAACAGGTAAAAATTTGCTACAAATAAAAAAAGGCGTTTTGCTTAAAATATTATTTTTTAAAATAATTCTTAGCTTAAGGAAACCTCCACGGAGTCGAGACTTAAAACGATTGAGAACATGCTTTCAAAGCTCGATGACGACAAGGATGGCATCATTACAGTTGATGAAGTCTTAAAGGTATAATTTAAGGTATTAATTTTTCTTCTAAATTAACTATGATCTTATTTTGGACAGGTCGTGAAAGCCATCGGTCGGGAAAACGTGCAACTCGATGAGAAACAAGTTGAAGATTTGATCACTCTAATCGATAAGGAGGAAATTATTGAAGCTGAGGATCGTATTGAAAAGGCAATTGCCAAGAGCATGAAAGAAGCAAATCAAGTTAAAGAAGCCACGAAACTTGAAGAAATTCAAAAGAAAAAGGATGATGCTAATCGAGCCGCTGAGGAATTGAAAGACCTTGCAAAAGAGTTCAAGGATACAGCTTTGGACTTAGATGCGGTGGATAAAAAAAATAATATGATGACAGAGGTAAGAAGTAACTAATCATTATAATTAATCAATGTGAAAAATTAAGAAATCACTTAAGCAACTATCTATTAAATGAAATAAGTACAAATCGGGCGAATTCGCCTGCCCTTACTTAACCAAGAATGGTTTCTCGTTAATCTACTTTCTTAAGGGGAGGTTCTCAAGAAACTCGACCAGCTCAATTCTTTGTTTTTCCATTTTTCGTTAGCTTTTGATTTGTAGCATATGTTCTCAAAGAGGTTTGGACCGATATCGATTGCATAAATAGTTTCCGCATAAGAATGGAATCCATCCTTTTCACGAAAATTAAGAAAAATTAGTTTGCGTGGTAATGAGTAGGGTAAGGTGGGGTAATGTGTACTGTAGGGTGACCATTAACACGACGATTTTTCGAACAAAATACTGACATATGAGTGAATAAACAACTGTGATATATTTGTTTTGATAGCGTCTATTTTTTCGTAGGTGATGGACTTATGCAGACATACATTTTATTGGAGTTCTTAAAAAAGCGTGAAAAATTTTTTCAAAAAGTTTTGTAATTTACAAAAAATAACGCTTCAGATAAAATTTTCATTAGATTTTAAAAGTGAGTAGATGTAGAATATGCCATTTTTAATATCTTTAAATATAAGGAAAGATTTTCCTTTTTCTTTACATTGTGATAAAATACCATCAATGAAAAAAAGTTCCTTATATTGGGATGATGTGTAACACTCACGGTGGGGTGATGTGTAACACATGTTACACATTGTAATTGCCATTGAAGACGCAATAACTTCAAACTCTGAAATGCCATTCGCATGAACGGTATCTGCCAATGCAATATTAAAAGAGATCGGCCCAGTTCATATATTTCAGTCCAAAACAAAATTGTGGTAGGAAGTCAATGAAAAGCTGTATTCTTCCAACGCCACAGAAACGTTTACCGTTTGCAGCCACAGGAGGTGGCAAAAAAAAAAGGAAAACGCAAATGAAAACCAACCAAAGAACAAAAAAAGCTGCATGTGGTCGGCCCCAAAACCGGCGATCTTCGTCGTCGTCCGAAGAAGATCGAGATTTTTGTATGGTTTGTTGTGATTTTTTGCCAAAAAAATCATGCATTTGCATGTCCCTTGTTTTATTTTATGTGAGCCATTTTTTTGTGAGCCTTTTTATTTGTAAGAACTGTCACTCCGGTATGGATGCTTCCGACAATTTTCATTTTACATTTGAAATTTTTTTTAATTAATAAAGCCATTCATATATTTTCTTGAAGTTATCGATCAATTTTTTATTTATTTTAACGTATGCATTGAGATTCAGACAGTGTTATGAGATATTGCTATTATTTAATTAAGTTTTTGTCATAATACTTTACTAAAAATAAAAAAGTCAAAATAAAAATAAAATTTAACATGAAAATTAAAATATGGCATTTTTATTTGCTATTTAGTTTTTAGTAATTCTTAAAATATATGTTTTTAAGAATAACATATGAGAGCTTAATGCCAAGTAATTCATGAAGCAACAGGTCGCCACAACAACAAAGTTCTTTACAGAACAACCACCAGCAGACTAGACAGCTGTTTCGTTGGCCGCTACACCAACTCATCAGTAATCTTCTGTGGGTTATGCAGTCCATTAACTTTGAAAATCTTATAAGCACACCTTCTGATAAAACCAAAGCGGAATTGCAGTTGTGTGCTTTCCAATACCAATGTTTTTCTACTTCTTAGCACAAAGCAAAGGTTCAAAAAATTGACTACATTAATTCTGCAAAGGCTTGTTGTTGCGATCTTTGTTTAGTTCTTTTCACGATTCCATTCTTTGGCACCAACAATTCGTTGATATTAAACCATAGAAGGCGTGCAGAAGTTTTTTTGAAAATAAGATGACTCATCTTATTTTCTGAGGTCGGGCTCGTACCTGTTTATACATGAAATTAACATATGGCATTTTTATTTGCTATTTAGTTTTTAGTAATTCTTAAAAATTTATATTTTTTACTAAAAATAAAAAAGTCAAAATAAAAAAAAAAAATTTAAATTAAAAATTAAAATATGGCATTTTATTTGCTGTTTAGTTTTTAGTAATTCTTAAAAATATAATAATTCTTATAAAATATAAATTTTTAAGAATAACATATGAGAGCTTTATGCCAAGTAATTCATGAAGCAACAGGTCGCCACAACAACATTTAAGTTCCTGGTCATTTAACCAACTTTTTGTTTGTGTTACACATCACCCCACCGATTTGAAAAACACCAAAAAAGCCATATTCAAATGTTTTATTGTACTCCATCCATTTCTCAAAATATTCAACAGCCATAAGAACACTCACTTCGTATTGGTTCTTCTGCAAGGATAGGCCTTTAAATCATTAAAAAATGAAATTTCTTAAAACTTTTATTGACGCAAATAAAAATGTGTTATACATCACCCAACTTCAGCCTATCTCACATCAATCTTTTTGAAATGCACGCCTGTATTCCCTACCATACTGTGGTTAGAGTAATTACCTCAAGCACCACAAGATGTCGCTAGATGCGCTGTGGCGTTGAAATAACGAAAAGCTAATAACTCGAAAAAACCGTTAACCATATCTTAAAATGCGTTTTCTGAACTGGTCTCCACGATATCTCAAGAATTACTTAATGGATTGACTTGGTTTTTTTTTTATTTTAAAGTAGATACAACTTATTGGATCCTATACCTAAGTTCAGATAATATTAGCCGGTTTTTTTTTTTGAGCTCTTTAAGAGTGAAAAATCTGAAAAATGTTACTAAAAATTCATGACCGCCATTTTTGTAATTTTCAACTATTTAATGATATAGGTATAAGCTCCAAAAAATACAATAGATATAATTTATAAAATGTTTAGATGCTTTTATTTTTGATGACATGGACGTGCTGTGCGATGGAGACAGTTTCTGATGGAGACAAATATTTTCCTAAACGTTTACACTTTTGACACGAACTTTTTCCTGTGGCACGAACATTTTTTTTTTACTTTTAAACATGCACTCGTTCAATAAGTGTACTGGAAAACTTTCAGTTTGCAACGCCCATCCGTATGGGCGCTAGAATAAGTTACTTTTGCTATGAACAATTTTTTAAAACTTAACTTTTAAAATTGATTTCATTAATACATTGGGTGATTCCACGGTAGCTCATGTTACGATGTTACGACTAGTAAAGTTAGCATACCATATTCTGTTGACCAAAAACTAACCTCAAAGAAATTTAATTAATAAATAAAACAAAGAATGTGCATTAATGTATTTAAATTTTTGCGTGTTTAGTTTTTTGCAATTTAGCAATGAATGGTAACTCACGTTACATTTGGTGACTTTTGTTTTGGAGTTAGTATGAACTTGAATAAAAGTCTGTTTTGTTAAAAGTAAAAGAATAATTTAAACACGAAATAAGTTGTTATTGAATGTTAACAAAACGAGATCACACACAGTTTTCCTGCATTTGTTAACAATTTTTTTTAATCCGAATTAAATAATGGTCACGTTACACAGATTATGGTAACTCATGATACAATTTATTCGAACTTTAATTTGACATAATTTTGGACACTGAAAGAAAATTTTGGTAATAACAAAATACTTTAAATTAAGCCTAACATATTTCTTTTATAACAGACAACGGCACGTCATCATCTGAGCTGCCTGATTCATCAGATTCATGGATTCAGTTTTTAATACTCCGTTAACAGTATACACATGGGTGTAGCCAGAATTTTGTTCAGGGGGGAGGGAAAGGGAAATTATTTTTTTAAATAAATAAAAAAATTGTCAGCCGTATATTTATATTGCCTGTTTATTTATATACTAAACTACCATATTATTAGTAAATCGCATTTGACTGGAATCACCCCATGTATCATTTTACTTATTATTATTAAAAGAAAATTAAATATTAATTACGTCTTCATAAATTTACAAGCCTATTTTCGAAGGCACAGCTGCAGTCTTTTTTGAAAATAACTTTGCTAAATGATTCACAAATGAGTTCTTATTTAATGTAGACACATGTAATTACCGTTATCATTACAGTTTAGCAATAAAAACAAAAAGAACGCTGATCGAATGTCGACAAACAAGCGAAATTGCTCTTATGCAACGTTGGGGTCGAAAGGGTTAAGAATCGATAAGTAACTGCCAAAAAAATCAAGGTGTTCATTTACTTCTTTCTATGAAAAAAAAAAAAATATCAAGAACATCACCTTGTTTTTTGAGCTCTAGATGAGAACCTTCTCTTAATACTCAACAAAGGAAGAAAGCAAACTTATTTAATATTGCATTAGTAGGGACTAGTCAAATAAATAAAAAAAAGACAGTACAGCGTGTATACAGTAAGGAAGTGTAACTTCTTTGTATACACTCTTTCTCTTCTCAACACTCTTCTCTACACTTCTCTACACTCCACATATTGTTATTTATGTGCAAACCAATTTTTTCTTGAAGAAAATTAGTTTAGCGGTAAAGAATCGTTTGGTGCAAAATTTACGTTAAAATCTCCCCCAAGAATCACAGAGATTTTATCATCGCTTCTACCAAGAGCATCAACATCTGTTTGACTATAAATCAGTTGGGAACGATGCATGAAATAAAACAAATTTAAAATGGCGGATAGAGACGGATAGACCTGATTTTTTTTTTATATTTTTACGAATTCAGTGCTGAAGCGAACGCTAGGTAAAATGGGTTGTTGCAACCTAATCCGTTGTCAGAATTTCAAAATTACAAGGATTCAAAAAATAAAAAATCGATGTGGCAATCCTATCCCCGTTTTGAATTTTATAATCCTGACATCAAATTCGAAACCAGCTATCCCCTAAAACTGCCTCTCTTAGGCAGCGCTTATATACATAACGTTTTTTGTTACATGTTTATAAACACAAATCGTCACATCGGCTCCTAAGAAGGAAGTTTCACTTCAAAAAGAGTTCCAAAAAAGTATTTTACGAAGACGGTATTCAGAAATGATAACAACTCGTTCATTTTGGGGTATCTTGGCTAATACATTTTGCTAAACGTTTCAATTCGTGAGCGAAGCCAGTTGTTAGTTTTTATTTATTAAGCTTAAAGCTTTTATTGCAGCCCAGTTACTACTTATAGCATTACAATAAAAATCTATCACATACTTTTAGGCATCACAAAGAAATTTGGCTTGTTTTATAGCAAATTGTTTCAGCTTTTTTTAAAAAATACACATGATTTAAGAAAAAATAAGACCTTGTTGCACATCTACAGAGCAAGACCATTCAATTGCTACGGTATTTTTGAAAATCGCGTCTACAGCATAGATTCGATAGTCATCACAAAAAATGCTCTTGCTTAATAAGAATATAGATAGATTTTTTGATCGTTATTTTTCCGATCAGAAATAGAAGTTTTTGTAATTGTTATTTTTTCTATCAGGAATAAAAATCATTTTGTGATAGTTATTTTTTCGATCAGAAATAAAAGTAATTTTTGATCGATATTTTTTAGATCAGAAATAAAATTTTGTCATTGGTCTATATTTTTTTATCGAAATTATATCAATAAAAAAGTAACATGTGCATGTACAACAATCGTTATTTAGAAGTCTTTTTTTTAAGTGAAATTTCTCTTAACTGCTCCTTTTTTCTACTGCTATTTCTACTTTTAGGATAAGTAAGAAAAAAACAAAATTTTGATAAAACTCGATTATATTATTCAACATAGTTGCCTTCGAGAGCGATACAACGAGTATAGCGATTTTCCAAGTTTTCGATACCACTTTTATAGTACGATTTCTCTTTGTCGTCAAAATAAGCCTTAGTTTCAGCGATTTCTTCATCATTGGACTTGAATTTCTTTCCAGCAAGCATTCTCTGAGATCTGAAAACAGGAAAAAGTCGCTGGGGGCTAAATCTGGAGAATATGGTGGGTGGGTAGGCAATTCGAAGCCCAATTCATTCAATTTTGCCATCGTTTCCATCGATTTGTGACACGGTGCATTTTCTTGGTGAAACAACACTTTTTTCTTTTGCAAATGTGGCCGTTTCTTGGCGATTTCAGCCTTCAATCGATCCAAAAGTGCACAGTAATAGTCACTGTTGATGGTGGTTCCCTTTGGAGATAGTCGATGAATATTATTCCTTTCGCATCCCAAAATACAAACGCCATCACCTTACAAGCCGACTGTTGGGTCTTTGCTCGCTTTGTCGACTGCTGTCCACTCAGCTTGACTGTCTTTTGGATTCTTGTGTGTAACAGTGAATCCATGTTTCATCCATTGTCACATATCGACGATAGAATTCGATTTTATTGCGGTTTAACAGCGCCAAACACTCCTCTGAAGCATCAATTCGTTGTTGTTTTTGGTCGACTGTGAGCTCACGCGGCACCCACTGTGCACAGAGCTTTCGCATACCCAAATGTTCGTGTGAAATGGTAAAAACACTACCGTCTGATATCTTTACAATGTCAGCTAGCTCGTGCACCTTCAATTTGCGATCGTTCATAACCAATTTGTGGATTTTTTTGATGTTTTGTGGAATAACTGTCTGATTTGGGCGTCCACTGCGCTCTGCAACATTTGTGCTGGTACGACCACGTTTAAATGTAGCAATGAAGCAGAGTCTGGATAATGTTTATCAAGCCATTGTTTGGTTTCCACTGTATTTTTTTTCATCAAAAAGCAATGCTTTATCAAAACTCGAAATTCACTTTTTTCCATTTTTTTTTTCAATAACAATAGTTGCACACAAAATGCTATAACTCAACTGTCAGATTGTTGTCAAATTTTTATGCGTATCGTTTGACAGTTGATACTAAATAAAAATCATGGAAAAATATCTAGTAACGCCATCTATGTGTCATCCTATGGACTTTTTGAACGTACTGTCAATACAACTATTTTCTATTGCTATTTTCTACCATTTCTACCATTTCTTCCTACTATTTTGTTAATTAATTCTACTAATATTTCCTACTACTTTTTAATACTACCTTATTCTATTTATGTTCTATTATTTTGTCCTACTATTTTCCACCACTATTTTCTACTACTATTTTCTGTTACTATTTCAATTTCCATATCTACTACTAATTAATGCTACTTTTTACGACTACTACTACTCTCCACCTTTTTCTTATACAAATCCTTGGCCAAATACTTTTCCTAATCATTGACAAAATCCGTGTCCAAATACTTTTTTAAATTCATGTCTAAAATCTTGTCCTTATCTTTGTCAAAATCGTTGTTCAAATCCTTGCCCCAGACGACTTGCTTGTACGTTATGAAAGTAAACGTGGGTTTGACGTTTGTACTTAATTTTTTTATAGGCTCAATAACTTTTTAACTTCAACTAAATAACAGTTTTACATGTAAATATTGATCTCATTTGAATTTTAATCGATATTATTTCAAGCAAAAAATATTTTTTTTATCTGATCGAAAAAATTTGGATCAGTGGGTTGGTTTTTATTACTGTTCTAAAAAATATTGATCAAAATGTAACTTTTATTTCTGATCGAAAAAATAACGAAAAAAACGAAATGGCCATTTCAGCCCTTGAAAGGACTTTGTTCGCTTATGTTCGCAAGAAGCTTTTCATGGCAGCTTTTACTCTCTGAGGTCTATCATTGACTGCAGAGAGGTGACGGCCGAACTGAAAAATTAATTCAAGTGAAAAAACTTTCTGTGTCAGGTAGGATACGAACCAGGCTGCTCTGGCGTATGGGCCACACACTCTACCCACTGCGCCACGGCTGCCACATCGAAAAAATAATGATCACAAAATGATTTTTATTTCTGATCGAAAAAATAACGATTAAAACATAACTATTTCTGATCGAAAAAATAACGATCGAAAAATCTTTTTTTTTGGATCGGAAAAATAACGATAAAAAAATAATTGTTATATTTGATTGAAAAAAAAATCGGTCGAAAATAATTTGTTTAAAGTGATTTCTATCTTAAAAATCATAAAAAAAATCACGTCAAAAACGGGTTCTCTGACTCCCTAGCGTAATATTGCTACATTCAAAACTATCGAACAAATTTATCCGAGTTATGGTAATCATTCAGTAATGCTTTTGGTTTTGTTACCATTAAAATTTATATCTTTCGGCACATTGCAATAAATACTAAATTTTTTGTTTTTACTCCTTTTTTAGAAAAACACCTGCATAAGTCCTGCTGAAGCTAACATACTTGAAAAACAAAAGGATAAGATCGTTACGAAAGCGGATATCTCCTCAGTAATACCACCAACAATTCCGCCCCCAACAACAACATCGGCTCAGGTGAATCCGACAAAAGATAAAATGTTGTGACTCGCGCAGAATGTAGAAAAGAAAAGCACGGACATAAAAAACAAAAACAAAAAACAAAATGCTGATCAAGCCAAAACGAAAAAGGACGATTGCGCTCCGATGAATGGTAATCCAAGCAACAGCAACAACATTAGCAGCAAAACTAAACAATAGAAAAACGATGAGCTAGAAGTTCAGATTATTGTTAATACAGCTTATACTAGCTGCATTATGTTAAAGTTGAAAAAATAGTACAGCTCAAGCTTTAATGTTTGCTTTTGTTGCAATTTGTTGTTATTTGGATTTGCTGTCTCATTTTTTGTCGTACTCATTTCTATAACCACCATTCAATTTTTGTTATAACAAATAATGTTTTGCTTTACAAATTCTAAATTAAGCTACTTAAATATGTATATGTAAATAGCTTGATGACATAAATGCAAAATGAGAGTTTTTAATATGTTGCATCTTTGCACATAAATGAAACTATTGCTTAATAAAGTTTGTGCTAAACTTAATTAAGTTATTGTTTCAAAGTGCTTGGGACTCACATTTCAAACTCGTCAGCATTTGTGGCTTCAGCTATGTTGTTTTTTAATTTTTAAACCACATCTTTATTTCTTTTTTTTCAAGTAAATGTTGATAAGAATGCGTGAGAGCTGCGTGCCTCATGTTGTGAGGTTGTTGAAGAAATTTTTGGAATTCAGTGTTTTGTATATGCAAAAAAAAAATTAATTAAAGAAAATGTAAAAACAGCACAAATGAATTGTACATGTAAAAAAAAAATTATGCAATAAAAGAAAATTTGACGAAAAGTTGAATTTAAATCATATTTGAGCTGAAGTTATAAAGACCTGTAGCAGGATTCCCAAAAAGTTAACGATAATAATAGTTGTCGTTATCGGTCATTGAGCATGCACAGTTTCATAGTAAATGACAGTTTTTGCTAGTTAACTACTGCGACAATCGTCGTTAAGGCGTTTGGGAATCCCGCAACAGATTTGACTTTGACTAAAATTTGACTAAAATAGAAACATTTATTTGCTCATATCTGCTGAAAACGCTGAATGCTAAAACGTGTAAATAACCTAAAACTGCATAGCTCGAGTTAAATAGTTTTTCAAATTTCCCTTCAGAAAGAAATCAGTTTTCTATTAGTGTTGTTAAAATAATGGGAATATTGTAAAATAAAAACGACCTATCTCATATGTCGGTTATTGTTTTATTTTTGCCTATTACGTATATAACATTTCTGTAATTTTGCTTATATTATATATATATGGGTGAATTTAAAAAAATATGGATATGACAGAGAAATTTTTAAATTTTTTCAACTTTAATTTACAACTTTAAATATGGCTGTTCAGCTTTAAACATGGCCGATATTGTGGAAATAAATGTAGAAACCAAAATCACTTTTACGCTCGTTCGGACTTACAATTCAATAGGTTCTGGGCCCAGACCCTAAACTTTATTCCTTTATTAAATGGAACGAATTACGGTACATGGAAACCGCAAAGGTAGGCTGTTCTCCAGAAGAGTAGATTACTGCGAATGACTCATGGAGCCGAACGAAGACCGGCGGATTATGTATTACCGGAATCAGCAACGGCAGCGCAACAAGCAACTTATGAAAAGAATCAGAAGGATCTTCAGGACTATAACGATAAGCATATGGACGCGCGCTCAGAAATCATCATAGCTCTGGATCCTACAATCGTCCGGATTGTGAAAACGGCAAAGGATGTGTGGCAGTTCCTACAGGATACATATGATAGAAAATCTTTTAAGACGAAAAGCCGAACATTATCGTCTTTAAGTAAGTTATTGAATTTGAAAATGGGTTAGGGTCAATCGGTTGATCAATATCTGATCGAATTTGATGTCTGTATTTTATGACTAAACGAAATGGTTGTCGTGATGGATGAAAACTTGCTTACGGTTGTCTTACTCGATGGCTTATCTAATAAGTTCAAGGAAATCCGGGCAGCATTTGACGCTGCCAACGAATTCCCGTCGCTCAAAATTTTGCGTGAAAGCAATGCATTGAAGGTAAAGAGGTGGACAAAAACTATGAGGAATGATCATGAAAATAGCAAGGTGCGTCTAATACTCGTTTTCCTTACAATTGTTATAAATGCGGTAAGAAAGGGCATAGGGCAAAAGATTGTAAGTCCAAAATGAGAGAGCAGCTCAACTGTATCGGAAAGACAACTGGTTTTTTTTCGCATCAACCGAAAGTTGCTACATAGGCAACGGACGTTGAGTAGACGGGTCAAATAACGACGCATGGAATATTTGGTGTTTGGACAGTGTAGCTATATCCCATATGTGTTGTTCTTACACAATTTCTACTAATATTGACCGAAAATATTGTGGTACAATGTGCTTAGCAGATGACAAAGAGCTGAACGTATTAGGTATAGGCACTGTTGAGCTTAATATTAATGTGCATAATGAGAAGAAGGTTAACTTGTTCAATATCCTATATGGCCCTGATTTGTGTTGTAATTTGATGTCAACTGCTAAAGCAACCGACAACGAATGCAAAGCAGTAATAATGAAGAACAAAGCATTAATTCCTCGATATAATGAAGTATTAATTGAAGCTTAAAAGGAGAAGGGGTTATTTTTGGTCAGATCAGCCAAACCCAATCAACTAGGGCAGTTGCAAATGAAAAATATGGTTGTGGGACTACCGAAATTTGAAAATCAAAATGTTAACTGTACTGTTTTCATGCTGTTACCTGTTACCGCATTCGTGCGAAGCAAACAAATGAGCCCTTTCCGCATAAAAATAATAAATCTTCCTCAGAAGTATTGGAATCGATTCATACAGAATTGAGTGGACCAATTCGATTCGAATCACTTGGAAAGAAATTTTATTTTATCACCTTCATTGGTGACTTTTCAAGAAATGTGTTCGGATAATTTGTGCCCAGGAAGAATGAATATTTGCAAGTATTTAAAAATAAAAATACGTGGCGTATGGGCCACGTACTCCACCCACTGCACTACGGCCGCCACAATAATAAGTATATGGTCTATTACTCGGGAAAGTCTCCTACACGAAAAATAAACGTGTTTCAAATATTGCACGAACCTGCTTATTTTTGGGTTATATATATATCATAGCATCAGGCGAAACAAAAGTCAAGCATAGAGAAGCGCTTGGTCTATGTCATTTCGTGCAATCATTACGAGTACTTCAATCAACTCGATCATGTAAAACAATACTACAACGAAGAAAAACGTAAAAACTTTACTTCATTTTTATTTTGCGTACGTTGTTTTGGTTTCTCTGCGTAGATTATAAAATATTTCGATAAAAAACATCATAAATTTTAGCAAAAATATTTTTAGTGCCGATGTTTGGTCGCAATGAAATCCACCGCAAAAATAATAGTAACGTTGCCAGTGCAAAAGAAGAAAACAGTTTTTTGCGCAGTGTCCGGCGTGTTCGCTAAATAAGTCTTTTAAATTTTTTCTTAGTATTTTTGATGTTTTATTAGAACCAATATAAAAAACAAAATTATGGCAGTTTTCATATTCTAACGAAGCCATCTAACGTGTGTAACGTTGCCAGTGTTTTCACAAACCATTTTTAATCAATAGGTGAAATTGACCAAGGCTCAATAAAATAAAAGGTATATGGACAAACTGAAAACGACTCCAAAATATTAAGATTACAAGAAAAAAAAGGCGGCTGTGATGAAACAATGTCGAAAAAATAAGAAGAGTGAGGAAAACAATTCGCAACAAGCGCTTGCCGAAATTGTACAGAAGCGCCGTGAAGCAACTCGCGAACGTGTCCAAAAAAGCAGAGAACGGAAGTGATTGGCAAAATTGAACAAAATGAATATTTCTAACAAGGAAAGTACTGTCTTAAGTGATATGGATTCAAGCGGGTACAGTTCTACAAAAGCGCTTGGAAAAGCAGTTTGCAAAGCAACCCGTGCCTTGCTAGTATCGCCATCCAAAAAGAAAGCTGTATTGGCACGAATCATGTTAAAAATGAATGATGAAGATAAGCAAGAGTTGGTCTCAGTATTTGCAAGAAAGAAAAAGTATGTTCCAAATAAAATTTTGATCGATGCGATCCGAAAATTTTATGAAAGGGATGATGTTTCACGAGTCTCGCCAAAAATACGTGATGTTAAAGAATATTTGTGCCCAACAACTGGAGGCAAAATTTGATACACACAAAAGACACAATAGTTCCATATCTTTGGAAATTGCTCTCAAATCTTCTCTTAAAATTTTAAAAATTTGCAGTGGTGGACCATCATCTCAATTTAAAAACAAGTTTATTGCTTCCTTGATTCCTCAATTGGAAGCCGATTTTGGTCTAAAAATCATCTGGAATTTCTTTGCAACATCACATGGCAAAGGATGTGTTGGTGCAACCGTGAAAATAGTCGTGCGAAAACATATCAGAGCTCGGAATATCATCGTAAATAGCGCTTCGGATTTTGTTAGCGCATTCAAACTGACGCAATCAAAAATTGAAGTTGAAGAGGTAACAGATGCTGAATTTGACCAGATCAATCAAGACATGAAAGTGGCTGAGCTGTTCTCCGGTGCTCAAAATATTCGCAACATTTCCAATTCGCACCAAATTCAAGTCATTGATGGCAAATCTGTCATCTTCTGCACATCCAAAGTAGGATATAACAAAATATCTCTTTAATTTGTGATTGTTTTACTAAAAAATATTTAATAAATTAAGACTGTTTCTAAAACATTAGAAACGAATGATATTTCCATAACAGACTCTTCTAAATGAATCTTAGATTGAATACCAAATAAATTTTTCACATTTTTCGTTTTACTACAAACATTGGAGTTTCACTTGCATGGTTTTGAACCGAGTTTTCTTACAAGTTAAGACGGGTAACGTTGCCAGTACCCAAATTCTTGGGGGGAAAACAGCAAAAAGTAAAAATTTGGAAGAAGATACTTATTTCCATCTCTTCAATAGTCCTTGGGACGTAACATATTGGAATATGAAGGAGTTTGCTTTGACAGATTAACAGATTTTTTATGAAATGTAAAACAACTTTAAAACTCACTTCTCCAACCTGTAACGTTGCCAGTGCTCTTTGCACGCTTCTAACTCCGCCGTGTTATAAGGTATCAAAAAAAGTAAAAGCTTAAATTATAGGTAGAGTTACCGTTTGTCATGAGCATATAGAGATATAGAAAATCCGTTGTTTTTTGTGAACATGAGCATGAAGCATGAAGAAAACAAAAAGTTGTAAAAATGTAACGTTGTCAGTAAAGTAATTGACCATATGTATTTAATTAGCCCTGTAATTTTTAAAAATGAAAATATTTTAAGAATAATCCCCGATGCCACGCATTGTTTTTTCTCACAGTACAAACTGTTTATTTAAAAAAAACAAAAGTCTTTGAACAACACTTCAATAAATTTATTTTTTTTAAAATTTATTTTCGCAAAAAGTCTTAAATTTTGAAATTTCGATTGGTTTATATAAATATTAGTTTCGAAATATGTCCATGTCTAAATTACAAACTGCCAACACGATGCCAAGGTTGCAAGCAGCAAAAACAATAACAGCAGCAAAAACAACAACAGCAAAAACAACAGCAGCAAATACAATAAAAGCTGCCACAGGTCGTGACAGAAAAACAGCACCAGTAGCCGCATCATCACCGCGTACAACAAAAACCACCTCAACGAGGATACTAAAATCTTCATCAGCAACTTCAACTTCGTCATCAACCAACAATCGTTCTCCATTCTCATCGTTTATTACGACAGGGTTGCGCATGCGCAACCGCTCGGCAATGCAGTCGAGCGATTTCGCATACGATCTCTCGCAGGATGAACTACGTTTTATGGGCACCCACAATAGCTCCGGCACAGCTATGAAGGCGGTACCCGATGGCGAACGTGAGTTATTGAAGAGTGGTCAACGTGGTGCATATCTGGCGCTGCGATATGAACGTTCGCCAGATCGCAAGTATAACTTTCCTGAAGCTACAAGTTGGCGCATTGGCTGGCTGCATAATCAGCAGATTAAACAAGCGACAAGATAACAGAAGATTTAATTTATTTCTTTTGTTAATTTTAACTATTTGTGTTTTTGTATGCTTGGATTTTAGTGAAGTTGTGTAGTCTAAATTTTTTCATTAAATTGTATTCATTAATAAATTTCTAAGATAAGCGGTAAAAGATTGCTTTTGCACAAAAGCTTTAAAAATGATCTGAATAAGTTGTTTTACTTGTAAGTGACGGTGTGTTTAAATAGGAAAACTAAATGAGATGAGGAAGGACTGACCTTTTCTTTTGCAATGGAATCAATGGTAACATGGAATTATATTGAGGGAGATCAATATAATTCCATGTTTCTCAAATCGGAACTTCGTCACTTCATCGTTTTTATCACGTTGTGCGTACATGTCGGGGGGTCAACATTGACTCGGACCACTATCTTGTTGCAGCCTAGATCCGCATGCGATTATGCAATGTGAAGAACATACGCACAGGAATGCGACGAAAGCTAGATGTCGCTAAGATGTTATTACAACGGACTGACGAGGCCTACTCCGCTCAACTCTCGGCTAAGCTCATCCAACCAACCTCTGGACTCGACGACGCCGGCGGACTTTGGGCGCATATATCCCACTCCACAAGCGCTGCCACTAAGTATGTCATTGGTTTCCGGCGCCCGCAACTTCGAAACCAATGGTACGATCAGGAGTGTCGCATGGCGACAGCAGTAAAAACGCCGCTTATAGAAGAACGCTGCAGTCAGCTGCAACGCGAGCCGTGCGAGAAAACTACCGCGAAAAGAGGAAGAAAGAGGGGCGCCTTTTCAGACGCAAGAAAAGAGAGCAGGAAAAGCGTGAGCGTGAGGAACTAGAGGTATACCAGGGCAAGAAGAATGCGTGAAAATTCTATCAACAGGTTAAGCGTCTAAGCCAAGGTTTCAAGCCCGGAGCATCCACTTGTAGAGACGAAAATGGAGATCTGAATTCGGATACACAGTGTGTGCTGAGATTGTGGAGACGGCATTTCTCCAATTTACTTACTGGCGACGTTTCAACCAATGCCGCCCATGGAGAGCGCAGTTCAGTGCCACCAATCAGCGATGACGGAGTGGAAGTACCACCACCTAGCCATGAAGAGGTTCGCGTTGCTATCCAACGACTCAAAAACAATAAAGCAGCGCGTGCTGATAAAGCAGCGGGTGCTAAAACCGGCGGCGATGAATTGATAAGGCGCATGCATCAGCTCATTAGCAAAATATGGCTATCAGAAAGCAAGCCCGACGATTGGAACCTCAGTGTACTGTGCCCCATACTTAAGTAAGGAGACCCTACAATCTGCGCTAGTTATAGAGGTATCAGTCTTATTTCCATCGCATATAAGGTTCTCTCAAGCGTACTGTGTGAAAGATTAAAGCCGATAACAAAAACACTTATTGGACCTTATCAGTGTGGCTTTCGACCTGGAAAGTCCACCATAGACCAGATTTTCACGCTACGTCAAGTCCTGGAGAAAACCCACGAAAATCAAATTGACACACACCATCTCATTGTGGATTTTAAAGCAGCGTTCGATAGCCCGAGAAGGGATTGCCTATACGCAACAGTGTCTGAGTTCGGTATACCTGCAAAGTTGATTAGACTTAGACTTTAAGTTTTCCTGTTTGCAGAATGACGTTGAACAACACACGCAGCTCCGTCGAGTTAGGAACTGACCTCTCCGAAACCTTCAATACCGAAAAAGGTTTCAGGCAAGGCGATCGACTGTCTTGTGATCTCTTCAACATCATCATGGAGGGGATCGTACGAAGGCCGGTGTGATGTCCAGCTCCTTGCGTACGTTGATGACATTGACATTATTTGCAGAACCAAGAAAGACGCTATCAGTGCTTTCACTGCTATCGAAAAGACGCATTGTACAAGACGCTCGTTCTACCTGTGCTTCTTTATGGTGCTGAGGCATGGGTAATTTTGCATACTGACGCAGCTGCTCGGGGAGTGTTCGAGAGAAAAGGTCTTCACAAAATCTTCGGTCCTGTTCGAGTCGGCGATGACTATCGCATCCGAATGATCCACGAGCTGTATGAGCTCTACGAAGACATTGACGTAGTTCGGCATATAACTGTGCAGCGACTGCGCTGGTTGGGTCATGTCTATCGTATGGACGACGTAGCTACAGCGAAAAAGATGCTCGAGGCGAGGGTTGTTGGTCAACGACGACGAGGGAGACCATGCCTCCAATGGATGGACCAGGCCGAGGAAGCCCTACCCGCACTTGGTGTATCCGATTGGAAAAGGCGAGCACAAAGCAGAGACGCCTGGCAAAAACTGATAAGGTCGGCCGAAACACGAACCCGGGATGTTATGGCCATCCAAGTAAGTAAGTAAATTTTAAAAACACTCTGCATAAAAAAGGATATTTCAGATACACTCGAACTTCTGAACAATTTTTTTAAGAATCATCTTACAAAAATTTTGAATTTTGTCCTGATAGCGGTCAAATCTCACACAGTAGAACGGTGAAAATTGCGATGTCGTTTAAAAAATTTTCACCAAACATCTCAGAAAATAGAATTCCATATGCCATCATTTTTAATGAGCATTCCAGAATAATACGCAAATACATGAACTTTCCACGTAGACCTTTGTCCCTGCCTAAGAAAAATTCTGCGGACGCCCATGGCCACACATTAAATGACCATGTTGTCACACAGTCTGAATCAGCTATTACGAGACACATTTATCAACTTTTGTCAACCCTTTATACATTTATTACTTTCAACTCCTCTACCAACTACTTTCGATATTTATTTTCAGTTTATATACCATATTTAAATGAAAAACACTTTATATGGTATATTTTCGTATTTGGAGTGCTTTTACTAATATGCCGATTTTCGATTTCAAAAGGATATTTAAAGTAAACACACAGGAGCTTTTTAATTAAGGACACTTACTGGGTCAACATCAAAGTCAGCTGAATTTTAAAGCAAACCTATGCATTGCGATGTCGTTCGTACACATGTTCGTATTCCACAGTCTGAATTTTATAATACGCACACTTAAGATCATAAGTGGAAAATAAACATGTTGAAATTATCGACTGCAAATTTCAACGCAGAAAAAAATTAAAGCAGAAATTTTTTTTTTAAATTAATAACAATTTATAAATGATACGTTTATTCAAAGAATTTAAATAATTTTTTTTATATAAAAAGTTGTTGGATTTTTTTTTAAGCTCTTTGAAAGACTCGATAAACAAATTGAAGCCAGCGAGCCAAAAATTTTTAAACTAAATAAAGCACTTCAGTAAAAGCTGGATGTTCTTGTATACTACTAGCCAAAAGTTCCAAAGGCACACACACACACTTGAAATATATACTAGCACATAAAAGCACATGCAACACATTCTAACATATTTGGTTCTAAAATACCAAAACTTGGATATGAATTTTAAGCAAAATTTTATTTGAGTGCTTAAATTTATTCATAGTTCTGTGGCAATCATAGCACTCAAACCTAAGCAAATATTCGCTTTTGTGATGTGTGTGTTTGCTATATATGTATGTGTACGAGTTAGTGTTTGAGTTAAGGCTTGCAACGCTTAATTAAAAAAAAGTTGTGAATAAAATTTAAGATATCAAAATCCTTTTTAATGTCTACGAATTTCGGAATGGTTTTTGTTGTTTCTTATTATTTTGTAGAGCCAGTTATGGAGAGTTATTTGATTTTTTTTAAAAAATAAAAATTATTTAAAAAACGACTTAACTGAATATAATAAATCTTTGTTGTTCATTTGGTTACACTTTATATTTTGATAACAAACGACCGATTGTTTGACCTTTAATGGAAGTCATTACAAGAGCACATAAATAATTTGATTTCAAGACATAATTTCAAGTTAGGTTTCCTTTTTGCGATCTGGCATTGTTTTTAGTGGTTTAAAAGGTCATTTCAATTATCTGCATATTTGTTATACATATTAAAAATATATTTTGATTGTTCAAATTGAAATATTCAATTATATTTAAAATAGATCATATATAAGTTCTTTACTGCAGGAAAAAAAAAAATAACTTCATATTATTCCGAAATATTTATATAACAATTTATTAAACAAAAAAATTCATTATATTTATATAATATTTTCATATTTATTTATATTTAACCAACATTAAAATGAACAAGAACAACAAATTCATCAACAAATATATTTAACAAAAAATTCTACGTCCACACTTACGATGCTATCGAAACTATGTCTATTTTTTTGATATATTTTACTTCAGATACTTCAGATGAATTTAAACCTTACAACTTTTCAAAAAAAGAAAACTAAAAATAAATTCTTAAATTCTTATATAAAGTTTTTATTTTTTATATAAAGATTTTCAAAGCAGTCGCTATAAATGTTGAAAAAATTGCAGTAGAACTGTGACCTTGGCTTAAAATTAAACACAATAAACAATAAAATCAAACAAACTAAACCATGATATGAAAAAAAAACACTCATACGCCCTGAAAACAAAATATATCGAATTCTGCAATAACTGTGCTTTTATGTTGATTATTGAATTTAGTGACTCAAATAAGATAGTTGATTTTAAATATGGGCAAAATTTTATTTACAAAATACTTGATAAAAATTGAAAAAATTTCAGTCAGCAAAGCTCTGGTAGAGGGCCAAAAGTTATATTAATTTTAAAAATGTTAAGCGTATTTTAAATCAGAGCAGAAAAACGCAACTTTTGATGCCTATTATATTATATTATATACATATGTTACCATTATATACCTAAAAAAATCGGTCCAGCCTATTATACAGTGATGATGACGCTTTTTTGCTGCTACAATAAACAATTTTTTTCTATGGAGATAGTTAGGCAAAATTTACGTTGGCCAATTCTTTAGTAATTTTTTGCTACTTAAAATCAGATTTTTTTTTTTACAATTATCACAAGAAAAAAAGACTCTCTAAAAAATAAAACGTTTAAATAAGAAATCTAGTTATTTTTTTACAAAAAGTTGCAAGGTTTTTCGCGAAAGATACTTAAAATAATATGAATCTTACGATTTTTGCTGAACCATAGAAATTGACCCACCTATATATGTGTATATATATATACTAGCAGGACTCAGTGATCAGCGGCTTCGCAACGGACGGTTTCTCTTATCTATAAGGACAATGCACAATATCAGTACATTTACTACACTTATGTCTTCCATACAATCCAAATTTTAATTATACTACTGAAGGGTGTTTTTTTAGAGGTATAGAATTTCCTAAGGGGATAGATGTCAAACCAGTTATCAAAGTAAACACACGTATTTGACATATATGTTCATACATCCGTCTTATGTACACCGGAACAACGTTTACAAATTGTGCAAATTTATTTCAAAAATTAACGTTCTGTGCGGGAATTTTACAGAGCATTTTTACCGTGAAATCACCTTTATCAATGAAGCACATTTCTGGCTTAACGGATACATAAAAAACCAATATTGCCGTATTTGGAGTGATAACAATCCTAAAGAGACTCTCTAGGCTACCATACATCCAAAAAAGGTTACTGTCGGGTGTGGTTTGCATGCCGAAGGCATCATTGGCATCATCCATACTTTTCCCAAATTAAAGATGAAGCCAACGTTGTTGTCAATAGTGAGCGCTACAGGCAAATGATTCTCGACTTTTTGGTTCCCCACGTCAATATCAATCCTTTAAGCAGAACGGTGCATTAAGCCATACAGCGCACAGTGATGCGGTTGATACAAGTAATACGGAAAATATTATTTTGTTAATTTTTTTGGTAGTTTTCGACGTTATAGTTAAAGGAAAGTAAAAAAAAGTATTTCAAAAATTTTGGATAAGTAGGCGTGGCAGCTGCCATACAACTTAAACACATTTTGCGCAATATCTTAGAAATGAGATAAGCTACGATAACAAGATCAAACATTGTCATTAAATATGTGATTTTCAAAAAGAGTAAAAAGTTTTGGCTCTATTGAAGAAGTAATCGTTGCAGCCGCCATGCAACTTATACACATTTTGAGCTATATCTTAAAAATAAGAAAAACTGCGATCACAAAATTAGGCATTGGTGTCTCAAATGTGATTTCGAAAAAGTATCAAAAATTTCACATCGATTGAATAAGTAGGCGTGGCGGTTGCCATACAACCTAATCACATTTTGCGATATACCTTAAAAATAAGAAAAACTACGATAACAAAATTAAGCATAGACGCCAAGTAGATGTGTGGACGTGGCAGCTGCAATAAAACTTAAACAAATTTTGAGCAATATCTTAAAAATAAGAAAAACTACGATAACAAAATTAGGCATAGGCGTCTCAAATACGATTTCGAAAAAGTATCAAAAATTTCACATCGATTGGATAAGTAGGCGTGGCAGCTGCTATACAACCTAAACGCATTTTGCGCTATAACTTAAAAATAAGAAAAACTACGATAAGAAAATTAAGCATAAGCGTCAAGTAGATATGTGATAATATTGGTCATTTCATTAATATTTCTGTGTTTAATTTAAAAAAATTTCAATACCACCAAAAACACCCTCTACTTAAATGAAAGTTTTTTTCAAATTGATCTATAAAGAAAATTAAAGAAAACTATAGAAATAGACTCGATTTTCTGTAAAATAACACGATTTCTTCAGTTATTTGGATGTATCAAACAGTGAAAAGACTAAACAGGAAAAAAAAAATAACCAATTAAACAAATTAATAAATAAAATAGACGAAAACTATAAGTTTTATTGTTATTTTCATTTATTCAAGCAGATTTCGTTATAGATAGGTTATTTTTCCACCGCGCTCACACACATGTTTTTTCGGGTTGTAGGACGGGATCTCCCTATCATGTGCACATCTGTGTATTTTACTTTATGAATTCATTTTGTGTTTATATGCTTGTGTGTGTGTGTGTGGGTGAGTGTAAAAGTGTTAGCTTATAAATTTTCTCACATTTCATATAATAAAGTTAACAATTTGTAGAATAGCAAGCGTGCAAATTACATTAGCTTGCTGAATAATTTTGACCTCGTCTGCTGTGCTACCTTACAATGACCTCGTCCAGCCAATGCCCCCACTGTAACGTTTTATCACTCAAGCTACGTTAAGTAAAATGCAAATTAAAATAATGTCATTTATGCTGTAAGTTGTTTGCGTGCATTTTTGGTATGACACCAAATGAAAATATGTACAAACATACATATCCACGTATACACGCTGACGTACATGATGCACACACCGAGTTCATTCAATGCTTCTGTCCCATTTGTCTATGCAGACTTTCTATGGACATTTTCATTTTAGTAACAATCAGAATTTGAGCCTGGATTTTTTTTTTTTTTTTTTTTCACAACCTCTGGTTTTTCATGTCATTTTTTTGGGTTGACGCCAGTGGATGCAGCTTAAATTTTATCGTAGTATCTGTCCTAAATAGTTGTCATAAAGTTGCATTAAAAATTCTTTTTAGAGTGTCAAAGTTTGAGAGCATTTAGTCCATTATTTTACCGCTAAAGCTCACTCAATTTATTAAAGCTCTTTATTTAAGATGCTTAAAATTATTTTGAAAAAAATTAAATGACATCAGCTTTAAAGGGTGCCATGCAGTGTTCAACATAAAAGCAATGTGATTGTTTAAAATGGTCACTCATATTTATTTGGAATACCAAACAATGGTTCACACATTGTTTGTATTGTAAGGATTCTAGAAATCCATCAACGCTAAACTATCCCTATTATGTGGAACAACATCTAACATATATTAATTAATTATAAACTAACATTTTGCAAATGCTGAGTAGAGGTTTCAAGCAAGCATTTAATATACATTCAAGATATATATAACACGCTGTGAGAAATTTCGACTTTTGGTTGCACACATGAAAAAATTGAATATATTATAAAAGAAGAGCTAAAAATATCATACTCTCGTATCACAGTTTTTTGTTTTAGGTAACAAGTATATCAAATTTATAAACTGAATTTTTCTTATGCATTGTTTATTTTTTATAAGAACTGTTTTTTTTTGGTTATTATATAAATAAATGTTTTCGTAAAAAAATTGCTACTCTATCCATATATTCTATCAGTATATTAATTAAAATTATTTGAAATGGCCTAGTGCTCAAATTTAAAAAAAAAATATGTACAAATTTGGTTAACTCGGCGTATGAGCGACATTAATTAATTGCATGAAATAATATCGCTCACACGCCGTACAGTGCTGCGTCAGTTGACAAAAAGAAAAAAAAAAAAAAAAATTAGTAACGCCGAATACAAAAATTTTAGTTTCGTTTTAAAGGTAAAAGTAAGAAAGAACTGCATCTTATATAATGTAAAAATTATTTTTTTAAGTTATGTGTTTATATAACTCCAATTATTTTCCAATTATTAAAGGTTATATTTTATCGAGCTCAAGGTCAATGTTGCTTTCCGAAGAAAACAACTGAAGGAAAAACAACTAACAACAACAATACCCAATAGAGTATCAATTACATAGCAGACTAGACAGCTGTTTCGTTGGCCGCTACACCAACTCATCAGCAGCCTTTGTTCGTGATTCTTGCTGTGATCACCTAAGCTCTTACTTTTCTACTTGTTTCACGAATGCAATTAGTAAATTACCCTGAATTGCATGTACGAGAATACAAATTATATGAAAGCAGGTTAAAGTTCTTCTAATTTGTGAAGCATACTTTCAGGGAAAGTAAGTTCTATTATTTGAAGATAGATCAAAGCTTTTCTAAATACTCAAAGATTTTGTTGTGCTAGTTGTTGTTGCTCTTCTATTTCACAGTCGATCTTAGCTTCAGCAGTTAGCTGATATTAAACTATGACGACATGAAGATTTGTTTTTTTGAAAACTTCGATTTTTAATATATTGTGTGTAAACACACACAAATAACCATATTTTCAACGGCCAGGCTCTGCCATAGAATTTATTTGTAAGTCTTTTGTCTTTCATAAGTTTTTCAGTTATGTGTTTATAACTTGTATGTTACTTGTATGTTAAAAACAATGTTATTTTTGACCATATTGTTGCGTGTTAGAACTAGACAAATTTTTTAAAGACGCTCATTTTGGTAAAAGATGTGTAGAATAACACTACAAACAGATTAAGAAAAAAAATTAAAATCAGTTGATTAGTTTGTTTGCAGCAGTGTGGGCCGTTTTGAAAAAGTATGTTTCGAGAAAAACACATTAAAAGCTTCACACTTTAAAAGCATCAAAGCGGTCAAATTCCAAAAAAAAAGAAAAAACTATAACTATTAAATGATTTTTTTTTCTCTACAAGGTAAAGCTTATATTATTTATATAGTATATACTAGAGCTGGAAAAGAATGCAATTATTTGTGATTCTTAAAGAAGTTCTTAAACATTGAAATCTATGATTGCAGAGTTAAAGTTTATCTCTCGTGCGTATTCAATCCCAGCCGCAGCTCTAGTCTTGAAGCGTTATTTACCTTGATATCTAGCTGTTTAATAGACTATGACCATATTATATTATGTGGTGACTTTAATATTTATTTGCTCTGCAAAGATAGCTTAACAAACAAATTTCTTGATGATTTGTCTGAAGTTGGTATTTCTGTTGTCAATTCTGAGGCGCCTACTCGCTTTGCTAACAATGCTGCTCCTAGTCTACTTGATTTATTTGCAGTCTCGGATATTACAACGGTTCTTTTATTTGATCAGATATCATTTTTATCCGATCATGACCTGATTTTTTGCATATTTAATATACATCTCATGCACTCTGAAGTGAGCAGAACATTCATTTATCGGGACTATAAATCGATTTGCTTTGATGCTCTATTTGCTGATCTGTCTAGAGTAAATTGGATGGATTGCTGCTACTTCAGTTCTGTTGATGATAAATTGAATTTTTTTTAAGCACAATTTCGTCTACTTTTGAAATCCATGTGCCACTACGTACAACTCGAATCATTAACGATACTTGTCCATGGTTCACAAATTCCATCAAGCAAGCTCTCAAAAAACGTTACAAGGCCTATTCTAGGTGGAAACGCAATCCAACTGTGACCAACTGGGAAGAATATAGGAGGGCTAAAAATGAGGCTTCATCTGCAGTGAAATTGTCTAAAAAAAGATTCTATCTCTCAAAGCTAAGTACGTCATTGCCATCAAATAAGCTCTGGAATAACTTGAAAAAAAATTGGAATTGGAACCAATAACAACTCTGGAGAATGTCTTATAGATCCAGATGTTCTTAATGCGTATTTTCTGACCAGCCCTTCGACTGAATCTGTCAGCTCGAACTCTAGCTCAAATATCAATATCTCCTCCTCCAGTTTGTTGCAAAAATTTCAGTTTACTGCTGTAAATCAGATGTCAGATGTTCTTAGAAGTATCTTGAGGATTAAATCAAATGCTATTGGCGAAGACGGGATTGAGATTAAATTTATCAAGCTCATACTACCCTATGTTATTAGTCCTCTAGTACATATATTCAACCACTGCCTCACTAGCTCTACGTGTCCTTCTATATGGAAAATCGTTACGATATTACCTATAGATAAAAAGCCCACGGCAGCTGTACCGAGTGATTTTCGTCCAATAAGCCTTTTGTGGTCCATTTCTAAAGGCCTCGAATCCCTTATGGCTGAGCAGATTTCCAAGATTCCAGATTTCAGTCAGGCTTTCGCTCAGGACATAGCTGTTACACTGCTCAGGACATAGCTGTTCCACTGCTTTAGTGAAAATTCTCGAAGATTTAAGGTCATCTTTTGATAAAGGTTATCTCAGCTTAGTCTGCCTCTTAGACTTTTCAAAAGCGTTCGATAGTGGAAGCCACCATATTCTTTGCAAAAAATTGGAAATCTGCTTCAGCTTCTCGGATTCTTCTGTACATCTCTTGAAAAGCTACTTGGAAGGAAGAACTCAAAGGGTCAAGGTAGGAAATAAATACTCAAGTTACAGAACTATCGGTAGTGGTGTGCCGACATCTTCTCTCTATGTAAGAATGTCACAATGCATGCCTATGCGGATGACCTGCAACTCTATCTCTCCCGACCGACATGCCTCATTGAAGATCTTTGCGCAAGAGTTAATGAAGATTTGGATGCTGTCAGCAGATGGGCTGATGCAAATAAATTGAAGTTGAATCCTCTAAAATCGTATGTCTTACCAGTAGCGAAATCTAAATATCCTCTTATTGATCTGCCTCCTATTTTCCTAACCGGCACTAAGCTTGACTTTGTAAACAAAGTTACTAATCTAGGATTTGTTGTAAACTCTTCTCTTATGTGTGTAGATCACATAAATGGTGTGGTAAGTAAAGTTTATTATTCCTTACGCAACCTTAGGAAAACCGCTTTGTTTGTTCCCACCGAAACTAGGCGTAAATTAGTGATTCAATTAATTGTACCTCTTATTACATTCTCTGATGTTGTCTATAGCAAGATAGATTCTAGGTCATCCCACAAGCTTTTAGTGGCATATAATAATGCAGCAAGATATGTGTACGGTATCCAAAGATTTTACTATATCTCATCATTCAGCAATCGCATACTAGGTCGCAGCATTACTGTTACGGCGGCGGCTTAATCCAAAAGAAGCACCATATTAAGAACGTTTTTTAACAAAGCTTATTTCGGGTTCAATTGATACAAGTTAAGCAATGTTGAACGTTTTAATATCTAAAAATTCAATGTTGGTTATAATTAATTTAAAAGGAGCAAGAGTTCACTTACTTGTCCGTGCTTCTTGACCAAAAAATTCAAAATGGATGGCCGGAAGCGGACATTTATAAAAACAACAAATTATACTCTCTATCAATCTCATACAATAGTTGCGTTCGAAAAATACATAAATTACGAAATAAATAAAATAAAATACTTAATCCACAACATTCCGCCCCCCGTGAACCGAAGGAGCACTCGCGATTTAAGGTTCACCAGAAACATCTAAAACTGCAAGCTTTGAAGCAGGTCTGCGTAGATTTCCTTTCGATGTTTTAACTAAAAATGACCTTACTTGACCATCCTGGGCAGGAAAGACCTCCAAAACGATTCCGCGCTTCCACTTACCTCGGCTCTCATTATCATCGCAAACGATTACCACATCTCCAATTTGAATTGGTTTAACCCTTTGATGCCATTTAGTACGTCAAGTAAGTGTTGGTAAATATTCCGAAATCCATCTGCGCCAAAATGTTTGCTTAAGTTGTTGCAAAATGCGCCACTGCTTACGTAAACGTTTTCCGTTTCCGCCGTAGTTTGTATAAAGTTTGGACAGCCAAGTATAAAATGATTTGGCGTTAGAGGATCTGCATCAATACTGTCAATAGGTAAGTGTGTTAGCGGCCGAGAATTTACCAAATTTTCCGCCTCAATCAGCAAACTAATTAATGTCTCAACTTGAGGCGCCACCTCTTTAAGTGTAAACTTCAAAACTTTTTTAACGCTGCGTACCATGCGCTCACAAATTCCGCCTGCTGAAGGGTTAGCGGGTGTATTAAACACCCATTCTATGCCACGACGAATACATTCCTTCTCAATGTTTTCCTCAATTTTCAACCATTCAACCTTGCTCGCCCCTATAAAATTTGTACCTCTGTCACTTCTTATGCGCACTGGTAGCCATCTTCGATTAACAAAGTTCCTCAAGCAAAGTATAACTGCATCGGTGGGTAAGTCGCGCGCAAGCTCTAAGTGAACTGCTCTTATAGAAAGACAAGTGAACAAAGCAACCCATCTTTTTTCTCTACGTCGTCCTATTGAAACCATTATTGGGCCGAAGTAATCGAGGCCGGTAAAAGAAAATGGGCGAATGTAAGGAGTAAGACGATCCACTGGAATTTGACCCATCAATGGTGCTTTTGGTTGAGCTGAAAGGTTTTTACAAAGCTGACATTCATTCTTAATTAATCGCAAAAGTTGACGTATGCACGGTATCCAAAACTTGCTACGAATCGCACATATGATCGCATCCTGATTCTGATGATACATTATCTCATGATAGTGTTTGACTATTAAACGTGTCATATTATGACATTTAGGCATTATAATTGGCCGCCTAGTTTCCATCGGAAGACATTTCGCATAGTCAATGCGCCCTCCTAACCGCATCATGCCCTCTTCATCGATTATCGGAGTCAAACTTATAAGCGGACTTTGTTTCGAAATTGGAAAACCACTTTGCAAAGCTTTAATCTCTTCTGAATATATTTCCAGTTGAACTTTCCGAATAATCATTAATTCTGTTTTCTTTACTTCTACAGCGGACAACGACATAGGTGATTTCAAAACACCACTTTTATTATCAACCAATTTACGAAATTTCATTATTGCATACCTAACCCACGTCATAATTTTAAGAAACTTGTAATAATTTGAAAATTTTGTATACGGTAAAGCATCTTCAACGTCTTGCAATGTAAATAATTGCTTCGTGCGTTGTTCTTCTTTGTTTTCATTTTCCAAAATATCTGACGGAAGAGCAGGCCAAAGTTCTTCCTTATCTTTTAAAAATGTTGGTCCATTTAACCATCTACAATTTAAAGAAATATTTAACTTTTCTTGAGGTCTCGTAGCATTATCAGCTGGGTTGAGAGAACCTGGCACCCATCTCCATTGATGTACTTTAGATGATTCAAGAATCTCTGAGATTCGATTACTTACAAATGGCTTATATCGTCGCGCTTCCGAGCGAACCCATTGAATGACTGTCTTAGCATCAGACCAAAATATAATTTGACTTGGCTTAGTATTATGTGAGCTGATTATTGTGTGCATTAAACGCACCCCGAGGACAGCAAACTGCAGCTCCAAACACGGTACTGACAATGGCTTAAGTGGACTGCATCGAGACTTACCAGCAATAAAAACGACACTGACTTCGTCTTTATAATCAATTCGCCAATACGCCACAGCAGCAAAGGCAAACTCGCTTGCATCCACAAAAATGTGCAATTGAATGTCATTTATAATCTCTTTTGATTTAATAAAATAGCATCTGGGTATATTGAAATTTTTTAAATTGTCAAATTCTTTATACCATCTATACCACTTATCATTAATGTCCTTCGGAATTAAATCATGCCAGCCGATGTTCTGATGCCATAATCTTTGCAGTAATATTTTTGGAATCAAAGTGACATGTGCTAAG
Organism: Coremacera marginata; assembly: GCA_914767935.1. Classification (NCBI taxonomy): domain Eukaryota; kingdom Metazoa; phylum Arthropoda; class Insecta; order Diptera; family Sciomyzidae; genus Coremacera; species Coremacera marginata. The sequence continues at coordinate 42,855,550 of OU612044.1, read as the reverse complement.
AATCCAAACGGATCGAAGATTGACATTGTAAGTCCAAGTAATTCCGCCTTGGTTGGGTGCCGAAACCCCTCTAAAAGTGGCTTTGGTATTCTTGAGAACTTTAAATTAAAATAAAATGCATCGCTCCTTGCATTCCAGAACATTCCCAGTACTTTATCATTCGTATTGTCGCTCACGCTCATATTTTTTATTTCAGAATCTACAGTTGATGAATCTTCTCTTAGAGCTTCTAATAGCCTTTTGGAATTTGATGCAAAACCGCGCAATTCAAACCCGGCTGATGTATGTTTATCAATGACTTTTTTTGTTACATTTATGCTTTCATCTTCGCTATCAAAACTATCTACATAGTCATCAACGTAATGGCAATTAATAATCGCATCGACTGGTCTTGGATGCTCATTTGCAAACTTTGATGCATGCATATTTTTAACAAATTGTGCTGAGCACGGCTAACATATTGAACCAAATATCATTGCGTTCATAGCATAAACATCAGGAGGTTTTGATTGATTTCCTTCTCGCCACAGAAATCGTTGGGCATTTTGATCTTTTTTACATATATTTATTCGATGGAACATCTCTTTAATATCCCCGCATATTCCAATTTTACCCTCTCTGAATTTAAATAATATTGTTGTTAATGTTTTAGGGTGGTAGGCGTCCGGACCTTTCATAAGCATTGAATTAAGCGACACTCCATTTATCTTTGCCGCTGCATCAAATACCAACCTTGGCTTATTACCTTTATTAATATTACAAATCGCAAAATGAGGCAAGTACCATGTACGCTCATCAGACGCCTCGGCTTCAGTACGAGACAATTTTCTTGCGTACCCTTTTTCAACATATTCAGTGATCCTTTTATTGTACCAGCTTGCGTACTTTTCATCGTGCTGCATTTTCTTCTCAACAAGTTCGAGTCTCTTCAAACACATACTAAAACTTTCTGGAAAACACACGGAATCGTTTTTCCAGAGAAGCCCTGTTTCATACTTTTGCTCTACAAGTTTTGTTGTATCTTCCAATATTCGCTGTGCCCTTTTATCGCACTCTGATTGTATGCAAGTAGATTGTTGTGGTTCAAAACCCTCTAAAGCAAAGTAATCGGTAACTTGCTTTTGCAAATCAATTAAAATATTCTTTTCAATATCAACATTACAAACATTCGCACAGTCAAATTCATTTTCATTCGAACCAAACAATGTATACCCTAATTTTGTTTCATGTATTGTGAAATTGTCATCAAAATTAAAAACATTTAGAGCACGAACTAAATTCATGTGCGGAACACCTATCAATATTTGCGGCACTGCATTTGTGTAATCCTCTAATGGAATGTTACACAATTCCTTGAATTGCTTTCTAAACTCATTTAAATTCAGAGTTTGTTCAGGCAAAAAAAGCTTCTTCGTTGTTCGCACACCTCTCATATCGAAAAATCTTGAACGGCTATGTGTACCGGCTATTTCAGCACTAACATTTTTCGACATTTCAGACGTTGTTTTGTTATCTATCCATCTTAAACGCAACAAACTAGCAGCTCCCTTCAGGCCAAGCTTTGAGGCGATCTCTTCTTCCAATAATGTGACCTTCGCGCCATTGTCTATAAATGCTATAACATTTAAAATTCCATTTGGCCCTCGTAATCTTACCGGCATGAACTTCAATAATAGTGGTATTCAATTAACGCCGTATTTGTGGTGTAAATAGCGTATGTGCCGTAAGTTCATACAACTTACCACACATACGCAGTTTACATCACGAATACGTCGTTCATTGAATACCACTAATGATTTGCTTGCAAATGAATTTTCGTAATTGAATGTTTTTTTATTTACATTATTTTGCTTGCAGTCAGCTGTTGCTGAAACAGTTTGAACAGCACTGGTAGAGTTGACAGATATTTCATTTGCACATTTTAGTAACTTTTGCGTTTGTATTGTGCAGCAGTCTATTATGGTACCTTTTGCAATTTTCAATTCCACATTCTCGGTGACGCAAACAATTTTGGACAGAATGGCCAGGAGAAAGGCAGCAAAAACACAAACGATTCTTTTTAACGCATTCCCAACGCATGTCATAATTAGGTTCTTTAAATTGCTTGCATTGATACAATTTGTGCTCGTTGCGACAAAAAACACATTCTTTTCTTCATTAATAGTAAACACCGGCTTTGTATTTTTGCTGAATTTGACTGGCATTGGTTCACAGCTGACATTTTGCTTAATAGAAATATTTTCAGCGGCCTGAATAACAAACATTGACACTTGCTGGAGCCAAGTGCTGAATTCACGAATTGATGGATATATTTTATTTATGGCAAAAGTGTGGCGAGCCCATTCTTCTCTTTTATTTTGGCTCTAGGCTGCTAAATTTGATACCATAGAGCTTAGGTTGACAATTTCATTAAGTTTTCCATTTGTTATTGCAGGAAAGGCACGGGCTTTAGCTAGCTGGCTTCGAATTAGAAGTTCTGGTCGACCGTAGTAAAATTCTAGCGATGATAAAACTGAATTAACACTGACAGGGTGAATCAACAGGGATTCAACTCTTGAGCGGGCGTTTCCTTTTAGTGATTTCTGCAAACGAATTAAATTTTCAAAATTAGTATATGAATACATGGCTGTGGTTTCTTTAAACGCGACTGAGAACATCGGCCATTCTTCTGGCGATCCGTAGAGGTCCGGAAGGTCGTGTAATTTGCGTACGCTAGGTTGTTGATACGTTGGTGTCCATATCTGTGGTACCTGGGGTTGCAATGGCGAGTATTGCGGAGCAGCGGCTGTGTTTGTACCTGGCTCTAGGTTGACGTTGGCATGAGCAGTTAGCGGCGGAGACAATGGGTCGAAAGCTCCAAAGTTTCTGCTGAATGTGGTATATGCAGTGGTGGCTGGGTTGGCGGCAAAATATGAGTGACTGAAAGTGGCGCTCGTTTGAGGCACGCTACCAGCGAAACTTCTAGAATAGTTAGCATTAGTTGTGTATACGTCGGCAGAAGTGAAGGCGGCAATATTGTTACTTGAGTTAAAGTAGGCTTGGTGAGTTGCGGCAGAGCTTAGATTAGCGTTGGCGTAAATTGGAAGTACTCCGGCAGTGGAGACGGCGGCGGTGGGCAAGTGGCAGGGACTAAAGTTGACAGAGTTTGTAGCGGCAGTTGCAAAGGCTGGGCAAGAGTTAGTATGAATCAAATTCGGGAGAACGGCATGATCAGTTGAGGTGACATTGGCACAACCTGTGTCGGCGAAAGTGACGGAGGTCTGAGCCTTGTCGGCGGGCATGGCGGCTGAGGTAGCAAGCGTTTGCTTCAAACATAACCTCTCCTTTTCTGAGACTTCTAAGGACAATTGTAACTTACGTATCTGTTTCTGCAATTCTGACACTTGTTCTTGGTTAACAATTGTGAGATCCAATTCTTCTTCGCTTGCTGAACTATGTTCGTCATTGGAATTCGGCATTTTTTCTGATGTTTTAGTGGCTTTGCTTCTTAAATTATAATTCGGCATTCGCTTCAAGATGGCGTTCAAACACGAGGATCATGGACAAATATTAAAATAATGTTACGGCGGCGGCTTAATCCAAAAGAAGCACCATATTAAGAACGTTTTTTAACAAAGTTTATTTCGGGTTCAATTGATACAAGTTAAACAATGTTGAACGTTTTAATATCTAAAAATTCAATGTTGGTTATAATTAATTTAAAAGGAGCACTTACTTGTCCGTGCTTCTTGACCAAAAAATTCAAAATGGATGGCCGGAAGCGGACATTTATAAAAACAACAAATTATACTCTCTATCAATCTCATACAATAGTTGCGTTCGAAAAATACATAAATTACGAAATAAATAAAATAAAATACTTAATCCACAACAATTACAAATCACCTTATTGCAAGAAACTGTATTTTTTTGCATAGGCTTGTAACTCTGAAATGTCCAAGCTACTTGTATGATAAACTTCAATTCTGCAGCTCAACTAGAAATCTATCTCTCGTAGTTCCCCATTTTCGTTACAATGAATCTAGTAGACTGTTTTTTATTAGCGCAATAAGACTCTGGAATTCCCTACCAAACAACATAAAACGCGTTATTAACATAACGAAATTTAAGCATCTAATCTATGAACACTTCTCTTGACTCTTCTTATAATTTTCGCTTTTCTGAAACAAACTATCCGAACTTTACTTTTCTCTTTCACAATGATTACCCATTTCTTAAATTAAATTCATTTCGTTCAATGATATTTTATCAGTATTACTATAATTTATTGTAAACTTTATAATATTTTGCTTTTATTATCACTTTTATCCGTTGTTATACCAATTGTGAGCTAATATCTATATTAAGTTATTAAATTGTTGCATTTAAAAGAGCTTATCTTGCAACCTAATACCTTAATTACAACAAATAAAATAAATAAAAAAAAAAAAAAATAAAAATTTGAAATTTTAAGTCCCAATCAATGATTTCAAAAAATGATTGCATTAAGGGAGCAAATGAAAATGAAATGGATTTTATTTTTAACTATACTATTTTTTGCTAGAACTTATGAAATTTATCTCTGCTAATATTAATTTTTTTAAATAAGTATAAATTATACTAATATTTTCGCGGTTTTGGAAAATATTCTGCACGTTAAATTTTCAAGGCAACATGCGAAGAGCAGGATATCTACAACTGGAAAGATATTGCAAAATTCTCTTAAATTCTTATTAATAAGACTCTAAGCTATAAATTTTCATATTTACTTTTATAAATTTATGACTTTATTTTCTATACTTTTTGTCCAATTTTGTCCAATAGCATTCACTGTGCGGCGCCCATATAAATATAAGCATGATAATATGTACCCCGCATTAAAGCAACCTGTATTAATGTTACTCATACGCACCGATGAACTTTTTTGTATCTAACTAGCTGATAATTGTACCGCGCATAATAAGGACGCGAAGAATAAGGATTTAAATAAAAGCAACTCAAATTGCTGAAATCAAGAGATAAAGTTAAAAAAATGTTCTTTAAATTTCTAGTTCTAAAAAGGACATCTTTAGTGGCTTGTTGCTTAATTCTGATGGCTTCTAACATTCTAATCCTTGAATCCTTTTAATTCTTTGATACTTTTTTGCCTAGAAAAGTAAACCATCTCTGTGCCACGCCTGGTCAGTGCTTAGTATACGACCTACCGAGATACATGTACGTATAAAAAATTTTGCCAACAAACCCAACTTTTGCTGAGAGCGTGTTAAGGCGAAAGCATAATAAAAGCAAGTAAAGGTTGGGGAATTAATTCCATAACGAACTTTTTTTACGCATGTAGCAGGAACTGCAAGTTATGAGCAGAGACACCGTCCAACTCAAGCTCAGTCGATGAACCTGACACAGACCCAGATATAGTCACACAGACACACCTAAGCTAGGATTTGCATAAAAGTATAGCACACACACAGTGCAAGTATTTCTTGCAGTAGAAAAAGATCGAAAAAGGTTGAAAAAAAAAAATAAATAACGCATCATAGCTTTTTTATTGTTGCGTTTTTTGTGCGAGTTATGCTATTTTTAAAAGCTGAATATACGTTGCTATGTAGCAACATAATCGCTACAGACAGACAGACATTTAGACAGGCACAGATACATACAAGTATATAGTCATGCATAGTTAATAGGATTTTTTGTGCTCTTCTTCTCATCATCCACGTCCTTTATTGTTTTTTTTTAGTTACAATGCATTTCTTTTATTTCACTGCTTTTGTATCTGGGTTTTGCAGCCATTTTGGTCATAAATTAAATGCATTTAAATGCTTGTGATATATTTCTTTGGGGCGTTATTTCAAGAAACTGAGACAAAAGTACCAACTTTTTTTCTTTTAAATACATTTGATTGATGCACATTCCAGCAGGAAATAACAAATGAATTTGACATTTCGGTGACAGCTGCTAATGTAGTTAACTAACTCTGCACAAAATAGATCAAATGAAGTATTTGTTGAAATAATAGCATATGTTGCTATTTATATGATTGCAAGTTCAAATTTTATGTTTAAAGCGGCCATTAATTTCAATTTCGTCCATATCATTTGTAATAAACTTGCTTATTCGTTCACATTTGCTGGGTTGAATATGTGTGTAAGTCAAAGGTTAAATACAAAACTATTTATTATACAATGATTTTAAAATTAACTTGAAAAAGAGGAGTATCGCACAGTGGGATAAGTCCCAAGTTTATGAAAACAAAACTACACTTAAAAAAAAAAATGGAGTTTATAATCAAAAAGCACCAGTTATCATTTTGAAAATTTTAAATTTTCTTTGTTATAAGTAAATTTTATTTAAAACACAAATATAAACATTTGTCTTGAGAAACTAAGAATTTTCATTAAACTATAAAAGAATTCGACTGGGTCTTAAAGTATACTACAATAGTATCGCCTGTCGTCGAAATTCGACCATATCAAAATAGATTTTCCTTTTGTTATTTCGGTGTACGTACCAACTCATAGCCTAAGGGGGCGTCCATTAATTACGTGAGACGTTTACGGGGGAGGGGGCTTAAGCCGAATCTCACTCACTCTCCCGTGGGGAAGAGGGGGGGAGGGTTCTGGCAAGGATTACATAATTTATAGAATCTGATATAACTGGGTTAAATTGAGTAAAACGTGTTTCTCTACTAAAATATGACTACTAAATTTTACACAATAATATTTATCGCGGTTATGCGAGCGACACAAAATAGCATCCCAAATCAGAATCAGTATGATTTTTATACCCATAAAGGGCAAACAATTTGTTTTTAATATTGCATCCTTTTGCTATAATAGACGCAAGCAAAAAGGAACATAAGTAATACGGAACAAAATTTAAAGCAAATGCTAATTTTGTTCCTGAATCGAAATCGCATTAAAACAATTAAATTAGACATTTTAACAGAAGCGCCTGCGGGGTCCCTGCCTGCTCGGGGCCGGGGGCAGCATCCCCCTACTCCCTACCTGAATCCGCCCCTGGATGCAAGTACAAGATTCTAAAGGCAAATAAAAAATGCAATCAGTTGTGAGATGGTAATCAGACCATAATGAGATGAAACGAAAAAAAAACCGAGATTGAATGTTCTCTTGATTGAAAGGTTGTTATGAGCTAATTATGAGATATATGTGAGAATTCAAGTATTAACACAATAAAAAAAACAAGAAAAAAATTAAAAGCAAAATGGCGCAGCATATATGTAAATGTTTAGGCAGAACCAAGTTATGCGTAAGCAAATAAAAGCAAGAGAGCAAAAGGACGTACTTGTACAGCATTATATAGGTCCGTTCAAATTTTGCGTATGCATTTTTTCTCGTTTCTCAATTTTCGTTTACTTTTGAAAACTTGAGTGAGAGCGCTCGACTCCGTAGTTTGCTAAGCAGAATAGGTTTGCAAACTGTATTATAAATAATTTTAATTCGGTTTGGCTATTTCTTACACCGAATTATAAATTTATATCATTTACTTGTATATCATATACTTTAGGGAATCTTAGCAAAATTGCGTAAATTTCGCTGTGGGTAAAAATTGTTGGCAGCCCTTTTCGATAAAAACAAAATTAATTTTACTTGTCAATTTATTTGAATTGATTCATGTTGAAATTTTTCCTGATGCTATCTTTGATTCTTGTTGATAACGTTGATAATGTTGAATTCTTGTTATCTTGTTGATAGCGACTATTTCTTATCGCGATTGTTCGATCGATCATCTGTTGTATGATAATTTGTCTCATATCCGTTGGAATGATTGTTGGTTCTGCGAGACTGTGGGTGAGAAATTAAATATTCTAATCTCCCATGTTAGCTATGCTTTTGAAAATTTCGTTCCTCTTCGTACATCAGTAATAAAAAATAAGTCGTGTCCTTGGTTCACGTCATTCGTTAGTTTGGCCATAAAAAAAGGAACAAATTATATAACATATGGAAAAAGCACCGTAATGTTGTAAATTGGGAACATTTCAAGCGTGCGCGCAATGAAGCTGTCTCAGCAATGAGACATTCCAAAAAAAAATTTTTTCACCGAATATTGAATTGCACTCTTCCATCTAAGGAACTATGGAAAAACATACGTAGTCTCGGCGTGTGTAGTAAATCTGATTTGAATTGTGACATCGACCCTAATCATTTAAATGATTTTTTTCTTTCAAATAACGTACCCTCGAATGATGACTTTCAATTATATATATTACCTTATATTGTAAAACCTTTGACTCACATTATAAATCACTACTTTATAACTTCTTGTTTTCCATCAACGTGGAAACAATCTACAGTTACACCAATTGCCAAAGTAACGCACGCGTCCTCAGATATGAAAGATTATAGACCAATTAGTATTCTGTCTACTTTTTCCAAAATCTGTGAATCCATTATGGCTCGTCAAATCAATCAGTATTTAGAACTGAATAAGCTCCTATCGCCATACCAATCTGGCTTCTGATCAGGGCATAGCTGCGCAACTGCAACACTTAAAATTCTTGATGATATGCGTACATCTTATGATGCAGGTCATATTACTCTTTTATGTCTTTTAGATTTTTCAAAAGCGTTTGACTCTGTGAACCATTTTGTATTAGCTCAAAAACTTAAGTGTCTGTTTGGTTTTACTAGAAGTGCTGTTAATCTTATTGCCAATTATCTAGATGGAAGAAAGCAAAGAGTAAACATTGCCAACCGTTTTTCTGACTATAAGGATGTTGAAATGGGTGTGCCCCAAGGATCTATTCTTGGGCCCTTGCCTTTTAGTATTTTTATAAATGATATTTTTACTGTCTGCAAAAACGTGTCAATGCATGGCTATGCTGATGATATTCAGTTATATTTTTCCAATCGAATAGGACACGTTGATGCTTTATGTTGTAGACTAAATGAAGACTTAACTGCAATCTCAAAGTGGGCATCAGATAACAAACTAAGCCTTAATGCCAACAAATCTTACGTTCTTCCTATCTCCAGGGATAAACTTGACCACGAACAAATACCACAGATTTTCTTAAAAAATAATTGTCTACTAATGGTTAATAAAGTTAAAAGTTTAGGTTTTTATATTAATAGTAGACTTCATGCTCTGATCATGTCAGCAATATTGTTCAACGAGCTTACTACGCGCTTCGATGTTTACGATTGTCTGCTAGATATACTCCAACTAAGACAAAAAAGAGGCTTGTTGTTTAATTAATACTACCAATTATATATTACTCTGAACTGGTATATAGCAATCTTGAATCGCACTTTTCGCATAAAATTCTAGGTGCCTTTAATGATGCGGCAAGATACGTGTTTGGCCTGAGACGCTTTGAGCATGTATCTGAAGAAAGTAAAAGCATTTTGGGTTGTAGTATTCTAAACTATTTAATTGCAAGGAATTGTTTATTTTTGTATTAACTAATAACGTATAAGACTCCTGCATACTAATATGAAAAGTTACGATTCAGTGTTTCCACTCGAACATGCAATCTTATACTGCCTAAATTCAACTCCTTAATTACTAAACGACTCTTTTTCATCAACGCCATCAAACTCTGGAATTCATTACCTTTAAGCTTAAAATCTACTGTCAGTACGAATAAATTTAAGTCATCTATTGTGCTATACTACTCAAACATCTAATTAGCTATAACTATTTTTCTTCTAACTATTCATTCTGACATTTTTCTTACTGGTTTTCATTTTTGTTTTATTTTTTTTTTCTTTTGTTCTAGTTTTTTAATTTGTTATTAAACTTATAATTAATTATATACTTAGTATTTTAAGGGGGGACATGACATTGGCAGGTTTTTGAAATTATTACTAATTTTGTATCTTAGTATATATTCTTAAAATTCTAAGAGAAAAAATTTCATGGCAAAATTCCTACGGGCTCAAAAGTTACAGCCGGATTAGTGAGAGCGCATTTTTAATTTTTGCGCTACCTACGTACGGCAGCTGGTATCTACTTGTTTTACTTGCTACCTGACTTTTGGTGGTTGTTATTTCGTACCTACTTGAAGGGTGGGGTTTTTTTGTGTTTTTGAATTTCTTTATATTTCTTTATATTTATAACTCATATAGTGGAATTTTTATTTTATATGCTCAGTTATTTGGCATCTTTTGCAGCGTGAAGTCGTGGTTTTTTTGTGAAAAATATTGAAAAATTGAAAAATGAAGCGTCCTTCTTTAGATCGAAAAGGCCAAAGAGGTTTTTTACGTACAATGACGGCGCTTATAGTTATTTGCAAATGTTTCAACTACTTGGTATCACCATAGGAGCTACAGCATTGAATTTTTCCAAAGGAAATGATGCAAATTCAAAAGAAGCCCGAATTGCTAAACGATTGAAAAAAAACTATAAGAAACAGCACAAGATAACGAAGGCCTACAGTACGAAGCAGACATGGCAGATTGAAGGTAACCTTTTTTTTCTTTGTTCACAAACTTTGAACGCGTTTATCTCGAAACCATGTTTTTCGTACTGGTTGCGGCACTAGCGGGTTCATTCTTTGCCGAACTTTTTTTTTTTATGTTTTTTTAAACTTGATTCGCTATCGTATGATACGAGCTTTTTTTTAAATTTTTTTTATGAATTTTTAAAGTCAATATTTTTTTCGAAAAAACTTACTTACTTACTTACTTAGTTGGTCGTAACAACCCGTGTCCGGGTTTCAACCGACCTCATCAGCTCTCGCCAGGCGCCTCTGCTTTGCGCGCGCCTTCTAAAATCGGATACACCAAGTGCGGTTAGGGCTTCCTCAGCCTGGTCCATCCATCGGAGGCATGGTCTCCCTCGTCGTCGTTGACCAGCGACCCTCGCCTCGAGCACCTTTTTCGCCGGAGCTTCGTCGTTCATACGATGGACATGACCCAGCCAGCGTAGTCGCTGCACAGTTATACGCCGAACTACGTCAATGTCATCGTAGAGCTCATACAGCTCGTGGTTCATTCGGATGCGATAGTCATCGCCGACTCGAACAGGACCGAAGATTTTGCGAAGAACTTTTCTCTCGAACACCCCAGAGCGGCTGCGTAAGTTTGCGAAACTACCCATGCCTCAGCGCCATAAAGCAGCACAGGTAGAACGAGCGTCTTGTAGAGTGTTAGTTTTGTCGATCGAGAGAGGGCTCTGGAACTTAGTTGCTTACTGAGCCCGTAGTAGCACCTATTAGCAATTATTTTTCTTCGCTTTATCTCCAGGCTGATTTCGTTTTTGGTATTAATGGCGGTGCCAAGGTAAACGTACTCCTTGACTACTTCAAAGTTATAGCTGCCGGATGAAACGTGGGAGTCTAAACGCCGCGCTCCCTTGTTTGTAGACAGCATATATTTTGTTTTGCCCTCATTTATCGTCAAACCCACTTTGGCTGATTCCTTTTCGATAGCGGCGAAAGCAGCGGTAACATCTCTCTTGGTTCTGCAGACAATATCAATATCATCAGCGTACGCAAGGAGCTGGACGCCTTTGTAGAAAATGGTGCCACTACGATGCACACCGGCCTTTCGTACGATCCCCTCCATGATGATGTTAAAGAGATCGCAAGACAGTGGATCGCCTTGCCTGAAACCTCTTTCGGTATTGAAGGTTTCGGATAATTTTTTTTTACCTTTAATAAAAAAGGTAATTTCCTACCTTGACGGAGCTGCGTGTGTTGCTCAATGTCATTCTGCAAAGTCTAATCAACTTTGCAGGTATACCAAACTCAGACATTGTTGCGTATAGGCAATCCCTTCTCGGGCTATCGAACGCAGCTTTAAAATCGACAAAGAGATGGTGTGTGTCAATTTGATTTTCGTGGGTTTTCTCTAGGATTTGTCGTAGCGTGAAAATCTGGTCTATGGTGGACTTACCAGGTCGAAAGCCACACTGATAAGGTCCAATCAGTGTTTTTGTAATCGGCTTTAATCTTTCACACAGTACGCTTGAGAGAACCTTATATGCGATGGAAGTAAGACTGATACCTCTATAACTTGCGCAGATTGTAGGGTCTCCTTTCTTAAGTATAGGGCACAGTACGCTGAGGTTCCAATCGTCGGGCATGCTTTCTTCTAGCCATATTTTGCTGATGAGCTGATGCATGCGCCTTATCAATTCATCGCCGCCGGTTTTAAACAAGTCAGCTGACAGGCCGTCAACACCCGCTGCTTTGTTGTTTTTGAGTCGTTGGATAGCAACTCGAACCTCATCATGGCTAGGTGGTGGTACTTCCACTCCGTCATTGTCGATTGGTAGCTCTGGACTGCGCTCTCCATGGGCGGCATTGGTGAAATCGTCGCCAGTAAGTAAATTGAAGAAGTGCCGTCTCCACAATCTCAGCACACACTGCGTGTCCGTATTCAGATCTCCATCCGAGGCTGGTTTAGTTTTCATTGGGCAGAAGTAATGTGGCGGGACCCAAACCCTGCGCACATTCCATGTTTAAGGTCTATGGAGTGACCCGCCGCTCAAATTAGCCGTTAAACTGACGGATGCCAGTTTGCCGTTGCCCAGGGAACACCACGTGGAGGTTTGAGTCGACTTGAGACGATTTCGACATGGATAATGCTGGCCTCGCCAGGTTGAGGCGGTCAGACACGTTGCCATGTGAAGGTTCGCCCCCTGTTCCCCAAATTTTTCGAAATTCTAAAATTCGAAAAAACACACTTTCAAATTTAGAACATCACCAAAAATTGAAAAAAAATTTAAAAAAAAGCTCGTCTCATACGATAACCAATTTTGTTAAGATTTAAAAGTCATTTTTTTTCCAGATCGGACAATTTTTGCGGACAACTCCCAGCGCTGCAACCACGAGGTCCCGTTTTTTTTCTGCCGCCAGTTTGGAGCTCTATAAAACCATGTTGGAATAAAAAATATATTTTTTTTAATTTTTTTTTTCTTGTAATTTGTTCAATTCTCTACAATAATAAAAAATTTTGGAAAAATGTTTGTTTTTGATTGAGTTATGAATTTTTAAAAAAGGTCTGTTTTCTCTGCCGCGAATGTCATGTCTCATCTTAAGTTAATTAAAGTATTTCAATTTAAAGTTTGCTGTTGATTATATATATATGACTATGTTGTACTTTTAAAAGATCTTCTTGTATCTTATTGTACTAATTAATATCAAAAATAAATATCAAATATCAAAAAATATCATATATATGGCAGTGTTTTTTCGAGTTTTGTAGAACTTAATCATACTTATCGTTAACTTCTCTCTGATACTTTTGTTTGCTTACGCATTATTTGGATGAGCCTTAAGTTTTTTTCTCAAATTTTGTCTGTTTCTTTAAAATTTTTTTATAATAATTTAATTTTATCATTTTAAATGATAAACACACCCTTTTAGTGCAGTATTGACAGCAGTCTTAGTGGCGTAGTTGGTAGAGGGTCGGCTTCTATGGGTTGTACAATGATCCCAGATGAAAATCTCAGAAAAGGAATTGGAACAAATATTAAATATGAAATAATTAAAAAAAAAAATATTAATATAATACTTGACAAAATAAATCACAAAATCTAGAATGAAGAAGTTAATAATAAAAATTTTTTTTTTAACATTTTTAGAAATTTTTGCTCTCGATGCCTTTTTTTTAAATTTTTTCGGATTTAAATTGAATTGACAGGAAGAAGTCTATCAATGCAAGCATTTATAAAGAGCCGTAGGAGAGAAAGGAAGTGAAAAACACAGGAATACCCTAAAAGAAAGTTATTGAATGTAAACGAATGTGACAAACAAGTTGGCAAACATTATTGCAATCATGTAATTTTTTTGCTATAATTCTCAATACATCCAATGCATGCAAACAAACACTTATACACACACTACTGCATAAAATAAAACTTACATGGAAGGACAATGTGGTAACCCAATAAGCCAAACTTAAGAAGAATCCGTATTATCAGACATTTTATTCGTTCAGATTCGTTTTCGAATTTGCTATTTAATTCGTTGACGAGTCGTTAATGAATTGTAAATTTCAAAACAATTGAATCGTATACGAACGTTTATAAACGTTTATAAAAAGAATAGTTAAAGAATCCCAAATTAAAAAAAAGAGCGAAACATTAATGAATCGTAGGTAGGTATTAAAAAAATCGAATCGTTTTCGAATTGGGCAAAACATGAGATATATGAGATATTTTTATTACAGCGGCCATATTTAAAGCTGAACAATATTAAAGTTGAAAAAATGTAAACACTTCTTTGTTATATTCATATTTTTTGAAATTTACCCATATGCTTTCGAAACGAATACGTGAATCGTCATCGAGAACTCGTTTCGTATTTGCAAATAAGGGAATTTGAGATGACTTTTTCATATGAAAGAAAAACATGAAATAATATAGGTAATAGAAGAAAAAACATTTTCACCAAATTCTATATATGGTAAATTAGAATGAATCGTGGTTTGTTCAGATGCTTAAAACTTGAAAACGACTAAGCCAAATTGGATACTTCATTCTGCGGGTTTTTTCGTAATTGAGCCGCAAAGGTTTAGGAAAAAGGAAAAGTCTGCCACACCCCCTTTTACCGCCCACAAATCAATAAAAATGCTATAATAGTTCAGATAGTTTTGGTCGTATTAGATCAAAATTTGGTAATTTAGTTTGTATGCTGTCGGCAACTTTCCTAAAAATGAGTTGCAACACCTCCTTTTACCGCCCTCAAATCAATGAAAATAGTATATTTCAGACGATTGTTGACGTATAAGACTTTAAATAAGTAATTTAGTTCATATGGTTAGTGTCAGCAGCTGTTAAACAAATGGGCGTGGTGAAACTATAGCTACGCCCACTTTTTCAGAAATCATTAAAACTAACTGCTTGTCGATTGAACTGAAATTTTGGTCGTACATTTTTTCCAGTATGCTATAGTTTCCAAAAAATTGGACATGCGCGAAGGTTACAGGCACTTACAGTAAGTGGCAACCCAATTTTCCGATATCGAATATCTTTGAAATTATAGGTCGCTCATCCTCGGAATTCAATATTCGACCTCAATTTACACGTGCCGTTTCACTGGTAACATTTGATAGGCGTTGGATGAGGGGCGTGGCACTTTTTCCCATGCTCGTTTGAATACTTTAAACTTGAAAACGACTGGGTCGGTTGAGCTAAAATGTTGTCAGTAAATATGTTTCGAGTACGCGATGGTAATGAAAGGTAGTATTTGAAAATGGGGCGTGGCATCTACCATACTAATCCCACATCTCAAACGTGATATCTTGGCCGATATCAGGCCGATTTGCTTAAAATTTTGTGCATAGGGGTTTTACGATACGATAAGTGCTTAGGAGCTTTATACTTTGCTTTATCTTCAACACCAGATGGTGCTGCCATACAAACTGTGTTGAAATACAATATGGACTCCTAAATCGTTTAACCGCTTAACATAAAAATTTGTATATAGTGGTCTTAGGGTACGACGAGTATTATGGCGCTATTTTTTTTACTTTATCTTGAATATCAGAGGGCGCTGTAGTACAAATTTTTTAAAAATACCCCAAAAATTCCTTATGAGTATGTATGTAAAGATTTTCGGTAAGGCCGATTCCTTTGGATGTGTTAAACTTCATTTCAAAGTGCTTGGCAACGCCCGACCCGGTATGTGACGCTGCGATCGTGTTTCGGAAAATTGCTGTTTAATTATAGTATTCCTTCGAAACCGCTTATTTGCATGAAATTTTGTGTGTGGTGGTATTCGGATGCGATGAATGTTTTGGACTTATCTATTCTTCCCTATATTAAACACTAAAAAGTGCTGTAAGAAAACTTCAAAACCGCTTAACCGATTTGAATGAATTTTCGAGTACAGCAAGAGTTTTGGCATTATATCCTTTGCTCTTTCTCGAAAAGCAGAGGGAATATTAATTTTAATCGAACTCATTGTAAACCTTTTGTCCGACTTCAACCAAAATTTGCACATATATTCTTTCGTATAATGAGCAGTTTTTAGCCAAGAAAGTTTAGCGCGATTAGACAAGGGAACATGATAATTTAATTGTAATCTAAACTAAATTTTGCACGTTTATTCTTGGTATAATAAGCAGTTCGTTGTCCAAAAAATTGGTTGGGATTAGTCAAGGGGCTGTCTCGATTCAATTTAAATGCTTTAATTCAGTAAATGTCTACACCATGGTATTGATATTTGGCATAGTGGGTAGGGTCTGTCCCTAGCACCATGCAAAAAATATGTGGGATTATAATATGGGCGTAAAATTCATATTTCGAGTATGACCTTCGCGTATGACTTAAAAGCTTAAGGGGAAAATTGTTTTTTTTAACTTTCCTGATCAAGAATAAATCTTTGCGTAAAATGTAAAAAAAGAACGGCATCAATAAGGAGATGCAAACAACTAACAAATTTTTAGCAAGTACCTACATGCCATGCGTACTCAAATTAAAACCTTTTAAACATAGTTTTTAAATGTGATAAAATTCAAATCCTAGATAATTTGGCCTGGGAATTTTGTAAATTTAAAATCTAAGTGACAAGTGACAAAAAAAATTGTATATAGTTATTTTAATGCAGTCAATAGTCACTGTATTGAAGTCCTAAAGTTGGAAATTTTATAACCAGAAATAATGACAAAAAAAAAAAATATGTGGTTGAGATTGGACCAATTTATGGTTGTGAGTTGTATTATTTTCCTTATATTATATACACCCTAAATGCTACACTACCCTCGCGCGGCGCCGGGTATTCCAGCGGGTTTTACATATAAAAGTCAATACGAAAGTAAAAAAAATAAAAATATACGTTCTTTTGTGTATATGATACACTTTAAAAAAGAAAACTATTTTTAATTTTTTCATACAAAAAAGTGTTGACCAAAAATTTTTTCTTATAAGAATACATATTTATACAAAATATATTATTTTTTTAATCTTTTTTTATGAAAAAATTGTGTTTTCAATCTTAGTTTTCTCTGTTTTTAGTTTATTTCATGTTTGCTCTTCTATCTATAATTTCCGCGCATAATTTTTTTAACTGTTCGCCATGTAAAAAATTGCCATGAAAAGCTTCTTGAGAACATAAACTGTTCGGAGTCGGGAACGTTTCGTTTCGAATTCGACATGAGTCCGCGATGTCGAATCCGAAATATTGCATTCGTCTAGAACTCGAATTGAATGCGACTTCGTTTTGGTGTTTATTGGGTTATCTATCCTTGTTACTCGCTGTCAATCTTTTCCAATCCTTTAGCTCGTTTTTATTTAAAACTCATTCGTTTGAAAGTAATCAGAAAAGAAGATTTTAACTGCAGACAAAAACTGATAAAGACACGTTTCCTTAAATTGAACGACAGATTGCGAACATGTTGTTGTGCGGAGTTGTCTGTAAGGGAGAGCAAGAGTAAAGAAATGTGAGATGTCGAATGTCATTATGCAGTTATATCCAGTACACGAACCAGACAACATAAACGAAAGAAAAAAAAAATACGAAATAAACCAAAAACAACAAACTGCAAAACTGTTATGAATGAATACGCTTTGTTGTCAAATATAAGGTTGCTGTCTGTGTTGTTGTTTCTGTTCCTGCTGTTGCTGTTGTCATGAGGTCCTCCACTAGTGGCAGCTTGTTATTGAAGTCAGCTTCCCTAACAGCTCTGGCAATAAGAGGCAAAACCAAGTGCCACTCAAATTACAAAAAAAAAATTATTAAATTATGCCAAAAAAAAAATTGCAGCATGGAAGAACTTTGTGAAGCAAATTTTAATTTTCATTTCTATTGCATTTGTAGCCTTTTTATTTATGTTTAAAAAAAAAGTTTGTAGTTGCATCAAAACAATTTTCCATTTGGTAGAAAAGAACAAAAAGTTCAAATTCTTCATCGGTCAAAGTCTGTAAAATATGAACTAATATGAAATATTTGTGGTTTTAATTATTTTTACTTTGTTTGAGAGGGAAAAATACAGAAAAATATGTTGAGAAATGTAAACATTAAATTATCAAATCGAAAGTTTTCCGACTTTTTGGAACATAAAGTTCCAATGTTCTACGTAAAATTTTTTACGTAGGTTATTGAAATGAGAGAATGTTGTTTTTTTATACTGACATTTTTTGTTAATATATTTGTATATTACATACATATGATTTTTATAGATTACGATTACTGTAATTGTAATCAGAAAGTAATTGTAATCGCAAAATTCTGAGCTCTGTTCACAATATACCCGTGGTTTGAGCAAAGGTGAAAAATATATCAACCCGCATTACAAAGGAAAAATATTCGGCTATTTTGAGCCGAAGCTGAAACCGAAGGTTAAAAAATCGGCCGATTATGCCAAATACCGAAGCTGATATTCTGCCAGGCACTACTAAATACTGTAAAAAATTAAGACAAAAAAATTGTATAAATTTGTATATATTTCCGTGGAAAATTTTGAAGTGATGGCGAAAAAATGAAATGAAACCCCAACCATCTATTGAGAAAGTATAAGCAAAACGTCAATCTTAGATTTTTTCCTCTTTCACATATTCAAAAATCATTCGAATTGGCGAGCGTTACCTGGGGACCTTCCCTTATTAGTGTTATTACAGATAAATAAAGCTATTTTTTAATAATTTTTTTACCAATAAAGCTGCGAATAGAGCATTCACGAGCATACTTTTTTCGTAGATAAAATTCTACGTACAAACAATATTTTAATTTCTATTTTCTACGAACGAACAACTATTGTCTACGAACGAACAAAATATTTATTTTATTTCCATACTAAAGAGATATCGGGCAAACATTCCGTTCATATAATATCATATATGTTATTATACTAATCTCATGAAAAGTGGGCGTATGGTTAGGCCACGCCCATACCCAATTATTTTCAACTATTGTTGTGTGTCTGTTTGTTTGATGGTAATGTATTAAGTGACCACATTTGTATTTACAGTAATCAAATAACATAAATAAATAGATCTTTGGACAAACAAATGAACAATTTTTTCTACCAACAAACGAACGAACGTCTATTTTCCTCGAACGGTCGAACGAACGTCTATTTTCTACGAATGAAAATAGATCTCTTTTCACAAACGAATAAAATATTTATTCTGTTTCTATGAACGAACGTTCCTGCAAGTGTCTGGTTACTAAGACCATGTTTTTACATCAAAATACAAAAGAAAAAAAAATGATGAAGTAACTATACGTTTATCGCTAAAACGATTTTGAACATTCTATTCTATTCTAGCAGTAGAAAATAATTTAAAATTTTTAAACTGACTTTAATCATGGTGATGCGCCTAAACACAATCAAATTAAAATTTAACTAAAATTGTAATTAAATTTTCATGCAATGAAAACAAACAATGCGGCTAAAATTGCCACATCCCACTTTTCGTTTTGTTTTGGAATAATAATGAATTTTTATGCTTTTTTTGTTGACACCATTTATAGTAAGTTGCCTATTTGCGTCTTTTCCTTTCCGCTCTGGCCTGCTGCTACTACAGAATGACCTACAATTTGTCTCTCTTTGTTCTCTCTCCCTCAAGTAGTATAAAGTTTTAAAATAATTTGCAAAGTGTAGCCAACCACTTGTAGCTTTAGATGTTTGTTTGTTTGTTTGTGTATTGTTGTGGTGAAGGGCTTTTGTTATTGTTAATTTGTAACCTCTTAAATAATTTTTTTTGCCTTCGCTTCTCCAGAAATTGTTAAATACAATAACTGTGTGTTTTTTCTTGCCACAATTAATTGGATTTTTTCATTAAAAAATGAAGCTGAGATTTATAATTGGCGCTATTTTTACTACAAAAATGAATTAAATGTGCACTTATTATGTTGATTTTTTTTTACTGGAATAAAGAAACTCTATTAGTTATAGCGAGTCTGAAGAATTTTTAAAGCTTTCAGAGTGTTTAAAGTTAGAGAAAAAGAATAATTTAGAACAGGAGCATGGCAGAATTATAAGGTATGCTCAAGTTGGAGTTAAAAGGAAGTTGTATGTCAAAATCGACTGCTCGAATTTTAGTTTTCTTTTTGCTGTTGTTGGCTTTTTTATTTGACATTAAGCGTTCTCACAGCTTTGTTGTTTCAAACTTGTTGTTTGAGCAGCCATTTAAATGTGAGCCTACCTTATAATTGTATCATGAACAGGAGTACGCAAAAGGCCGCCCATGGGCGGATAGATTTCACACACATACGACAGATTTCAAATGAAAAAGCTTTTTAGTCGAGGTGAGAACTTATTACACTGAATAAAATAATACGATCAGTCGCTGTGTGAACTTCATGCTGTAAGGTTGCTCCCTTCTCCGTTGCCTTATTGAATACAACATATCATTAGCGCGTTTGCTTGTTCATTCGATACGATAAGTTCCCTATAGGAACAAACTAACTTGTTTTTAAAAACAACTAACTAAAAAACTAATTTAAAATAAACTAGTATATGAACTACTTTGAATTATATTAAGGCGGCAACTACTCTGATTTTGGCATGTTTTAATTGCAAATTTTTATTAGATTGCAAGTTTATATGTATTTAACCATGTTGTTTCATCAAATATTATTAACTTTAGGCTTCACTTACATTTTGTTTCAAAAAGACATATTTTTTTTATTTACGACATTGAGCTGCAAGACAGACGTGGTAAACACACTTTAAAACTAATAAACTGCCTTTAAACCCCATGAAACGATTAAAAATTCTTAATTATTTAAAAAAAAAAAAAAAATGAAATGGCCATTTCAGCCCTTGAAAGGACTTTGACCGAGCTTCTTATGACCAATTGTGTTGTGTGTGATGTGAAATGCTTGCACACAAATGATCGAGAACTGGACCTACATGTTTTACGCCGACTCTGAACGGCTTATGTTCTTAAGAAGCTTTTCATGGCAGTTTTTACTCTCTGAGTTTTGCCATTGTCTGCAGAGAGGTGACGGCCGAACAGAAAAATTAATTCAATTGCAAAAATTTCCTGTGTCAGATGGAGGATTCGAACCTGGGTTCTCTGGCGTAAGAGTCACACACTATACCCACGACGCCACGGCCGCCACTTTATTATTTAAGATATTTAAATTACAAACTGGTACTGTTTAGCAAACATTGCACAATTTGGACTCTGTACGGAAATTGATGCATTGCTTAACCATTCAGTAAACACCTCATCACTTCAGTAGTAAAGACGCACGCCTTTCCTTACGTAGCGTCCAGTCTGCTCCACCACTTCATTGTGATTGACACTTAAAATAAGCACTAAGCAAAATATCGGTGTGTCCATCAACCATGATTGACGCAAAGCGTGGAAAATCCCGCCGACACGCTTGTTTACCTCATATTTTGAAATGAAGCATTAAAAAGCTGTCTTGTGTTAAATAACAGGCGCAGTATTCACACAATTCCGATCAATTGGATCGGCACCTTTGCTCATGTACCCAGGCGGTGACGTGCCCGTTTTTGGAAACTGCTTCCGTAAACTGCATTCACGTAATGAATTTATGTATATATTTTTAATATATACAAAGCCAAATAAATGATCTCTTTGATGTATAGAAATTTAAAATTTTTGTGCTTTTATATTCATCTTCAGTAAGTGAAATATTAACTAGTTGTCAATTGGTTTATTTTAAAGTAGTTAAAAAATAATTAAAATTTAACTAATTTAACAAGTAGTTGAAAATATATGCAGACGGAAGTCAATTGACTTATTTAGCGGACATCACCATACAAAATATGTTACTTCGTTCTATGGAAAAAAGTCAGAATTTCAACTAGTTGTGGTTGACAAAAAACCACTTTTTCAACTACTTTTAAATTAGTTGATTTTCCTACAGGGTTGTTGTACGAACTTGATGCTGTTAATATGCGGCCGCTCTATTTTGCGTTGCCTAAGGTTGCGAACATAGTGAACGCTTATTGCTGAGTCGAGGCAAAAAACACATTGGAGCAAAAAGAAAAAGAATAAGATTTTTCGCAACCTTATAGAACACGACAAGCTATCATTCTCGCGATATGCTGTGATCGTACGAATGAACAAACTCATGCTTTTCGTTCAGTGCATACTATTAAAACAAAAGCTTTGCAATACAATCACAATGTGAATATAATTTTGCGCCTGATTTAGAACGGTATGCCATGGGTCAGAGAGGAGGATGAGGAAGGAGGGGATAGGGGTCGCTATGATAAAAATATCTATGGTCCCAGAATTTTCCAAGCAATATAGTTTTCTTTTAAATGCTTTTTGAATGTGCCTTTTTTAAATAACCAAAAAAGAGATCACTAGGGCTTAACCCTCCAACCCGCAATGCTGAAATAATAGGAAAAAAAAGACACTAGAGTACTTTTTCTGGTAAATGTTGATACAAAGAACAGAAATAGCTGATTGTCAATTTGATTTCCAGGTTTGAAGTAAGGTGAAAAAAACTTTATTTACAGAATATTGTCGACTAAAACATATTTACGGCGAAGAGACTTAATCTTTATGACATACGTACGTCAACAGCATGCATACCCGACTTGCACATACATACATTTTGTATGAGAAATGTCATGGCGTTGTGACAAAAATGTCTATTTTTAAGGCATTTCTAGTTATCTGACCAACTGTTTATTGTTGTTTTCTTGGAAAATATGTTAATTTTGAGTATTTCAAAATTTGAGAATTGAGATTTGTTATTTTAATGCATCAATAATGAGTTTCTTAGAATACACTTTATGGTGGCGGTTTTGAATGTATGCGGAGAGGTTTGTTAAGGTGCAGATTTTTTATGATTATGTGAAAAAAGGGGTTTTGCAGCTAGAAGAGGCAAATAATTATTGTGATGTTTCTTGTTATATTAGGCAGTTTGCTGTAATTTAAATAACTGTTCTTTTTTTTGGCAGATGCAAGTTATGCTTGTAAGTTTTGTCGTTGTTTTCAATATTTATTTGTGACAAGAAATGAAAAGACATAAGAGTATATTTTATGCAACGAAACAACATTTATTAACAATAAAAAAATATAAACAACTTTGATCGTGTATTGCTCACTCCACGACAACTTACCGAACTTGATCATGGGGAACAACAAGAATACATTTGACAGAGATTAGAAGATTTACTAGAAAAAAATAGTGACGATGAGCCATTAGTAACTGAAATGATTATATAACGAAGATGATGTAACTCCAAATGACTCAGATGTAGAACAAATCCAGTGACTAGAATACAACACTGAAGACAAAAGTGAATATAATGAAGAGCTTGATGATATACTATGTATATGAAACAGGGGGAATTATACTGGAAAAGATGATACAATTTGGCCCGCTGCACCACTGCAAACTGCCAGATTTCAGACCCACAACACACTGATATCTGCAAACTATGGACCAGTACGAAGAACAGAAGGTCTGTCCATTGTGCATACATTCAAATTGATAATGTCTGATGAAAGTCATGAAACAAATAGACAGCCAAGCCAATGCAATGAATCTGACAATATACAAAACCCAACAAGAGAACAGCAACCCTGGAAAGCCGTTGTGGTGATTATAACTACTAAAAAATTGGACGGAATTTGAAATTTTTTCCCCAATAATAGTGAATAAGAATTTTCACTTCAAAAATTGAATCGACTTAAAATCCATTACGATCAAACCGTGCTACGGCCAGCCAAAATAGAAGATATTTCAGCTCTTTGACAAATAAAGTGGGCCAAAATCCTCGAATCAATAGTATAAAACTAGTGAATCCCTTCGGCATACTTTTTCGTAAATACATTCATTCAAAATATGTTTAAATAATTCTAAATATTAAAAATTTTTTAACACAATTCCACTTTTAAAAACGTGAATTGTCAAAGACTCGCATTAAAAAAGAAAGAGTTTTTTCTCGAATTTTTTGAAAATACTTAATATTATTTCATATTTTCAGAACAGATTACATCTAAAAAAAGTTGATTTCTTTGTTAATATGAGTGTAAATGGGTTTCGGAAATAAGGGGAAAATGGCTGTTATTCTAAATTGCAAATATTTTTAACTTTAAATTGTGTTGAAAAATTCTTGGTATTGCGAAAGCACGCCGCAGTGATGCACTACTTTTGAACCATTGATTCCTGGATTTTTGTCCACTTTTTTCATGAAAGAGCCGCAATATTTTCTATTTTGCCGACTGCTGGCTTTTGAACAGATTTCATTTTTAATCTCAAGCAAGAGTTTATTTTTTATTTCAAGCAAACGTTTAGGCTATTACTCTTACTTGACTTAATTTTAGTCATATCAATTTTGTTAAAAGAGTCTATATGAAATTTTTACATTTTCGCATGATAGTTAAACTTTCGTTTCGGGGTCCAAGTATGTGAGTGCTGCCGAGATCTTAAAGTAGATCTTAAGACTTAAAGAAATGAGAATAAATAATCCGTATTGTATTAAGAATTTAAACAAATTTAAATGTATCGTCGTTTTTGTCGAAGTTGCTTTGAAAAATTTAGTACAATGCACTGTTTCTAGACTTTTGTTGCATTAAATTTTATGAGTTGATTAAGATCAAATTTTTTTTTTTTTTTTTTTTTTTTTTTTACTTAAAAGACATCTCTAAATAAACTCCATACTTAACTTTTCATTAAGATTCATAAGTTTTGTGGAAATCAAAAATTCAATTCTGTATGTAGACTTTGTCCTTCACTGTACATTAAGGCACCTCATGAATAAAAGTTGTTCGGGTCGGTTCCTTAAAATAATTCTTTATGATCGTTTATGTCATGACGATTCTAAAAATATTTCGCTTCTAGCAATAGCCACCAGTGAGCTGGCATGGTTTGAAAAAATCTCAGAAAATCGATTTTTCTTATAAATCGTGTGGTAGTTACAAAAACCAAATGATCAGAAATAATAGTTATGTAAAAGTTCCTTCAGTCTGCATCATAAAATTTATAATTTTGGCATTCGGACCAAAGATATTGTGGATTTTCATGAATTTTTTTTTACTTTTTTTATATTATTTTCACTAAAATTCAAATTGAATATTTTTTGTCATGTTGCTTTTAGTCAAATATATTGTCTATTGATGATAAACTATAGTGTAAGTTGAAGAATCAAATTGAATTAAATAACTAAAAATTCACACTATTTGTGACAATTTATTTGACTAAAAGTAATATCGCAAAGGAAAAAAAAAAATTAAATATTTGAATTTTAGTGGAAATAATATATGTAAAGTTAGAAGGATGCATGAAAATCCGCATTATCTTTGGTCCGACGGCAAAAATTCAAGATTATTTGATAAAGATTTGAAGAAGTTTTTCATTTCTATTATTTCTGACCGTAGGTTTTTTTAAACTACCAAATCAAGCAATATTTTTATAAAAAACTTGATTTTTAGAAGTTGTTTCAAACTATTTCAGCTCGCTAGAGTCGAAATATTTGGGGAATCATCATAACATAAACCAAGGATTACTTTGAGGAACCGACACGAACAATTTTTTTTTCTATGGAGAGTATAGCCTTACTATGCATATCGTCATCAAAATTAATAATTTATTTGCTATCAATTTCATTAATAAACTTGAAAAAAAATTATAAATTTAAAAGTGTAGGCAACGTTATTCTTTCAATTAATACTATATATAATACAATACTTAGTACTGGCGACTTCACCTCGGTGTTTTTTTAACGTTTTGTTTAAAAATTAAAAAAATATTTTGAATTTAAGTGCGTTTCAGATTTTGTGTATTTTTAAAATCTGATCTATATTAAGGAAATAACATAAAAACATTAAAAATTGTTTATGTTATGTGTTTTATAAATCTAATTAAATTTCAATTATTAAGACTTATATTTTTCGAGCTCTAGGTCTATGTTCCTTTCTGAAGAAAACAACCAACAATAACATTCGGTATAGAGTACTAATCACACAGCAGACAAGACAGAATAGAAGAACAACAACTAACCCGATTATGTTAGGTGCATAGTAAAAAGCTTTGATCTATCTTCGGAAAGCTTACTTTTCACTAAAAGTATGGTATGCATCAAAATTTAAAAGAACTCTAACTGCTTTCTCATCATTTGCACTCCGTGCATGTATTTCGAAGCAATTTACTCGAAGCTTTGTCGAAACAAATAGAACATAAACAGCTTTGTGGATCACAGCATTAATCATGCAAGACTACTGATGAGTTGGTGTAGCGACCAACGAAACAGCTGTCTAGTTTGCTGTGTAATTACTACTCTATACAGAGTGTTGTTGTTGTTGGTTGTTTGCTTCAGAAAGCAACACAGATCAAGAACTCGAAAGTATAAGTTTTGATAATGGTAAAATTATTGGAGTTATAAAACACATAACATCAAGACTTATGAAAAAGGCAGTAATTAATTTACAAATAAATATAAAAATAATAATTAGATTACTTTGAAATAATTTTACAACTACAAAAAGCTGATTTAAAAATAAACACGAAAAACGTTTTGCGTTTAAACGAATTAAGTTATTGTTTAAGCAAATTTTCAATTTCGTATAACGGAAACGTTAACTTTGCAAATTTCAGTTTACAAATACAAACTTTATACTTTCACATTGACACATTTACAAACACGGTATGGCAAAAACAGATATAGACTCGCATAATTAAAAACGTTTTAGAAATCAACTAATTTTTAATCGAAAAATACGAAATTGCCAATAAATAAACACAGCTTTAAACTGCGGATATCCGCACATCCAAAGTAATACACACACTCGAATATACATTAACACATACATACTGAATTTTAAATTTAGCTATTTTTAGTTTAGTTATTTTAAGTAATTTATTGGTTTATAATATCCGTTTCCGCTTCTGCAGCCATATTATTACTTAATTCCATTTTAAATAATGAAATAAGCCAACAATAACAGAACTACACATATTTATACACACGCATACACACATACACTCAGCACATGCAAACAAAAAACTTTCAACACAATAAAACTAGCAACAGCAACAATTGGCACAATAGCAGTAACAACTACAACAAAAATTACGGCAACAACAAAAGCAATACTAATAACAGCAACAACTACAACAAATTTAACTTTATGTAGCAAACTGTTGCTATATATTCTTAAATTCATCGCTTATTAACGTTAAGCTCCTCTTTTGACTTTTTTTTGCTTTTGTTCAATACATAAAGAAGTGTTGCATATTTTCAGGTGTTAATCTGTTTGTAAATGGAATGCATTCCTACAATTTTTTACATTGTATATTGGTGTATTTATGATAACTACCCAGTGGGCAAAAGCAGGGCTTCGAAGCGCTACTAGCAGGGCTTCTAATGGATTTCGTAGTCCTTCCACGCTCATATCCAAGCCCATATACCTTTTTTTTATGAAATGGCCAAATTTTTCCGGCCTTCTGCTCTCCTTGCTTTAAAGCGGCCCACTATAAGCATGCCTTTAGAATGGCTAAAAGAAGTGGTTAACCAAAATAATTAAAAAGATTTTTTTTTATTTTATGTATAACCTACCTATGTATTCTGTGATTTTATTTTATTTTACATATTTTTGTCAGATAAGAATATTTCTAAGGCATGACGTTGATTATTATTCAGTATTTTTAAACTAATATAAATTTTAAGTTTTAACGAAAAAGTAACCATGAAATATAAGCAGAACCAGTTTTTGTAGGAATAATATAATTGTTGTATTGCCCTGGGTAGCGAAAAATTAGGGGTCATAGAAGCGCTTGCAGAAGCAGCGAGGAAGTCATGTGTCATGTCACCGCCAAAAGTAGCAGTAAATGCACGCCATTGGGTAGTATCGCCTGTGGTCGAAATTCGACCATATCAAAATCGATTTTTCTTATCTTTTTTTTGGTGAACGCACCAATCCATGGCCTGAACAGAATGAACGGCGTTAGCGGCGCTCTTTTTCGTAGCGTCATCTCAAAATAAACCACCAAGATTGCACAAAATAAACAATTATAAGTGTCTTTGCATGTGTTATATAAATTCTGCGACAGCAACAATTGTCGGCGCATCCTCTCTTTATCGTGTTGACATAAATAAAATTCGTCAAAATATGAAAACATGGCTTCTATATTTTGAAAATTGGCGTTTGTCGCATATTGCAGTCATTATGTTCAGGCTGTAACAGTTTTTTTTAAGCTGACGCGGTGGCAAATTCATTCTGTTCAGGCTATCGGTGTGTTCGAATAGAGAGAAGTTGAGAGAAAACAATAACAGTATTGATCCACAGCTCTTTTGAAGCACCTGCGTCATTCTCGCATTCTATTCTTGCTCGTGTATGGTACAGTAACGATGTTTAACAGAGCCGTGCCACTATGCATGTTGTTGGTTTCTCATTGTCCCATTGGGGAGAAAAAATGTTTTTATACAGTAAGTAATGTTTATAACGACATCGCTTATTGCGATCTATCGGCTATAACGAATAAAAGGTTGGCCACACAAATAAAGACATTCGACGAGATGTCGTCGGCATCCATATAGAAATTTGAACAAACAATTGAAATGCAATTAATGTAAATGCAAAAATTGCGTGATTATTAACGCATTTCGTCGAGTTTTTGATAAAACTGAGAAAGAATGTTAATAAATTGCCAATATAACAATATCACTTATAACGATTTATCGCTTATAACGAACAAAACTACGGTCCCTTGAAGTTCATTATAAACATTACATACTGTATATGCTTAGTTTCACCTATTTTAATGACAACATATTCGACTAAAATTTATTTCTGCAAATCTACTCAAAAATACCTTTCCATAGATATAAGGTTTATGTGAATATGTTGAAGTTAACATAGGTAAAAAGAGATCACTAAATTTTTTGTTTGCGTATTGATATATAGATTCTAATTATTCTGTACGTAATAGAATATCCGTTACAAAAGAAAAAGCAAATACAAAAAAAAAAATGTCTGAGAAAGTGAGGGACTTGCTCACAAGCTTCAATTCTTGCTTTCAATTCTTTAATAATGTAGAAGTGGTCTACCATTCTTGCTGACTGAATGAGTGTGTCCGAAAAGAGGAAAGAAAAGGCAAGAACAACAATCATACAGCTTGAAACTTTTTCTTTCTCTCTCGCCTTCTACTCAACCGCAGCAATGTTGTGCAGCAACAGCAAAATTGTGTGTCATTGTTTGTGGCTTTATATGGGGAGAAAAGCGTCTTTAATTTCTAATTTTTTATCTAAATGACAAAACATTTGAATAAAACACAGGTGCAGCGTTGGACACACGAGAGAAGCGAAGCTTTTTCGCAGTTACATCGATTTGATAGCTTAATAATTTTTTCTTTTTTATAAATTAACTTTTAAATTCAAAAATTTAAAATAAGAAAATAAATTACATAAATAGCTTATATCCTTATTTTGTATTCCTAACGAAGCAGTCAACGAACGAAGGCTATGCGAACGATGTTGAATTCAAGCGGAAATATGTATTTCGAACGAAGCTTATCGTTGGCTCATCAAGCCAACGATGATATGTATGTCAAGCTTTTGTTTGATATGTACACTCAAACTGTTATACACAAGCAGTTGTCAAATGTGGCTCTGCCATATCAAACAATAGGGAAGTTTTCTGTATTTTGTCAGAGATGTTTTTAATATGTTGCTTCGTTTCTTATATGTTGGCAGTGCTTTTTGGTTTTGTCCGGTTTGTGTATTCAATAAATAAACTTTGAGCAATTAAGTGGTTTGCGGACTTGCTTTTCATTATTTTTGTTTTCAGTGATTGTGTGTTTGCTTTTGACATAACAATATAAAATGTATGCAGCTATTGCAGTTTTTATTTTTATTTTATGTATTTCAAGTGCTTCACAGCCTTCAAACACTGTATATATTTATATATTTCATAATTTATTTACCTTTAGGTTCAGAATTTTTAATTTTTTAACCATTCTTTTAACGTTTGCAACCACAACGATAGCATAAAAGTGTTCGTTTGATTTTGACATTTGGATTCGTGGTTTCAGTGCTCGTTAGAAATACATATTGCAAATATGTAACTGTACTACGGCATCGTTCGTTGGCTGATCAGCTGTTATCGTTGTTTGATTCTGTTCGAATTACAAATTTCAAAAACACGAACGAACACTGTTTTGAACGAAACGATTGATCGGATAGGAATACAAAATGAAGCCATTAGTATAATGTAGGAACGAAAGTTTTTAGGCATATAATTCTACACGCGAAATTTTGGTGGTAGAGTCAAAACTTTTTGTGTGGAGAAAAACCACTTAATAAACTAAATAAATTTGTTTAACAACAAATTCAACACATACTTACTGCTTCTTTTAATGTTGAATGTCAAATTTCCGCTGCAAATTAATGTACGGGTATTTAAATGCCAGCAATATTCTGATATTTTAACTCTCCACACACGTTTGTGAACTTGGCTACAAACAAATTTTTTCCATCAACAGCGTACTACCTAGCGAAAAAAAATTCTGCTGCATGTTTGCTGTCAAAAACTCAATGTACTTCTTATGGGAATTTTGTTTTCGTTTTTACAACAAACTTGCTTCTACTCGCTACAAGATGTCACCAGCATCGGTGTGGCTGCACTGCATTGATCGATATGGCAGTGCCAGTGTATTGGTTGGAATGAATGAAAAAGAGAGATGAGAATGGATAGAGACGAAAAGCAATCGTGTTTTTAAACGGCTGGCTTCTGCACTTTATCATTTTTTTAATAAATTTCCTTTGAATTTAATGTAATAATTGCTTAAGTTTCTTTAATAATAAAGAGTATTATATTGTAGTGGTAACACGTCTACAGTTTCCTTTGCGTGTTCACATCAAGTAAAAAAAAAAACACACCGATGCTGGTGGCATCTTATTGGCATAAGCTAATACAAAATCCTCTATCTATTGATAGATTATAACGATCTACTGCAGTATAGTTTCTGTTATACTTAACATTGAATCAACAAGCGTTTCCAACACAGCTTCGTGACCTGGTGGATACCGTATAGAACTCGTGATCAATTGGGTGCGGGTTCGAAATCCAACGGGGGCAAAGGAATGTTTTAAAATATATGAATATTCAATTTTCTTGTTGTATTAAACGCAAGCAATAAGAAACCACAAAATTCCAAGGAAAAATTTGTCGAAAATTTTTCAAATTTCACTCCAAGTAAATAACGTACGAGGAGTAAAAAGCTTCGTTTCAAAAATAGTTTCCTATTTTTACACATTCTTTGATTTTATTTTACATTTTTTTATGGAAATCAGATCATTTCCGACTTGTAATCTTTGATATATCAGTACTGCTATCAGTCCATTAATACACCAAGTTTTTAAAATGATACATATTGTAACATTTAACGAAAAAACTATCCCGAAATATAAGCCTTTGTAGGAAAAACATGAACGAACACAAAGCAGAAAGATTAAAGAATATTCGACAAATTTTTTAATGAACGAACACAAGCTGGACGCGTTAAAGAATTTTCGACAAGAAATACAAGAGGTAAGAGTTATCGGTTATCGCGTGTTATACTGTTTTCGTTGATTCCTTGTTCTGTTTCTTTTTTTTTTTTTAATGTTGACGAAACCAATGCAGATGAGTTAAAGGATATTCTGGAAGTCTGTTATTGACGAATACAAGCCAGACGCGTTAAAGACTATGCTGCAGTTCGTTTAATTTATTTAAAGGCAGAGTAGGTAGTCCGGTAGCTCAATACCGCAGCATGCGATTTTTTTAATACCGATATAAATGTGTGTTTAAAACTGCATTTGAATTATATGAAAGATATGGTATTTATATGAAAATTCACAGATCTAAGAATAGAGCAAATTTTAGATTCAAAGTTGCATTCGTTAATATTGCAGCATGTACTGTTTCCAAATCAATCAATGCAATGCCTACTTCGAAAATTGCTTTCTGAATTTATCAAAACTCAATTTTAGAAATGCCTAAAAGTATGCTAATATTCTGAAAAAAGCTACGTTCAGATTCAAATTTTTAGACTGTAATGTACATTTAGAGTATTGAACGAAAGACTAATAGCCTTATTTTGTATTCCTAACGAAGCATTCAACGAACGATGGCTATCCGAACGATGTTGAATTCAAGCTGAAATATGTATTTCGAACGAAGCTTACGTTGGCTCATTCGTCAAGCTTTTATTTGATATGTACACTCAAACTGTTATACACAAGCAGTTGTCAAATGTGGCACTGCCATATCAAACACTAGGGAAGTTTTCTGTATTTTGTCTACTTACTTCAAAGATGCTTTTAATATGTTGCTTCGTTTCTTATATGTTGGCAGTGCTTTTTGGTTTTGTCCGGTTTGTGTATTCAATAAATAAACTTTGAGCAATTAAGTGGTTTGCGTACTTGTTTTTCATTATTATTGTTTTCAGTGATTGTGTTTTTGCTTTTGACATAACAATATAAAATGTATGAAGCTATTGCAGTTTTTATTTTTATTTTATGTATGTAAAGTGCTTCACAGCCTTCAAACACTGTATATATTTATATATTTCATAATTTATTTTCCTTTAGGTTCAGAATTTTTAATTTTTTAACAATTCTTTTAACTTTTGTAACCACAACGATAGCATAAAAGTGTTCGTTTGATTTTGACGTTTGGATTCGTGGTTTCAGTGCTCGTTAGAAATACATATTGCAAATATGTAACTGTACTACGGCATCGTTCGTTGGCTGATCAGCTGTTATCGTTGTTTGATTCTGTTCGAATTACAAATTTCAAAAACACGAACGAACACTGTTTTGAACGAAACGATTGATCGGATAGGAATACAAAATGAAGCCATAAATTCAATGATAAAAGATAGAAAAGAACTACTGATTGTAAAATTTAAGATACGTTAATTTTGCTTAGCTACTCAAATAAATATGTCTCGTGGCCCAGTTGGTAGAACAGCCGTCTATTAATCCAAGCGTTGTGTGTTCAAATCCTCGGTGAAAGTAAACACATGAAAAATTATTAAATAGCAGTTTTTTCGTTTGTATACAACCAGTGCGGCAAATTGCTGTGTTGTTGTTTTCATAAAAACCATGTCGTTACATTGGTTTTACCCCCCATCTAGCTCGCCGTATAGTTGTATAAGCTGCTATAAAAGCTTCATTTTAACAAAAAACAAATGTTATATTTATTATATATTTTTCCCACTCGATTAATATAGCTGCGGAAAATCAAAATAAAAATATTCAAATCAAATAATGCTGCTATTTAAAAGAAATATTTCCATATACAAAATCATATTTGAAATAAATACTACAATGTTCAGTTCAAAGCACGCGAACATTAAAAATTCAAATATTCTTAATATTTCAATTCAATAATGTGAATATTTTATTTGAATATTCGATTATTTATACTAAATATTTTCGCCAATGGTTCGTTTTTGTTGTCAAAATATTTGATTCCAAATAAAAAATATTCGATTTTTTTCGGTGTATATACTCATACATTTTTTTAAAAATAATAATAATAAAGTGTATTTGTCACTCTTATTCCTATTCGATGCACTTTGCTTGATTTTGATTTTTGTACTTTTTGAATTCTGATTCAAAAGTAGTAATCCTGAAATTCTTTAATATTTGGCTTCAAACTTTATTCCTGCGAGTTTAATGTCGTTAAAATAGGTCAAAAGCAGCACAGCAGAGTCCAATCAAAATTAATTAAACAATGAATAAAACTTTATTGAAATAAGTGAAAAAAAAAATTGATTTTTAGTAGGCTTTTGTGGCATGAATTGGCATCTTTTAGGAATCGCTCGTTCATCCAAATCCAAATAAAATGTTATTCAAAATAAGCCACCTCATGGCACACTCTTTATGAACTGTTGAGTGAGTGGTTTAGTGTTTGCATTACGGCTTATTATGTAGGTTGGGCTTCTACCGTGCTTTGTTGTTCACTTTAAAACTTATTTGGCTTGGCTTTATTTAGTAAGGTTAACATACAACTTACAATGAAAACTTTATGCAAATATTTGCTTGTATTTGAATTTGAATAAAATATTTTAGCTAACGAAATAAAATAAGCTTTATATTCAAATCAAAGCATAAATAAAGCGAAGCAGAATCAAAAGTTTCCTCGTTAAACTAACGCAACAAATTTTAAGAATATTTTAAATATTTCGAAAAACAGCTTTATAGTTAATACAAAATATTACCAGCCAGTTATTGCCTTTCATTGCGTGCTTAAAAAGCTATAATTTAGCTTGCTACTCTAACGCAATAAATGGATTTTAGTGCAAGCACCTAAAAGTATGCTCCAATAGTTGCAAGCATTTAAATTTGACTCGCTCGATTGCGTTTTGACTGCAATTCTTGTGCTGTATTTTATTTGGTTTAGTGACATAATTTTCCAAATTTATTCGTGTGTGCAGATTGCTGCAGCATACACATATACCTATAGCAAAACTCACGCACACTTATACAATACTGCATATTTGTATGCATGCATATGTAAAACGTTTGCCATCAACTGCCATCATCGACTGACCATTAACATCAATTATGGCACAAAAACTATTTTTGTTGCTTGCAGATTATTTTTTATGGCCTACTTGAATTGCTGTGTTAGTGTAAATTTTATTTTTTTTTTTTTGGCATAATTGTGTTAGTTCAGGATTTTTATGAATAATTTGGTTTATTTAAAAATTTATGTTTGCCCACATTTTTTGCTGTCCGGCTGTAAATTGCACACAACAACAACAAGTAAATCATGCATCATATTTCGAACATGTCGATGTTGGTTTTTTATGGATAGGATTTTTATTTTAGCGTACGTCAAAAATATTTAAGCATACATATATAAATCATTTCATAGAGTATAGTAACTGTGTCATGCTGTGGTTATGTTATGGTATAAAATTCTGACAAAATAAAATTATAAAGACAATAATGTAATTAAGTACAATTCTTGTATTAATTCAATTGAATGGATTGAACAAAATATTTGACGCATCATTACCTTAATTATAAATGGGGTTTTTTACAAATTACAAAAAAAAATTTGCGGTTTTGTAAAATGCAAAATGTGTTTTAAAGCCTAAGCTGAGTCATACTGGTTTGAGTATTATCTGATTTAAATAACACACTCCCACATTTTTGAACACATAATTTTAGGACTCAATTCTGACAATTGCACGTGAAAGTAGGCCCAAAATGAAGAACTTGTGCATCTTTCGTTTTGTCTTCTTGCCTACCAAAATACTTTTAATATCGATTTGAAGTTAGTAACTATCGTATAATTACTTTCACGTAAAGTCACATAACCTATGAGCAAAATAAGGCATAGATCATGAAAATCGATGCACGCGTTTCTCATTTATTCACAATTAAGTAAATATATGAATTTCAAAAATTTGCTCGAGATATGCACAACATTATTTGGAGAAAACATTGACACCTTTTTTATGATTCTGAGAATTAAAAAAAAGGAATAAGCAAAAGGTTATTTGATTTTTATGATTGCGAAGCAATAAACGCTAATAAATGTATGATAACTACCTGTATGATTTTTTTACAGAAATTGCACCCACATTTAAGGGTGGTCATTATTTGGAAAGTTTTGCAGAATTTGAAACGTACAAGTGGTGAATCAGGTATATAGCCAGGCACCCTTAAAATATGCGCCCATTTATAAGTACCTGCCAGTAAAATATTGAAAAGTACGTAGTATTTAATGTGTTGATCGGTTTTTTGTCATTCAGTTTCTCAAAAGTGAATAACAACAAAACATAAAATATATAAATATGTAAAATAACAAGTGCCCAAAATTGGATAATTTTTGTTACGTTTGTGGTTATATCGTCCTAAAAAAAACAAACACTATCGAAAAAATTTGTTTACTGAGGAACTCAAAAAAGCGTATTGTGATTTTTTGATGAAGCAGATTTAAGTTGTTCAAATTTTACGCCAAACACTGTGTGCAAAATGTGTTATAATACCCTTGTAAATTGGATACATGGAAGAGGAGCAACGTTGTCTTTTATGAAGCCAGTAATTTGGGTGAAAGACACAACTGGACATGATGAATCCAGGTGCTATGCATGCATAAATTTTCGTCCTGGATTAAACAGACAACAATTGAAAACAAAAGTATACACTGCTGCATTTACTGCCACACTTCCAGTTAACCGCCCTGCTGATATCGATGCACCTAAACTTCCGAGTATGGATACTGTGTCCCTGCAAGCCGAAACCGTTTTCACCAATCCGACCAATGTGAATGATGCAGATTGGACACCTAATATTGAAAATAATGCACCACAACCGATAACAGAAATCGAAATGGATTACGTTGTGGCCAAGCTGGTACTATCACAACAAAACTCCGAATGGTTGACATCATTTTTGAAGAGCAGAAAACTCACACAGCAAAATGTCAGCGCAACATCATACAGCCAACGCCAAGCTGATTTTCCGAAATTCTATTCCGTTGACGAAGCAAAAACGTTCACGTACTGCCATGATATTCCAGGTTAACTGAAAAAATTGGGAATGGATTATATCGCTGGCGACTGGCGTTTATTCATCGAGGGTTCAGTTTCCAGTTTGAAGGCTGTGCTGTTATACAAAACAAACAAAAAACCGTACATTCCATTGGGACTCAGCACAAACAAGGAGAAACGTATAAATCATAGGCCAACATTCTGAAGGAAATCAAATACGATGAACACAAATGGAAGATTTGTTGCGATCTGAAGGTGGTCAACATACTACAAGGCATTATATTATTATTATAGAAAAGGACGATCCCTTGAATATTATGGATTCCTCGGATGACGACGCAAACTCAGACCATGAATATCAATAACCTACGAAGAAAAGAAGATCATCAGAACCACAAGCGTCAACTTCCACGCGAATGGATATTGACAATACGAGTAATTATAATTATAATTGAAAATGTTCTAAATTTTGTTTTTATGCATAGATTCCATATTTTCTGTGTAAGAATAGCTGCAATACAAATCGGAATTTTTATTTTAAGTTTTGTGTATATTCATTTATAACATTATTGGAATTGAAATAAATTTATTCATCGATTTTCTCAAAAAATGTCTCACTTTACTCACAGGTTACGTGGCTTTATTTATACATTTACTTAATTGTGAATAAATGAGAAACGCGTGCATCGATTTTCATGATCTATGCCTTATTTTGCTCATAGGTTATGTGACTTTACGTGAAAGTAATTAGATTTGACACTTTTTTCCATTTTGGATTGTTATACATTTTTAAAAAAAAAAAAAAATTAAATATTTAAAAAAAAAAAAAAAATTAAATTTTTAGGCAAAAAATACTTTTTTCCCTTCATACATTCATTTTTAACTTCGAAAGTGTTGCACACATAGGAAAACGTTATAAAAACAGATTAGAGGAATTGTAATTCTTAATTTTACTGAATTTGTTTCAGCTAAATCGGACTAGTGGTTCTCGAGTTATGTCAAACAAAAGAGCCTAAAACGTGAAAAATTATAATTAACCTATACGATAGTTACTAACTTCAAATCGATATTAAAAATATTTTGGCAGGCAAGAAGACAAAACGAATGATGCACAAGTTCTTCATTTTGGGCCTACTTTCACGTGCAATTGTCAGAATTGAATCATAAAATTATGTGTTGTACTGTGTAATTGAAGAACAAAATATTTTTATTTGGGTATATAACGTGCTTAGAGTGCTTAGAGTAATTTTAATTAATTTGTGTGCGAAACTAGAGCTCAAGCTTAGGAAGACTTCAGTATAACTTTAAAAGGGCCTCATATTTTGAAGATTTGATTTTAATTATTAAGTTTATTTAATTTAAATATTAAATCATTTTTGATTTTTTATAATTTTTTTTTGTGATCGAAGGTCCTTTAAAGTATTTTTGAAAACAAAGTCAAGTTTCAACAGTTATAACTTTTTTTTCCGAATGTTGTTTTTTTAATTTGCTTACAGAAAATAGCTAAAACTATGCTTAAGTCATCCATAATTTTGTTCCTTTAAATTTTGGATGTTTGGATTTTTTGGGATTTTTTTCGTAAAAATACTCAAACGCGAAATTTACACTGAGCCTGAAACGTAATTAATATATAAGAAAAGTTTTTTTGTTTTAATGAATTGGTCCCATGTACGAGTTTATTGGTTCAATTATAATTAATTAATTTTATAAACTTTTACTTACATCCAAAAAATTGATTCTTTAAATCAAGAAGACGGTTCTTACTTTCAAAGAAAAGATTCATTAAACTGTAAAAACCTTGAAGTCAATGAACTCTTACATTAATTTAAAGAATGCGTTCTTTGAGAGTAAGAAACATTCAAATCAATCAAAGAACTTTTTCTTTGAACCAATGAACAGGGATTAATTCTTTGAATTTTTGGTTCAGTGTACAAAAAGGTGCACTTCTAGAAAAAAAATCCATAACGACGAGGTTATTCAAAATAATTACGTAATTTTTGCATCTGCATTAGGTATTGTATAAGAAAATATTTCAACAAGATGTCATTTAATTGTTTAAATCTTTAGTTTTTTTCTTTTAATACAACAAAAACCAAAAAGAGTTTTTTCCGAGAAGTAAAAAATCACAACTCTGGAGGTTTTTGTCGAATTTTTATGTTTGATAGCTTATTAAAAATAAATATTAAATAGAAAACGAGCTGTGAACCAGCATTAAAAAAAACCCGTAAGGAATGGAGCTTCAGCAGGGTACCAAAGCTAAAATACCCACCCCCCCACCACCCCGCGGACGTACTGAAGTATATCCGAAGTTTTTACACGTCTATAAAATTTTTATGTATAATCTGTAAAAATATTTGTGTCATACGCTTAATTTAATTTTACCCTTAGCGCCACATAGAGTAATTTTTAAACAAATTAAAATGCCGCACCCACTTTTCTAGTATTAAAACTCCACATTTTAACGAAGAATATGTGTATGGGTTGGATAAACGATGTGGGCGGAACTTGGGTACATATAGACACGATGTCAGTCAGTTTTATACATTTACGAAAGTTTTTGATGAAGTCACTTTGTATTGAATGTAGGCATGGTTTTCATCCGATTGTGCCAAATATCAAAGAGTGGCTTATGTTAAATATCAAAGTTTGCATGCAAAATATCAAGACATTTCTGTAATTTTTGCAGATTTTTAAGGGATTTTACGTTTAAAATAAAGCCACTTTGTATGGGAAGTGGGCGTGATTTTCATCCGATTTTGCCATATATCATAAAGATAACTTATATTAAATATCAAACTTTATGTGCAAAATTTCAAGACACTTATTTAATTTTTGTGGATTTTTAATAGATTTTACATTTAAAATAAAGACACTTTGTATGGGAGGTAGGCGTGGTTTTTATCCGATTTTTCCAAATTTCATAGCCAGGATTTAGATCAAATCTTACGTGATAAATTTCAAAGCATTTCTTTAATTTTTGTGAGTTTTAAAAATATTTTACGGTTAAAATAAAGTCACTTTGTATGGGAGGTAGGCGTGGTTTTCATCCGATTTGGCCCATTTTCGAACTTGATCTTTCTGTTTTAAAAATAAAATTATAACTTGAATTTCATCGCGATAGCTTAAAAATTACGGCTGTAATCGTGTCGACAGACGGACAGACGGACAGACAGACGGACACACGGAAATCGACTCAGGAGGTGATGCTGATCAAAAAAATATATATTTTTCTATACCTGCCACGCGTCCGTCTTGGCGTTACAAACGGAATGACAAAGTTAATATACCCCTCACGCAGTACGCGTTGTGGTATAAAAATCTACTTAAATTTTTAAGCCACACATTAATGTAGGTATATAAATATATATAATTTTTACTTAGTTTTTGGTTTTTAGGGCTAAAGTATCAAGTAGATGTAGACTCAACTTTACAGAAACTTCAGTTGAAAGTTCGAAAGCGGGTGTAGGGAGCATATTTTCTTCTGACTGCAATCATTCAGCTTTTTTTTCCGATTGATTGTAAAATCGGACATTGAAGAGTTTTCCACACCACAATTTGCTCTTTCCGCCAAAACAACATTACACGACTCAACAAAAAAATTGTCGTTATTTGTCCTAAAGTTTATTTTATGATTTTTCGAGTAGTTATGCACAAAAAGGAAAAGAAAATACATTTTTTCCATATAAAGTTTGCTTTTGTGATAGTTATAGTAAAAATACTCATGTTCGAGTTCTTGTAAGAATTTTTAAAAATTCTAATATATTCAAAACTACCGCGAGATAAAAACGGAGTTTTTATATTCATACTGTGCCTCCAAATGGCACTCGAGTGATAAACAACAATCACATGTTTGCTAAAAGTCAAGATATGTCTAACGAGGTAGTGTTACTAGTACAAAAAGTAGTACCATAACAATTCGGAATAGTTGAGTCCGCTGAATGAAACAAGGCCAATGAAAACATTTTTGACAACTGACTGATTTGACATAACACGGTGCAGGAACACATGAAGAAGAATCCATACTGTATATAGACATATCTTGGTAAAATTCTATTACAAATTAAAATGTCTTTATTTGTAAATTAATTACGACCTTCTTTCATAAGTTTTAAGTTATGTGTTTATATAACTCCAATAATTTTTCAATTATTAAAGGTTATTTTATCGAGCTCAAGGTCAATGTTGCTTTCCGAAGAAAACAGCTGAAAGAAAAACAACTAACAACAACAATACCCTATATAGAGTATTAATCACCTAGCAGACTAGACAGCTGTTTCGTTGGCCGCTACACCAACTCATCAGCAGCCTTTTTCGTGATTCTTGCTGTGATCCACTAAGCTCTTAATTTTTTACTTGTTTCACGAATGCAATTAGTAAATTACCCTGAATTGCATGTACGAGAATACAAATGATATGAAAGCAGCTTTAAGTTCTTCTAATTTGTGAAGCATACTTTTAGGGAAAATAAAATGTCTTCGAAAAAGTGTAAATGTAAAATTCGATTTGAAGACATGTTCAGTCACCAACTATCACTCGTGCTGAGCAGACCTCTCAATCGCGTGTGCGTGTTTTTTCTTGTCCGCTTATTGTGAAAGAATTAACGGGTTTTTGACTTATTTAGTTTCTCTTTAATCGTTTTTCTTTTATTTTTTCCACTCGAGTTATTAATTAGTTTTTTGGATTTCTTGGTTTTTTAAAGACAAAATCATGCCCCCAGGGCCCCTTGGGCCCCCAATTATCGGGGTTAATCGGTTCGCCCTGCTAGCTGATAACTCTAAAATAAACAAAAAGAAGAAGAAAAAAATTGCTCTCAACAAAAACTTGGATTTATTCCCGGATCTACCGATTGTTAAAAAAAATAACCCTAAATTTGTAGTTTTAGAATCAGTTGACAGCAACAAGCCACTTTCGCAGTACTCGTGCTTTGCAGTCCAAAGGTCAATCCATATCATAAGCAAGGATATACAAACAATTTCTGAACTTCGAGACGGCAATCTCCTGTTACTTGTTGATAACAAAAACATCGCTGAGAAGTTTCTGGCATTGAAGGAGCTTCATGGAATTTGCGCAGTTAAAGCGAAATATCATGAAAATTTAAATTTTAACAAAGGAACCGTTTTTGCGCCTTTCCTTAACAACGTAGCAGTTGAAGAAATCGTCAAAGAACTAAGCACTCAAGGTGTTGTCGGTGCTTATAAATTCCAAAAAAAGGTGAACGATAAATTGCAACCATCTGGGGTTGTACTTCTTACTTTTGACCTATTCCATATCCCCGAAAAAATAGATATTGCTTGGAGAAACGTGCGTGTGAGGCAATATATTCCGTCGCCCATGCGTTGCAAAAATTGCCAATTACTTGGACACAGAGAAAAATTTTGCAAACGTGCCCCAATTTGTGACAACTGTAGTTTACCTCCACACTCCCCAGACAAGTGCTCACGCACTTTTTGCATTAACTGCTCATCTGATCATCCATCTTCTTCTAACATATGTAAAAAATTTATTCAAGCCAAAGAAATATTAAAAATTAAAACAACAAATAAATGCACAATGCGTGATGCAATTAAAATACATAAAAACTCAGTCCCAACTCTTTCTTATGATTCTCCCTCTTTTGCTTCTATCGTGTCTCAATCTGAGGCTAATCAGCAAGTTAAAATTAACTCTTCCATAAATTCTCCCGTAATCGTACCAAATACAAACAACACAACACATAATAAACACCAAATCCCGAACTTTTCACAGCTCCCACAAACAAACGACCTTACTCCCGAAAGTAAAATTCCTTCTTCTTTCACTCATTCAAATGAAATCAACAAATCAGCAGACTTCACCCCTCTTCAGCACAAAACTCAAATCAATGACACACCCAGCAACTACACACAAAACCAATGTTCTCTTAATCTCCTCGAACAAAACTCATCTCACGAACTTGCTTTATCCTGCTCTTCCCAGTTGCAAAACTCTATCACCAATTATTCTCTTCAACCAACAAACAACGACAACAACGACAACAATCTCTCTTTTAACTCTATAACCAGCAATAACAACCTTCAACTTAATTCCACTAACAACAATAACAACTCTCAAGAAAATATAAATTTACTAAACAATATTTTACAAAATCCATTTGACACTGCAATGGCACTTGACGAAGACATCTAACCAATAATATTCACAATAATTAAAAAATTACTAATTTCATTTTAATAATTCATGGTAAAAAAAAAAAAATAATAATAAAACATATATATTATTACATCTAACCCAAATCGTTCATATCTTTGCGTATGATCTCAATATTTCAATGGAATGTAAATGGTTACTGGAACAATTACCATGAGCTCCAATTACTTCTTAAAGACATCAATCCATCCTTTGTTTCTCTTCAAGAAACTCACATACCTGCTAATATCTCTCCTGTCCCTCCCAAATCTTATAATGGTTACTATCATAACTTGTTGCATAATTCTTACTGCAAACAAGGTATCTGTGTACTTATAAAAAAAGAAATTCCTCAAAAAAATTTAAATATTATATCTAACATTTCAACAATAGCAATCGAAATTAACATTGGCTTTAAATTGACTTTAATCTCCATGTATATTCCACCTGACCAGCTTTTTAATGCAAATGAGTTTTTACGCATTCTTAGAAATATTTCAACACCCGTAGTTTTGTTAGGCGATTTCAACTCTTGGAGCACACTCTGGGGTTCGTTAGTCTCAAATCCAAGAGGAAAGATTATCGAAGAGGTAATCCTTGCATCTAATCTTATTGTACTCAATGATGGCTCCCCTACTCACTTTTCCACCCACTCGACTTT
Source organism: Coremacera marginata (assembly GCA_914767935.1). Lineage (NCBI taxonomy): Eukaryota > Metazoa > Arthropoda > Insecta > Diptera > Sciomyzidae > Coremacera > Coremacera marginata. The sequence goes on along the minus strand of OU612044.1, from coordinate 42,812,402 downwards.
TACTAATATTGATGTTACTCTGTGTTCTGCTAATTTAGTGCCAAAGTGTTCTTGGAAAATCTTAAATAACCTGCATGGAAGCGACCACTTCCCAATCATAATAACGGTATCATCACATATCTATAGAGAAAAAATTAAAAAAACCCCAAAATTTATTACTAATCGTGCTGACTGGTCTAATTTTCAAATTAGCTGTGAACGTGAGTCATCTAGAATTGCCATTTCAAACAACATAAATAAAGAAGCTGCTAACATAACCAAACGTATTAGATCCTCTTCCCACTTGCATATTCCCCAAACAAAAACTAATTTCCAAAGACCTTCAGTTCCTTGGTGGAATCACAGTGTTGCACTTTTAAGGAGCGAAAAACAAAAAGCGTGGGCTAATTTTAAGAGGCAAAGAACTGTTGAAAATCTATTAAGCTACAAAAAAGCCAATGCAGTCTTTAGGTACCAAGTTAAAACAGCAAAAAGAGCTAGCCTAGAGGAATTTACAAGTTCAATTAATCCAAATTCTAGCTCAAAACGAATTTGGCACGATATTAAGATATTAAGTGGGAATTTTAAGCAAAGTAAAATTGCTGTTATTAATTCTGGAAATGGTACTCTTACTTTGTCTAAAGATATAGCCAATTGTTTCGCATCGAACTGGTCAGCATATTCTAGCGATAATAATTTTTCTTCAAGTTTTATCTCTGAGAAATCTTCTATTTTAAATTGTCCAAACTATACCCCTACAACAACTCACGTTACAGCTCAACAAATCGAAAGGCCCATATCGCTCATTGAATTAGACCAAGTGATACAATCCGCCAAAGGTAAAACTCCAGGCTACGATAGAATTTCCTACCCAATCCTTAAGAATATTCCTCTTTGCGTAAAAAATAGACTCCTCAAACTTTACAATTCTATCTTCGACAATGGAATTTATCCACAAAACTGGAAAAATGCTGATATTGTTCCCATCTTAAAAACAAATAAACCAGTTGGAGAAATTAGTAGTTATCGACCAATATCATTACTATCTTGCCTAAGTAAAGCCTTAGAAAAAATTGTGGCTAAGCGAATAATGTGGTTTGCTCTCAGAGGGAACTATATCAGCCCAAACCAGGTTGCTTTCAAAGCAGGACAAGGCACTAACGACGCTCTACTTCATTTTGAGCACTATCTGTCAACTGCAATTTCAAGCCGAAACCATGTGACAATCCTTGGTTTAGACTTTGAGAAAGCATTTGACAGGATTGGTGTTCACGTAGTCTTGAGACAACTCAGTAAATGGCAAGTTGGCCCAAAAATTTATAATTTTGTTAAAAGTTTGTTAACAAATCGTTCATTCAGAATAAAAGTAAACAACATTTACTCTGATAGGGTTGCCCTGCACAATGGTATTGCTCAGGGCTCTCCTATTTCCGTCGTCTTTTTTATCATCGCTTTTGATGAAATAAGTTGCATTATAGCAAATCACAATATGAAGCATTCTATTTACGCAGACGACGTACTAATTTTTTCTAATAATAATAACTTAGACCTAGTTAAAAAAGCTTTTATTGATATACTTGATGACATTTCTATTTGGTCTCTTAGTTCCGGAGCAAGCATTTCATATCAGAAATGCAATACTCTTCATATTTGCAAAAAAAAGAGTTGTACTAATGTTAGTCTTATTTATAATAATCATATCATTGAAAATGTTAGTTATTTGAGAATATTAGGTATTATTTTTGACAAAACTTTAACCTTTAAACAACATTGTATTAACTTAAGAAAGAAACTAAACTCTAGATTAAACATTATTAAATATCTTGGTTCTAAGCACAGTAATGTCCACCCAACAACTTTAATCAATATCACAAAATCTTTAATACTGTCTGTTATCGATTACGGTCTTGCCATTTATGGACAGTGTTCAAAAAGCACTATTGGTTTGTTGTCGGCACCATACCACGCCGCTGTTCGCCGGAGCCTTCGAGCATTCCCCACCACACCAATCAAAAATCTTCTTGCGGAAACTGGACTTCCTTCAGTTGAGGAACGCATCATGCAAAATACTCTAAGGTTAATCCCTAAGCTCTATATATCAAGCAACCCCATCTTAAACAATGACACGAAAAACGTTTCCAAAAGATCAAGAGCATTGAAGCGACCCTCGGCCATCTGCAACGTTGTCCAATATGCAAAAGAAATGGATATGCCTTTAAAACCTATTCTTTGCAATACTTCCAAATTTCCACCATGGGATTTGCCACCTTCCTCTTTTATCAGAAGCCTTCTTGAATATCCTAAACAAAATACTAATCCCTCAATTTATAGTAACGTTTTTCTGGAAATAAAAACAAAATGGAAAAACATGGGTTGGAAGTTTTTATTCACAGACGGTTCCAAAGACGTTAATTCAACTTCTTTCGCTGTAGTGACAGAAGAGGGAAAAACCATAAAAACAGGACTATTATTTCCCCAAAGCTCTATTTTTACTGCTGAGGCTCTTGCAATCTGGTTTGCTGTTAATTTTGTGGCAACAAGGAAAGGGAAATATGTCATTTGTACCGACAGCAAGTCGTCTGTTAATGCACTTCAATCTACACGAAACACTGAGCCACTAATTCAAAGACTACGTGAAAAATTAACTCAATATTGTTCAAAGATAAGAATTATGTGGATTCCAGGACACTGCGGTATAATTGGCAACGAGCTTGCTGATACAGCAGCGAAAAACGCTTGTAAAGCACCATGCTTATTTTTTGAGACTTTCTTTAAATCTGATCTCATTCGAGAAATCGATAACTATATGAGAAAACGTACGTTGGAAAATTGGGCAACATACGAACATAGTTACAAACTTAACAATCCGGTCCGCCTCAAGCCAATCTTTCCTTCATTAGCATCATTGCAACAATTAAAAATCTTTACTAGACTACGAATGGGTCATACAAGGATTACTCACGAGCACCTGCTGAAGGGGGAAAATTCTCCAATTTGCTCAACATGCAACTGTCAACTCTCTATTAACCACATCCTCAACGATTGTTCTAAATTTACGTATGCAAGAAATTTTATTTTTCATACTAAAAAACCTTCTGATCTTCTTAGAACCTTTACTTCTGAAAATGTTAATTTAATTTGTAACTTTATTTTTGAGATAAAACTCCTCAACTTTATTTAATTTATGATATTATATAATTATATTCTAAGGATACTTTATATTAAGTTATAAAATCTGTTAGGATAATTTCGGGCCGATAGCCTATGTTGCTAGTTGCCTATAATTAGTAATATAATTATTTATAATTCTGTTTCTTTAAATAAATAAATAAATAAATAAATGAAGACATGTTACTCTCTCTGTACATATATTAACTGCGCTGTTCGGAACCAAGTCAAGCCATGGTCTCCACATGTAGTTTGTAGCAACTGTAAAAGATCTTTGGAAGGTGAGCAGTTTTTACTGAATGAAATATGATAATCATATATATTTTTATTTCTATTTATTTAAGGTTGGTAAAGAGGTGAGAAAAGGGCAATAAAATTTGGAATACCGAGAATTTGATGACAGCCAAAAGACCACGTTAATGGCTGCTACTTTTGCATTGTGAATCCACGCAAAAGACGAGGAGGCAAGAAACCTATTGAATATCCTAACACTTGATTCTTCTTTTGCTCTACTTGCACATAGCCTGACACTGCCAGTACCTGAACTTCCGATAACATTATCTCCGACAAGCTCATCTCTAAGCTCTAACAAAAGTGTTTCAGACAAGGAGTTTTTATTTACACCAGAGCAACCACAACACCATCTTGTTACTAGAAGATCTTTTGGGTTCGCGTAAATAGTGGAATTTGCTTGTTGATGTCAATATCATCGATCAGAAGAAGCAAAAGAAGATGGGCTTTGTTTTTGTAATGACATAAAAGGCATTTTCGAAAATATTGGCATAACCTGTGTTCCTAGTGAATGGCGTTTATTTATTGAAAGCTCTACAAAACGCTTGAAAGGTGTTTTATTGCACAACGGAATTATATTCCCATTTCTTCCAATCGCTCACTAAGTACATCTGAAAGAAAATTATGAAAGTTTTAACATTTTTCTTGAATTTATAAAGTATCACGAGTATGACTGGCAGCTGATTGGAGATTTTAAAATAGTGGGATTTTTAATGGGACTACAAGGCGGGTATACAAAGTATCCGTGTTATCAGTGTTTATGGAAGAGCAGAGCGGATGCTCAGCATTACGTTTGATGATCTTGGCCTATAAGAACAGAATTTTGTGTCGGGAAACAAAACGTAAAATTTGAGTCGATTGTTAAAGCGGAAGCCACCTTTGCACATTAAGTTAGTATTGATGAAACAGTTCGTAAAGAAATTGTATGAAAAATCAGAAGCTTTTGAATACATAAAAAAAATTTTTCCCGAAATTGTCAGAAGCAAAGATTAAAGCTGGAGTTTTTGTTGGTCCGCAAATTAGACAAATTTTAACCGATGAAAAATTTCCAAACTTGTTTAATAGGGCTCAAAGAGCAAGGAACATTTTTGGAACATTTTTAAAGCTGTAGTCTCTGGATTTATAGGAAGGAACAAATGCATATTTAGATGAATTCAAAAATAACATGGGGTTCACTCAGAAGAGCAAGAAGAACCTTTTCATCAATATTTCGTCAATATTAAGGAAGTATTAACGCTAAACAGTAATTATTTTTTGCCTTATTACAGTGCTTTTACAACTGTTATGAAAAATTATAGGCCTATACATTATAGGCAAGCATGTCACTGATATTTATCAAACAAATTATCTATGCATACTTTTAGGCTGAGTACAAAACATAATTACAGTTTGAGCGATATCGGGCGCAGACCAGCGTGCTTGGCTTTTAAATATAAAGATTGTTTTATCATAAAATAAAAATGAAAATCACAGATTTTTGAAAATAATGTTAAATATTGTTGTAGAAAAATAAAGTTCTCCTGTAATCAAAAGCAAACTTTTTCTTGCCATATAATTTTTTTTTTGTTCAACTATGATCCAGTCTACCGAAATTTCATTTTGATGTTAAGGTCAAATTTTGTGTTGACCAGTGTTATTATACACCCATAATCTATTTTTCTTAAGTATAATTTTGTGCATTAAAGTAAATAACATTTAAGTTTTAAAAAATAGTTTCAAATTGAACCGCTGATTTTGTTTTTTGTTAGTTCTGGGTGTTCATTATTTCCACATGTAATCATAAAATATTGCAAAGGAGTATATTAAGTTTGTGTGCTGTGTATATTAAAACTAATCCTTTATAACCTTCGGTTTTTGAGTTATAATTGAAGCTCATTTTTTAACTTAAGCGAATCGAAATACCGAAAATGAACTAATTGACTTTTTTTCTATGTACACCGAGAAAAAAAGCTTATGTTAAATTGAAAAAAACCTAGTATAATTTATAAGATGGCTTTGGCAGTCTTCAGCCACCAAAGTACTTTATCAAAACGCCTTAGTCTTACATGTTGACTTGCCAATTTTTATTTGGGTGATAAATTAACCAAGTATTTGGTAATTTTTTATACACTACTTTAAAAAAAAAAATTTGAATTTCAAAAATTGAACTTTTGACAAACAGCATCTGTCAACATATGTGAATCAAATTTTTTTTTTCAGGGTATCGAAGCATGTGCTTTCAAAGCAATGTATTAAACAATAAATTGCTTAGGTGAATTAACGTAGCTGCAGTTATGTCAGCAAGCAGCAGCAAGCAGCAGCAAGGCTGCTTGAATCAGTTGGTAGAGCGATTCACTGGCTCCAAAACTTCCAGGGTTCGATTCCGCACAGCGGGCAAAAAATCTTTTTTTTTTCCATTTTTTCTTTTCTTTTTGTTGAATGTAATAAAATTTATTGGTGTGAATATTAACGTGTGTTTTTTAATTTACTTGGGAAATATTTTAATTAAAGATACTTGGGAAAAACCAAATTGGGATTTTTTACAATGATCTCTCATTGCTACACCGAGAAAATTGAACGCCTTAAAATCAAAGAAGAAAAGTTCTTGTAAAACTGTAATCAAAATATCTTTACCACAATGAAAAAATCGTTGCAATAATGATTTATCCTTTAACTATGCAAGTGCTGCTTCATTGAAATAAATGACTGAAGTTCTTTGAAGCTAAATCAATTAAATAATCTTTGCCGTGAAGATAAAATATTTTCTATAACGATTTAATTTTGTGTTAACAAGGAATTGAAAAAAGTAAGTAAAACCAAGAACTTTTCTTTGTTTTTTTGAGAATTAGCTTCATTGTTTCAAACACAAAGTCTGTTACTTTAAATAATGGTTGCTTCAAAATCATATCTGTACATAATTGAATTGAACACTGAATTGTAATTGTAAGAAACACACGTTTATATTCACACCAGAAAATTTCATTATATTTCATCAGCAAAATGAAAAGAAAAAAAGGAAAAATAAATTTTCTTTTCCAGCCGTGCGGAATTGAACTTGGAATTTAAGGTGCCAGTCAATCGCTCTACCCACTGTTCCAAACAACCTTGCAGCTGTTTGCTAACATAACTGCAGCTATGTTAACAGATGCTGTATTAACAGATGAAGTATGCCACAGTATTCTGTTGATTGCTATACAACAAAAATCTATACATAGATTATTGTGTTATGCTGCAGCATAGCTTCAGTTGAAATTAATATTGAATCAATCGCTCTGCGTAACGAAGGAGTTTGGCTCGATGCGTAGTGTATTGACTTCTCAATCGGTGGTATCGGTGGGTGTGGGTCCAAGTCCCCACGGCAGGCGAAGGTGAGATTTTTAATTTGATATTTAATTTAATTTAATTTAATGTTCTTTTTATAATAAACGCAAGCAGCAAAGAGAAGCCGAGAGAAGCCATTAATTTCATGAAGCCTTACTTACTTATTTAGGTGGCCGAAACAACCGGTGTCCGGGTTTCGACCGACCTCATCAGCTATCGCCAGGCGCCTCTGCTTTGCGCGCGCCTTCTCCAATCGGATACACCAAGTGCGGTAAGGGCTTCCTCAGCCTGGTCCATCCATCGGAGGCATGGTCTCCCTCGTCGTCGTTGACCAGCGACTCTCGCCTCGAGCATCTTTTTCGCTGGAGCTTCGTCGTCCATACGATGGACATGACCCAGCCAGCGTAGTCGCTGCACATTTATACGTTGAACTACGTCAATGTCTTCGTAGAGCTCATACAGCTCGTGGTTCATTCGGATGCGATAGTCATCGCCGACTCGAACAGGACCGAAGATTTTGCGAAGAACTTTTCTCTCGAACACCCCTAGAGCAGCTGCGTCAGTTTGCGAAACTATCCATGCCTCAGCGCCATAAAGCAGCACTGGTAGAACGAGCGTCTTGTAGAGTGTTGTTTTGTCGATCGAGAGAGGGCTCTGAAGTTCAGTTGCTTAATTATTGTTCTTCGCTTTATCTCCAGGCTGATTTCGTTGTTGTTATTAATGGCGGTACCAAGGATACAAGCTCCTTGACTACTTCAAAGTTCTAGCTGTCGGATGAAACGTGGGAGTCTAGACGCCGCGCTCCCTTGCGGCAAAGTATTGACAGCATATACTTTGTTTTACCCATTTATCGTCAAACCCACTTTGGCTGAATCCTTTTCGATAGCGGTGAAAGCAGCAGTCGTTATAATTGTATGATCTGATGCATGATACAATTATAACGTAGAATAATGAGATTCACCACACTGACCTCGAATGTCAAAATGTATTTTAACATTGCCACTTTTCTTTATTATTGATAAATGTGGGTCAAATAATAAGAAAGGGAACTATTTGTAGGATAAATAGAATAATTTAGGGCAAATGTGCTTACAATGAAATAAATCGCTGTTTAAAGCTGTGTTCAGTATTTTATTATTGTCAATTGGGTTTTGTTTAGCTTTTTGTGTTCTTAATTTTTATATATAATTTTTATTCTAATGTCCACTTTAAATGTAATACATAATTTTTTAACTGCCATTGGAGAGAGAAATTGTTGAATAAATCACAAAAATTTATTTTTTTATTTCACATTTTTGCTTTCACATTGCTTTTATTTCACATTTTTATTATTTTTATTTAATTTGTTGGAACTTTAAGAAACTTACGTTTTCTTTGTTACACGTTCTTTGACAGATGGCAGATCTTCTTTTTGACATTATTAAAAATTTTTAAATTAACTATAAATATATATTTACTTAATATATTCACAAATCACACAAGCTGAAGTGCACTACTGTATCAGAGAAAAAATTTATGGCGAACGGCATATGTCCTAAAGGGGAACGGAAAATCCCAGCAAAAAAAAAAACTTAAAAACTTTTCTTATAATAAAATAATGTACTTCCCTGTATTCCAGAGGAGTTTTGAAGCGAATTTCGAAGCGAAATATCAATACTAAAGTATGAAGTACGTTAAAAAAAAATTAATAGAATTGTCTGAAAAAAATTAAACAAAGCGATATATTATCAAAATGATCGCCTGCCAAATGTGGTACAACATGCCAATTTTCGACAAATTGTCGAATGTCGATATTTAGTTTTTTCACATTCCAGGTCGGTGTGGTGAATCTCCTTACCCTACTTTATTGTTGTATCATGCACAGAACAAGCATGGATTTTCCGTGGATATTTTTAAAGATACGACAGTACTATATTTTATAAATTTGACATTAGAGGTAGGTGTGGTGAATCTCCTTACCCTACCTTATTATTGTATCACGATCTGATGCTCGTTGTGCAAGTAACCCCAGCTTCACTGCACAACTATTATGTGGGGAATTTACGTTCCAGCTGTTTCGTTGTTTTTGACACGAGCGCTTTTCACCACAGTCTAGTGTTGGCAACCGAGTGAAACTAACTAAGGTGTATGCTACATGTTTGCTAATTCAACATAGTGCTGCCTCAGTATTTAACTGCACGCGTTATAGTTATTTTAGTTAATGGTGATGTATTATTAGTTATTTCAATGTTTGTTTATAAAAAAGGCAGTTGATGAATTAATTGTAGGGGGATAAGGAGGCCTGCCGACTTTCATCCTCACAACCTTTAATTGTAAGCTGCACTTTACTCCATGGTATTTGCATTTTTTATTTTTCGATTCAAAATATATTTCTTTCGATGCTGCGTACGTACAACATATTTTTTGGATGAACAAATTGCATCGCATATCAAAGAAATTTATAACTGTGTAGTTTTAAGATTCAATAGTGAAATACATATCAAAATATTGATTCGTAAAATTTTAAATTTAAGATACTTTCAAATGAAACCAATCGTTGGCTTACAAGATGGCTATGCTATACAAAAATAGCTCGGAATAAACTTGAAAACTTGATTTTGGCTAAGCAAAACTTTTAACAATGTGTCCAAAAATATACGACGATAAAGTTGCCACATTCATTAAAAGTCAGTAAATTTAATTCCTAAACAATCTTTTGAATTCTTTATTTATGTAAATAAATTTCATTATAAGAATTAGTTGGCAACAAATAGCAATACAAACAAAACAAATTAGAAAAAAAAAACATAGCAAATCTCAATGAATATGTAGAAGCAAATGTTGATGGACTGCTGCTTGTTGTTGCTGCCGATGTTACTGTTGTTGTTCTTGTTGTAAATGTTGTTGCTGGCAAACAATTTATGCAAAAGTTTTACTTTATAAAACTTCCAATGGAAATTTTGCAGTTTAATTTTGTCTCTAACGCTTTGCTCTGTCTTTTTCTCCTTCACACGTACATATTGTACATAGTCCTCGCTATAGATGAGTACATCCATATTCACCCACACAATTACACACACACACACATACACACACACACATCCATGCGTATAGAGTTTAAACTTTGTCTTGCATATCATCAAGTGTCAAAATAACTTTTTCTGTTGTTGTTTTTTAGTTGTCGTTGTTGTAATCGTCATTATTGTTGTTGCTATTGCTATTGTTGTTGTCAGCAAGGGTCATTTAAGCTTTTCAAAGTTACTACTGTTCATCAACAGCTGAACGCTTTACTCTAGACTACCGCAGAACATCTTGCACGACTTTGAAGCTTCCGCATCTATCTTCTTCATCTTTTCGCATGCGTGTAACTCACCTTCTGCATCGCCATCTTTATCAGCATGTTAAACTATCCATTCAAATTTAACTTAATTTCCATGATTTTCATTTAAATATGATGTCGATGCTCGTAGCATCAATTTTATTTTGACCCGCATCATACGCTGAGCTTAAGAACGGCACGTACACTGTTGAACGATGTCCTGACAACGTCTTGATGACTTCATTGCTTTCACCTACAATTATTCGAAAACTTCTTTACAGCTAGCAGAAGAAAACTCTGCAGACCCTACAGCGCATAGAATTCTAACAATTTGTGTTGCCTGCGTTGAAATCCTTCTTCCTTTGGTATCTTCTTGAGTTGCTTAAAGTTTATCCTTTAGCTGTGCTAAATTTGAAATCGTTATACGAACGCCCGAGAATATGCGGAAATTTCATCAATTCGAAAGCACGCACCACGCATTCGTCACAGTTTGGAGAAGTTTGCCAAATTAAATCAACTCAGAATGCAAAGTTTTGGTATATTTTTAGGCGATATATTCGTTGCATCTTGTTATTATGGCTCTTAAGGGGCGCCATGGGGTGTTTTTCTATGCAACTATGCTTTAATTTACAGGTGTTTTTCCAAAAATTATGAAATAGTTTTAGCGGAGATATTTTTGTTTACCATGCTTAAAGTCTCTGGAAAAGTATTTTTTCTTGTGCCCATCCAACCCAACAACAAATTTAAATGCTATAGATTAAATTGAGGTGCAAAATAGTGCTTTTTCCGAAGATGCAAGATTTTGAAAAAATTTAATTTTTGTAATGCATATAAAAATTATGTCCTATGCCAGGAGCTTCTAAACTGAAATCATTCGAAAATTATCTCTTTATAAGGCCAATTTAAATTTTAAGTAACCGAATACGAGTAACAACATACCGTAGAGATAAATTGTTTCCATTTAGTCATGGCTTAAAACACAAAAAGCATTTCGCATATTCGAAAGCATTCCAGTAGCAATGTTGGAATTAAAATGTTACCGTGAACATAATATAAGCTTAAATGTCGTTACTGACCTCAACTGTCAATGTTAAAAATAATCATAAAAAATAGAATTATTTATAAGTATCCTTGAAAAATCAACTACAACATGACACATAAATTAAACGCATGTTTGATTTACTGTAATTAATTGCATCAAAACAATATAAACAAGTCAAAAGTGGGCGAAATAAAAGAGCAGCATACAACAAGTTGTCAGCTAAAATAATATGTAAATCAATGAAATAAATCTATTTTTGTGCTAGGCTGGGTATGACAGTCAGCGTACTTTTTTCGCAAACACTTTATTTATTTCAATTGACTTATTATTGTCGGTTTTTATGTGCCATTTTTACAGTGACCTCAAGCTATAAGAGCCAGAGACGAGCCAAAAGAAGGACCACAGTGTAACGAGCTCACATAGCGAGTGAACAAAAATGGAAGGAGTTCCAGTAGAAAAATGAAATCTCGCATGAATAAGTTTATTCTAAAACTTGTTCAGATAACATTTTGTTCAAATCGTATAAATAACACGCCTACCTGCTATAAAAGCGAAATCGGTAAGTTAGAATATTTCCCAAAAAAATGATCTCAGATCAATAAAATTTAGAACACTTAACTGTTTAATCGTGGGCGCATCGAAGACTCGTTGCTTAGTATTATTTTTAGAGGAAAAGTGAAATAATTGAAAATGTCATAAAGACAAAATTTGAGTCATATTACCCAAAACTATTCGGAATGTCATAACTCCCAAAATTTTCCTTTGGAATTTCATTTGGGTACTGTGGCTATATTTGTTTTTAAAGTTGGGCGTTGTGACATACTTTTGGGCATTATGACCTTTCTTAATTTTTTTGACATTCGGCGATACGATGATGTATTGAGCCTTATGACATATGGCTCTTCACCCTAAGCAATATGCCTTAAGGTCCAATGCAAGGTCATATGCCCCAAATCCGCAAAAATTTTATAACAACAAATTATACAGATCTTTTTTGGGCGTTGCGACTTTTGCTGTTTTGGGCTTTATGACATTGGGCGATATGCCGAGCTTCTTAAGATCAATTATGTTGTGTCTGTTGTGAAATGTTTGAACACAAATGATCGAGAACTGGATCTACAAGATTTATACCGACTCCGAACGGCTTATGTTCTCAAGAAACTTTTTATAGCAGTTTTTACTCTCTCAGGCTTGCCATTGTCTACAGACAGGTGACGGCCGAACAGAAAAATTAGTTTAATTGAAAAACTTTCTGTGTCAGGTGGGAATCGAACCAAAGCTCTCTGGCGTATGGGCCACACACTCTACCCACTGCGTCACGGCCGCCGACTTGGGCGATATGACACCACGCCGAAAAATCCCCCAAAAACAAAAACGAAATTTCACCAAAACAAAAAATGCAAATTCGCCCAATTCTTTTCAAATTCGCATGAAAAATTATTGGGTGATTTTTAATTTTTTTTTTGGCGGTTTTTTCGGGCGATTTTTCATGGTTCCGATTTAAGTACTAGAAAAGAAAAATAGATTTATAGATGTGTACTTAAAATGGTTGAAATCAGTTAGTCCCTAGGAGTACCTTCCTTGGACGTATTGTAACGTTTTACATGATTTTGTAAGTGATGTACATACAAAGATTAGCCGAAATTAACGAAACTCGGTTATAATGATACACTTAGGGAAAAAATATTAAATTTTTCTCAAACAGTTTTTAATTTGTCCAAAAACAAGGTCGTTTTTGAACCATTAACGCATTCGCATAAAATAATACATGGGTATTTATATTAAAAATTTATTTAAATACGTTTTTTATTTAAATTATGCACGCGTATTGTTATTTTTATTTTAAATAATTAATATTTAAATAGAATATTAACTTATTTAAGCAGAATTAAAAGAGATATTAAAACTATGCACGATTCTTATTACAAATTTTTTAAATAATGAATATTTGATTAAATGTGATCGTATTTATATTAAACTGTGTCAACAGCCGTGGGACTTGAACCTGGTCTGCTTCGCTTACAAAACCTTAACCAGTACGCCACGGCCGGCACAAATTAATTAGAACAATTGGTGTATGATAACTTATAACAAAAAATTTTTGAAACAAAACAAAAAATAAAAAACAATGCGCCAACAAGCTTCCTCGCTTAAGGTAAGGTTAAGGTAAGGTGCTTGCCTTACCTTAACCAGTATGCCACAACTCAATTAAAAAAATTTGGTTTTTAATAACTTATAACAGCAAGTTTATGTAAAATCAAATCAAAGTTTGATATGCAAATTTAAATAAGCAAAAAAATAAAATAAAGAGTTGTAAAGCCCGTATGATACTTCAGTTGTTTGTCCAATCTTAAAATGTGAAAACAAGTGGTCAAGCAGGTCAGACATATTTTTTCCGAAAAGGATAAACGTTGTTACTTTTTTTATTTCTGGTGTTTTTAAGAGCAGCTGCAATAAAATTAATTTTATCTACACACATCACTTTCAAATCAGCATCAAATTTTTTTAAAAAGTTTTGTTTACTCTAAAAATGTCAAATTAATTCGAGACAAATGGTAGAAAAGTGGATTACAGAATTTAAACGTGGTCGTACCAGCACAAATGATGCCGAGCGCAGTGGATGCCCAAATCAGACTGTTATTCCACAAAACATCAAAAAAATCCACAACTTGGTTATGAACGATTGCAAATTGAAGGTGCACGAACTAGCTGACATTGCAAATATACCAGATGGTAGTATTTTTATCATTTTACATGAACATTTGGGTATGCGAAAGCTCTGTGCAAAGTGGGTGTCGCGTGAGCTCACAGTCGACCAAAAACAACAACGAATTGATGCTTCAGAGGAGTGTTTGGCGCTGTTAAACCGCAATAAAATCGAATTCTATCGTCGATATGTGACAATGATGAAGCATGGCTTCACTATTACACACCAGAATCAAAAAGACAGTCAGCTGAATGGACAGCAGTCGACGAACCGAATCCAAAGCGAACAAAGACCCAACATTCGGCTTGTAAGGTGAGGGCGTCTGTATTTTGGGATGCGAAAGAAATAATATTCATCGACTATCTCCAAAAAGGAACCACCATCAACAGCGACTATTACTGTGCACTTTTGCATCGATTGAAGGCTGAAATCGCCAAGAAACGGCCATATTTGCAAAAGAAAAAAGTGTTGTTTCACCAAGACAATGCACCGTGTCACAAACCGATGAAAACGATGGTAAAATTGAATGAATTGGGCATCGAATTGCTTACCCATCCACCGTATTCTCCAGATTTGGCCCCCAGCGACTTTTTCCTCTTTTGAAATCTCAAGAGAATGCTTGCTGGAAAGAAATTCAAGTCCAATGAGGAAGTAATCGCTGAAACTGAAGCCTATTTTGTCGAGAAAGAGAAATCGTACTATAAAAGTGGTAACGAAAAGTTGGAAAATCGCTATACTCGTTTTATTGCTCTCGAAGGCAACTATGTTGAATAATATAATCGAGTTTTATCAAAGTTTTGTTTTTTCTTACTTATCTTACGGACTTATTGAATGAAAATTCATTGAATGAAAGACTTATAAAATATTCATTAAAAAAGAACATTAAACCACAATCGTTACAAAATCACCCATACACTGATGTGCTACGACTTGGCAGTGTAGAGTACAATTAACTTAAGTTGAAATGAAGCTCTTTTTAATTATTGGTTCGTTAAAGTAAAGCTTATCTTCCAAAGCTTTGTAAATAAACTAAAAAATAAGAAAAATAAAATAATAAACAAATTAAGCAAATGATAACACTATAAAAACTTTACCACAGAGCTTAATATAAAATCATCATTCATTCGGTCATCTTATTCATTATAAAGAATTTTGCATTAGAACACAGTAAAACATTTTGAAGATTCTTATAGAAATATGTTGAAAATTTGCATATTATTCGTGGTATTGACAGCCTTTGTTGCTTTGGCAACGGTAAGCAAACATAAGACAAGTTATATTAGCTAATATTTCTTTTTATTCGAACAAATATTTTCAATCAATTTAGTGTGCGCCCCAATCTCAGCCCGATTTCGAGGCAAAATGTCAATCCGAATTTAATGTCACACATGAAGAAATGGAGCATTTACACCAAACAATTAAGGACAGTAACGATGAAGTCGATCGTAAATTTAAGTGCTTTACGAAATGCTTGTTGGATGCATTCGATTATATTGATGCAAATGGAGACATAGATTTACAAAAAGTTTTAAATAGATCTAACGGTAGAAATTTAAATGATCTCAATCGTACCATCAAGGTAGCCACCGAGTGCAAGGAAAAATTCGAAATTGAAGAGGATAAGTGTGAATATCCATTTAAGGTAATGGTTTGTGTAACACTGAGAATGAGGGAACTGAGGGAAGAAGAAAATGAGAAGACACCGAAGAAGGTTTAAATACTATTTGGAGGACTTGAAGACTGTAAACGATCTGTTTACGAATGTGAAATATTAATTTATAAATAATAATGTTAGATAATAGTGCATAGTAGATCGAATAACTTATAATAATTCAAAATATGATAATCTAAATTAGGTTTAAGGTCAATAAATATTATTGGAAAGAGTAAGAAAAACTATTTGATTTACTATTTTAATGTGCCGACTGAACGCGTTAGAGTGTGGAGACTGTGCACTGTTTGGAATTGAAAGATTTCGAGTTCAATCCTTAGCTAAGGCTTAATGTTTTATGTATACAGTAACACACAAAAGTATTCGGAACTTGATATTATTTTTTTAAGGTCCAAAAATGAAGAAGTAAAAACATTTAACTAGAATGAATTCGGCATCAATTTCAGTTTGTTTTCTACAAAATAATAGCAACAAAATAACATTTTTCTTACAACAACAACAATAACAAGGAAATATAATATAATCCCAAATTGAACGAATTTCAGCTCACATAAGTATTCAAAATTGCTAGGTTTATGATCATAATAAGGTTAAACCTTAATTGAGGTTTCTGCATGTCTACATCGAACTATTTCAACCATTCACATCACTTTTAAACGGAATACCATTCATCTTCAACAGCGATCTGGTTGTCCCGCAAAACTAAACTTACGTTCTAAATTGCTTATAATCAGAAAATTCAAACAACAGCTGAAAACATCTGGTCTACAAAATAAATAGAGAAGTTTCTGAATATGGCGGAGTTAATCTTAGTGATGAAAGAGTTTAAAGGGTACAACTAACACTGGCGCCAATGCACGCACTCCTCGTCTCAAACCACACTTGAGCGAAGTCAACCGTAAAAAAAGGCTAACCATTACTTTAAAGGTTAAATGGCACCCAATTATAATCATTTTATATTACGAAACTCTAAAACTGCTCAGCACTATTGGAGTGATCTTTGGCAAAGGTCAGCCTTTATTTGCGGTTGACTTCGCTCAAATGTGGTTTAAGGCGAGGAGTGCACCCATTGACGCTAGTACTACTTAGTACTGTATACAATGTTTCATTACTAATACCAACTCCACTATATTCAACTCATTCTCTATTAATGTGTATAGCAGATATTTTTGGATTTTGCTTGAATTTTCTAATTATAAGCAATTAAGAACGTAACTTTAGTTTCGCTGTTGAAGATCGCTGTTGAAGATGAATGGTATTCCGTTTCAAAATACTGTGAATGGTTGAAATGCTTCTGCGTACACATGCTGAAACTTCTTAAAGGTTTTACCTAGATCACTATTGTAAAGATACTTTTTTCTTTTTTTTACAGTAGTTTCTGTTGATTTTTTTAATTTTTATATACCAACGCGTACTGCGTAAAGGGTTTGCCATCCCTTTTGTAACGCCAAGAAGGAGGAGTGGCAGATATAGACAAATGTATATATTTTTGACCAGCATCACCTCTTGAGTCGATTTCCGTCTGTCTGTCCGTCTGTCCGACTGTCGACACGATTAAAGCCGTAATTTTAAAGCGATCACGATGAAATTCAAAATATACGTTTATTTATAAAAAAGAAAGATCATGTTCGAAATCGGATGAAAACCACGCCTACCTCCCATACAAAGTGACTTTATTTTACCAGTAAAATGTCTTTAAAATCCACAATAACTAAAGAAATGCCTTGAAATTTGGCACGTAAGCTTTGATCTTTAATTTAAATTCGGGGTATGAAATTTGGAAAAATCGGATGAAAATCATGCCTACCTTCCATACAAAGTGGCTTTATTTTACAAGTAAAATCTCTTAAAAATCTGCTCAAATTAAAGAATTGTCTTGATATTTCGCACATAGGCGGTGATATTTAATATATACTATCACTATGATATTTGGCAAAAAAGGATGAAAACCACGCCTACTTCCCACACAAAGTGGCTTTATTTTAAACGTAAAATCTCTTAAAAATAAACAAAAATTGAAGAATGTCTTGAAATTTTGCACATTAGCTTTGGTACATAATATAACCGATCTCTATGATATTTGGCAAAATCGGATTAAAACCACGCTTAGCTCCCATACAAAGTGACGTCATCAGAATAGGAGAACTTTCGTATATATTAAACTCAATGTCATCGTGTATGTCGTGGCTAAAGACTTCGAATATACTTCAATATGGCCTCGGGGTACCCTGCCGAAACTCCATCCTTACTAGATTTATCAAAAATGATAGCTAAAATAAAACAATTATTTTTGACGAATAAGAATGAAAACTTTTTTCTTTAAAATCAACGTTATGCTAAACAATGTACAAAATTATGTAGTTATGGTTATGGTTATGGTTATGGTTATGGTTATGGTTATGGTTATGGTTATGGTTATGGTTATGGTTATGGTTATGGTTATGGTTATGGTTATGGTTATGGTTATGGTTATGGTTATGGTTATGGTTATGGTTATGGTTATGGTTATGGTTATGGTTATGGTTATGGTTATGGTTATGGTTATGGTTATGGTTATGGTTATGGTTATGGTTATGGTTATGGTTATGGTTATGGTTATGGTTATGGTTATGGTTATGGTTATGGTTATGGTTATGGTTATGGTTATGGTTATGGTTATGGTTATGGTTATGGTTATGGTTATGGTTATGGTTATGGTTATGGTTATGGTTATGGTTATGGTTATGGTTATGGTTATGGTTATGGTTATGGTTATGGTTATGGTTATGGTTATGGTTATGGTTATGGTTATGGTTATGGTTATGGTTATGGTTATGGTTATGGTTATGGTTATGGTTATGGTTATGGTTATGGTTATGGTTATGGTTATGGTTATGGTTATGGTTATGGTTATGGTTATGGTTATGGTTATGGTTATGGTTATGGTTATGGTTATGGTTATGGTTATGGTTATGGTTATGGTTATGGTTATGGTTATGGTTATGGTTATGGTTATGGTTATGGTTATGGTTATGGTTATGGTTATGGTTATGGTTATGGTTATGGTTATGGTTATGGTTATGGTTATGGTTATGGTTATGGTTATGGTTATGGTTATGGTTATGGTTATGGTTATGGTTATGGTTATGGTTATGGTTATGGTTATGGTTATGGTTATGGTTATGGTTATGGTTATGGTTATGGTTATGGTTATGGTTATGGTTATGGTTATGGTTATGGTTATGGTTATGGTTATGGTTATGGTTATGGTTATGGTTATGGTTATGGTTATGGTTATGGTTATGGTTATGGTTATGGTTATGGTTATGGTTATGGTTATGGTTATGGTTATGGTTATGGTTATGGTTATGGTTATGGTTATGGTTATGGTTATGGTTATGGTTATGGTTATGGTTATGGTTATGGTTATGGTTATGGTTATGGTTATGGTTATGGTTATGGTTATGGTTATGGTTATGGTTATGGTTATGGTTATGGTTATGGTTATGGTTATGGTTATGGTTATGGTTATGGTTATGGTTATGGTTATGGTTATGGTTATGGTTATGGTTATGGTTATGGTTATGGTTATGGTTATGGTTATGGTTATGGTTATGGTTATGGTTATGGTTATGGTTATGGTTATGGTTATGGTTATGGTTATGGTTATGGTTATGGTTATGGTTATGGTTATGGTTATGGTTATGGTTATGGTTATGGTTATGGTTATGGTTATGGTTATGGTTATGGTTATGGTTATGGTTATGGTTATGGTTATGGTTATGGTTATGGTTATGGTTATGGTTATGGTTATGGTTATGGTTATGGTTATGGTTATGGTTATGGTTATGGTTATGGTTATGGTTATGGTTATGGTTATGGTTATGGTTATGGTTATGGTTATGGTTATGGTGATGGTTATGGAAATGGCCACATCTGGATTTTTTTTATATTTGTTAAAATACGAATCCTTGATCTATCGTACACTCACTTCCATTCTGTATTCCCTCTTTACTTTCTGATACTATTCTATAGATTTTATTTGTAAGCTTTGTTGTAGTATTTTGACACCTCCTTATATTTTTCGATTTCTTGAGAACGGTGAGTGATGAAGATATATGATATGTGCTAAAATAACATAAAAAATTCGACTTCCTGAATTTAAAAATTACTAATTAAGCCAAAATTAGACAAAATTTTTCCGGGTTGTTAAAATTGCCATTTTGGAGCTTTAATAGAACTGTACTGCCAGTTATTTTGGCTCATACAACACAAAAGTATCTCCAAAAAGTTAGCCATAAGATTGAATATAGGTAGATAGCCGGCCGAGTTTAGTATGATCAATATATCACTGTCTTTTCCCATTGGATTACTCAGATTTTGGCAAATTTCTATTGGAAATCTTAAATATTTCTGTGGTTTTCGATTTAAAAACATTCAGACACTTATTTGAAGTATGATGCTGTAGTCGCTTATTAGCATGGGCGTTGTTGCAGTCTGCATTATTTCTTAACAATATCAAGCCTCGCAAGTAACGTATTAATCATACCAGTGGTTTCCTTCTTAAATAATGACAGTATTCTCAAAAGCAACCTGTTACTCAAAAGTAAATTTTTGTTTTCTGAAAGATATTCTCTAGCAAACGAAAATATGATTTAAAAATAATTAAACTAACACTAGTGTAATTATAGTTTTTTGACCCATTGAGTTTTTAAAATTTGTATCGTAAAATCCATATAAAATTTCATAAAACTCTTGATATAAAATTTCTTTTTGCAGGATTTTTCTACAGAATTATGGCAGAATCCACCTAAAAAAAAAGATAAGTAATCGTGGTAAACCTAAATTGTAATAAACTTGCCCGGCTTTTAGTCCGTTGTCAATCTTATTGAGAATGTGTTTTGGATACTGACTCATCGTAGTTGTAAATCAAAATTACAGATGGCACAGTTCTATTAGAGTTTCAAAATTCCGATTATAATAACCAGAAACAATGTTGTTTAATTCTGTTGTAATTTCTGGCCGAATTTGTTTAAGTTGTTTTTTAACTTTCTTAATGTAATTCTGTCCTTTACCTAAGCTTGCTTCAAGCAAACTTATTTAAATAATGAGTGCTGTCATAATTTCGCAACATGTACGAGTATAAACACATTTTTTGCTATCACGAAAAAATTTACACTAACAAAAAAAAAAAAAAATGCCTACCATTATTTTTTCTGTACTTATTATTAATTTTAGCTTTGTTATAGATCATAAATGACTTCATCACTCAACGTTCGCAAGTAATCGAAAAAAGCTGATGCCAAAATAGTGCAACAAATTGAATTCTTGAACATTTATGTTTTTTAAAGAGGAAGTAAATAAGACAGCATTTCTTGTTTGAGTGCAAAAACAAATTTCAAGTTTTTACTCCTTCTCCTACCTCTCTTTGTCTGTTTTAATAATATAAATATTTGTTTGCTTCTTATCAAAACACTCTTAATAGAGAGATCGTTTAAAGGTTATCTGATTTGACTTGCATTTGATGATTTTATTAAAATAATAATGAAAATGTTTGTTCATGTTTTGTTTACTATAATAATTTAGTGCCACAATAATAATAAACAGGTGACCTTTATGTCTGACATAGCGTACGCTTTATGCCTGTCGGAAATTTTGAATTCACTCCGAATATATAATAGCTGAGTTTTTTCTAAGCGAATTGTACAAAACGACTGCTTATTGCATGAAAAGTAGTTTTGTACGCTCTTAAATAATAAACAAAATAAATAATAAATGGAAATCGGAATTGAATAGAAAATTTTAAAACAACTAGCAACATAATGTATTATTTAAGTGTGTATGAAGCGACTTTTCATACAATAAGCGCTCGTTTTTTACAACTTGCTTAGAAAACAATACAGCTAATATTGTTGTAAAATACACTTATTTTTATATTATTGTAAGCGAAAGGTAAATGAAACTAATTGTTTAAAATAAAAATGTAACGAAATTAATTTTACAAATACGAGTTAATTAATCGTTTAGTCAAATCAATTCTTATTCAATTCTCAATTATTATAACTGTTGCCCATTTCATAAAATTTTCTTAAGATTATATCACGAATTAATGTCTAAGAGATGTCTAAAAATTAAACCCAAAGTATTTTGAAAAGCTCTTATAAGAGTTATAAAAGTATCAACAGTTGTTTATAGAGCATTTGTTATAAATTGATATTTTGGATCAAAATAGACTTTCAAAAATTAACCCTTTACTGCACAAACTTGTCTTTAAAAAAAAAGAAAATAATATTTTTATATGAATTTCTTTGCTCTGATTCCCAAAATGATAATGGTTTTCAAAAATTCTATTTTATTCGAAAAATATTTATAAATTTCCATACATATCAAATGTGATATACTGTGCAAAACGATGAAATTTCGAAAAACAATTTCTGTCTCTGTTAAAACAAAGTGTAAGATTGCATTTTGTACACTTTACGAAGTAAACTTCCACATCCAGGAAGTTTACAGGATAACCGTTGAGATATCCAATTGGGAAAATGACCGACACCATCAAGACTTTCGATAGTACAGGAGCAGATTTTGAATGTTGTCGTTTGAGTTCAATTTGTGTGCTCAAGTTATTGTATGGTCTCCCACGTTTAGTTCATTTAGTTTCGATACGGCAAAGTGTTTCTGCTACTGACACTTTAAAGTCTACTAAGGAAAGAAGCTTCTCATTTGTATTTCTTTGTGTTTCAACACGTCTAATTTTTGTAAATGACAAAGTTATTTCATGTAAGTAAATTTTAAATAGAAAATAAAATTTATCTATACAAAAGCCATGAATTTGAAACAACTATGATAAAAAATTCGATGGTACCATTTTTTCGTTTTGATTCTAATTTTATATCTTCCGAGTAACGAATCTGCCAAATTGACGCCTCCCATGAACTTATTGTAGTTTTTAATAATGGCTGGGCAAGCAACATCTTTCAACCCTTGCATTTTTTTTCGTCTTTGAGACTTAGAAATAGGCTGTTCTCCAATGAAGTTTGATGCAACAGTAACTATTTTTGTATCTTTCCACGCAGCAACTGAAATCTCCATATCATCGATATTACCAATCATTTCATATGAAGATCCGCGAATCATTTATTTCCAATATTTATCGTCTGGTAACTTGCAATTCGGTATACGATTCTTTCTATAAGATTCCTAAATATTTACACAAACATTTGCTTTATATTTTGAACATACCTATCCTATAAAGTTCGTATATCAAAGGGATTGAAGTAAAGAAGTTGTCGAAATATAGTTTGTAATAAATTTGGTGAGGAATATTTCGAGTTAAGCGAATAACTACATTAGAACTTGCGACTACATTTTTTTCGGAGTATAGCCTAAAGCGATCATCATTTTCCTGACCAGTGTAAACCTCAAAATTAAACACGTGTCCTGAAACTCCACATAAAACGAAAAACTTATAGCCCCATTTGTGAGGCTTTGCTGGAAGAAACTGCTTCATATAGTTTCTTGCTTTTGTAGAGCATATCTGCTCATCCACACATAAGAATTACTCAAATGGAACTTTTCGGAAATTGCTAATAAGCTCATTTACCAAAGGACGAATTTTGTACAGTCGATCATGATTCGAACTAGACTTCGGCATTATTTGAGAATTGTCACTAAAATGTAAAACTTGCCGAATCTTCTCAAATTTTCGGACCGGAAGAGTGTTTTTAACGAGCTCATTTCCCAAAGTGCTATTCTTCGTGTATTCTGAATTTGAATAATAGACATTAACATACATATTCCAATGCATTTCCTAATATCATCTTCTGACACAATAAAAGTACTTGATGGATCGCACTGATTTGAGTACAAGTTATTCTCAGCAACGATCAAATTAAAAATATCTCGTGGAAAAAAGATATTGAACAACGAATAGGGTGTACTGAGGTTCATAATATCGTCGGGTAGCTTAGCTTAGCGGGTTGCGGGTAGCTTAGTAAAAGTATAGTCTTTATCTTCCATATTCTTTTTTTTCCAAATTATTTTTGAATAATGGTTTTTAACATCTCTAAGCTATTTAGCTGCAGATGGTCGGCCTAATAAACTTGAATCACTTTCTTCATTAACATTTTGAATTGGCAGTACTTCACTTTCAAACAAATCGTCAATAGTTTCTTCTTGTTTAGCTCTCGCTTTCGCCTTACTCTTTACACCATTATCAATATCAATGTTAACAATATCATCCCCTGACTCAAATTGATCCTCACTTTGATCCCAGTTATTGAGAATCAACTCGATTTCATCATATATGATGATGTCCCTGCGCGTCTACAAGCATAATATTATATGATATTGAGTTTTTTAAATTACTTAATGCACAAGATATCATACATGACACAAAGATTTATTTAATTAAATATAATTTTTTACGTTAGAATATTTTCCAAAAACTAAATTAATATAAGTTAAATTTTTTTCATCAAAATATTGTAAATACCTTTTTTAAATTTTAATTTTAGCGAAAAATTAGAAGTTTAACTATCACTTTCAAAGCACGTGCACAATAACCTTGCAGATTTTTAACTATTATGCCAAATATAACGGAATTTGGCTAAGTTTGGTATAAACAACATTAACTCAATTACGAATAAGTACAAAAGAGAAGAAATAAGTTAATTATTTTTTTTTTAATCCATAGTAGTTAGTTCATAAAGTCAATATATCATATATGATACACGGTGCAATAAAGTGTTAAGCCACAAAAAATTTCTTTAAGACGTTAACTGCCACCATAGGAAAAAATGTCGGGTTCTCCGGATTTTCCGGGTCCGGAAAATATTTTTTGTTTATTTCTGTAAATTTTAGTGAGGCACAACATACGAAGGTACCTCACGGCATAATGCATTCGTATACCCCGTGTGACACTTACTGTAACACATGAAAGTAACTTCAAAGAAACTGGAATATCACATGCGCAGAACAAGACAGTACAAAAAACTTGGATATGTGATATTTGTAAAAAGGCATTCTGCATAAAAAGTTTTGCAGACACATAAAGCGCCAATTATTTTTTCATACAAATTTCTCTATGTTCTCTTGTTTTTATATTAGACACGCTATACTGTTTTTATTATAAGGTATAATTTATTTTAAATAAATAAATGTATGAAATATATTTTAACTTATATAATTAAGGGCCTACTAAGGTTTTTTAAGCGAAAAAAACCCATATTAAAAGTTTTATTTTTAAGCTACGGTTTATTTTAGATACATTTTGTTTTTGCATTATAATAATATATGTATTGAGGAAAAGTTTTTGAATTTTTGGATAACAAATATTAAACCATATAGCAGAAATTCGTTGATTAGTAAGGTACCTTAAATAAGCAGTGGCCACGATTTTTCAGAGCTTTTAATTGAAGATTTTAGAAAAATTTTGATTTTTACCAAAATGGCAGCTAAAAAATTTATTTTTGACTAATAAAGTAATTTTTTTTAGGTTATAAAGAAAAGTATTTCTCTTAAATAAATATTGAACTATCAAAAGAACCGATCATATATGCTTAGCAAGTGAAAAAAAAGATGTGTGTGGCCGCCACGCACGGTAGAAGTGAAACTTTTACTCAAAAATGGAATTTCTGGGAAGATTGCTAATTTAGTTTATTAACATTCCCTCCTTCAGTGCAACCAAATGGAACTGTATTCAAGAACTGTATTTTTTTCATAAAGCCAACTAGTATTCTCAACATGGCGATATAATTGTCCATTTTGTTTATTGACAGTTACTGAAAACTTCAATATTCACGTACTGAATTTGATCGCAGTTTTTTTTTACTTTCGTGACACCAGAAATCTTGCCGTTTTATTTTTGTGTTAATTATATTTTTATTTATAAATATTTAAAAGAAAAAATGTGTCGAAAAACCTGTGGCGGGAATACTGCATTTTTCCCTTTCCGTACTCCCAACGAACCACGTACAATTCAGCTGCAAGTTGAACGTGCTACCATCGCATCATTGCCTCCCTTGTACGAACAATCCCGAAAGCAAGCATAGCATACATCTTTCAATTTATTTCATAGCATTGATGGCAAAATTTATTGTTTATCCAAAATAGTCATTAAACGATAATAACTCGCGCTTTATTTATAAAATTTATTTTCAGTTGTTCTTAAAAACAAAAAAAAAAAACAAAAACTGCCAGTATAATTGTGAATATTTTTAATTAAAAAAAAGCACAAAATTTCAACTGCAGAAATGACCGCTAAACATTTGCTTCGTGATCAGAAGCACTGACCTTATGCTACCGCGCATAATTGTTTAGGTTTATTTTTTTTTTCCGTGCCAACACAGTTAAAAGTATTGATGCGTTTTTCGGTACAAGACTTGCATCGTATTTTATGTTGAATTTGCAACGATATTTCCCAGTAGTCAAAATTTTAAAGAATTGCTAAACGAGTTATGAACGATTTTTCTTCATCTTTGACGAATTTTCATTGACGAAAATCCCATATATAATTCCCACGAACGCAAAACAGATTTTTCGTGCATGACTACATTGCTGAATCGTTGCGGAAGTTTCGTCAACACACAAAATAGAAATATGAATGAAAAAAAACGACTCATTGCAGTTCTCTGATACATACATTATTACCTCACTTTATATGGAAGGTTGGGGGAGCTTTCCTAAAAAATGAAAGTATATGTGAACAATTTTCGGTAATTATTAGATTTTTTATGTAGAATTTTAAGATATTTTAGCGTTTCATATAACCAATTTAAATATTTAAAATCAAAGCTTATAAGCAAAATTTCAAGATATTACATTAATTTTTGTGGAATTTGAAGAGATTTTACCGTTTTAATAAAGTCACCTCATATGGGAGGAAGACATGGTTTTGATAAGAATTTGCCATATTTGATAGTCAGAGTTCATTTTAGAGAGCGAAACTTATTTGTTACATTTCAAGGCAGTAAATTGACTTTTTTCGAATTTTAAGAGACTTGACCGTTTAAATAAAGTCATTTTTTATGGAAAGTAGGCGCGGTTTTCGTTCGTTTTGGCTCATTTTTGAACTTGGTCTTTATTTTTTTGTTAGCTTTAAAATTACTGCTTTAATTGTGATCACAGACGGACAGACAGACGACCATGGCTTATTCGACTCAGGTGGTGATGCTGATCAAAAATTTTTCTATATCTGCCACACATGCCGGTAATAAAATAATTCATGTGGAGTTGCGGGTACCATTTTCTCCGGATAAAAGAGTCTTTTTTGGTCGGAAAATAAGAGCGTTTAATGTTATTATTGCATCAAGCGACTCTAATTTGTTTAAAAATTTCATAAAATGCTGGATGGCAATATTTAATTACATTCCGAAAAAAGCATCTATCTTTTTGTGATAAAAAATTTCTTCACTTTCGATAATAGCAACTTTTTCTTTTTCAAATAAAATTTTCTCCAATTAGAATAAATTTTTCCATATACGAAGAAATATTTCTGCACTTGTGGGAAATGAAAATATTTCATATCTCTAATAATTATAAGTATTTTTCTCGCACTTAAAAATCCTAATTTTAGGTGAAAAATTTATAGAAAATTAAAATTTTTCTCTTGTAGATAAACAATTTATTATGCGAAATATTTTTTTAATAAAATCAAGTCTTTTCGCAAAAATAAAAAAGTCTTCATCTCTAAAACCGATTTTTTTTTCTTATATTGAATTAGGTACGAAACTTAAAGTAGAAAGCGTGAGAGCGAGTGAAAGATGTTAGTGAAAAGCAAGTGTTGCATATTCTGTATTTTACGACGATTATTTCATTAAAGGGATTTTTTTTTTTAATTTAACATAGCTACACAAAGCGTTGTTGTTTATTACCACTGGTTCTTTGGATGCATTTATTACATCGTTTTTCGGGAGAAATTTCTGGAATACGGAAACGAAATAAAGAAATATGTTGCAGAAGAAAGTGTGTTTTTTTTGTGAGAAACTAAATATGAACGCAATTTATAGAAAAGATTTATTAAAATTCAATAAATACTTCTCTGTTTTTGGGAAAAATTAACACAATAAAGAAACGGTTGAATATGTTATAAAGAAATATTTTTCTGTAAAAGAAGAGCTGTCTTTATTAATGAGAAAATATTTCTCTTATTTTCATGGAAGCTTTTTACAATTTATAGGGAATTTTTGGGATTATATTTAGATAAAAGCATTCTCTGGAGCAAATTCAATACAATTTTTTTCTAAAATTGATGCCTGTTTTCTTATATTCCGAGAAAATTTTTTCTGAGTGTACCTGAAATGTTTTAAATGAATGAATTTTTAATATCTATTAATTAATTTACAAATTTTCAAAGTGAACATTTCTGTTAAACTAATATCATAAGAAAATTTACAAGAACTGATAAATTTTAATATTTCCTAAAAATTTTCAAATTTTCTGTATTTTGCATCATATCAAAACCATCAAAACAAGCTTTTAGCAACTACAACCACAATAACAACGACAGCAATAAATGTGTACATTACTGCAGTAAGATAAGCAATCAGAATAACAACGCAGCAGCAATTGCAACAAATCGTTCGTTGCTCAAACTAAACTTTACCGCCAACGCAAACCACAGTGCGCTACCAAAGTAGCTGCAGGGTAGCGTAGGAAATGCAGGACGTGAATTTGAAGAAGCCACAACAACCACAGCAATATCCTCAATTGCATCATAGCAACAAAGTACCTAATATAAACAGCAGGTTATCTTAAGCGCCAAGTATGCGGAGTGAATTTTTTGCACTACTTTGCTTGAGTATTTGTGTTGGCTGTTGCTGTTGTGGTTGTTGTTCTTGGTGTTAGTGTCATCAACGCTAAATACTGTCGCTGTGTGCGAGAAAAAAAGAAAATGTATAAAGTAGGTTGATTAATGGTTTTCGCGGTTCGCGTACATTTGAAGCATCATTGAATGTGTTGGTGCTGAGCAAGAAATTTCATTGCTATTTAGCACGTTCAATGCATTTGAGGCTGTCGAGTGGGCATCAAGTGGGGGACGTACATGTGTGCAAGTGTGCGTGTGCTTATGTTAGCTACTTATCTGTTAGTTTCCGTATAAAATATTCATTCTCTAAGAAGTTTTTCTATCGAAAGCATTTTTTATTATTAATGATGGGAATTTCCTCAAACGTGAGGTTTTAGATTGTTCGATGTTTAGTTGTAATGCTGAAATTAGGATTAGTTGCAACTATGTTATCAATGATTGAATTAAGAAAAAAAAAAAATTTAATATAGTATTTTTCTTCTTATTAAAAAAAAAAAAAACAAAATAGTAACAAAAGTAGCGAATACTAAAGTAAATATTTTTGTCAAGAAAAAATTAAAATGTTTTTGTTATCAATATATATGAATTATTTGTGGCGGCCGTGCCATACTAGTTAAGGTGCGTGTCATCTAACCCAGAAAGTTTTTTCAATTGAATCAAAGTTTCTGTTCGGCCGTCACATCTCTGCAGACAATGTCAAATCTCAGAGATTAAAAACTGTCATGAAAACCTTCTTGAAAACATAAGCCATTCGGAGTCGGCATAAAATGTAGATCCAGTTCTTGATCATTTGTGTTCAAACACTTCACAACACGCACACCACAATTCATAATAAGAAGCTCGGTCAAAGTCCTTTCAAAGTATATAAGGTGAAGCGAGATTGAGATTGGTATTTTATAGTAATTCCCTAGGGATTTAGGTATTGTAGTTGATTTTATTTGTATTAGGGGTACATTAAGGCCACTTCTATTTTTTTTTATATATACTTATTTTCAAACTAGGAAGTACAAACAAAACGTAATTATTTATTTTTCCTTTAAAAATGTATTTAATGTATCAAGATTATCCAAAACTATTTGAATGAACTCTGCATTAACAAATATTGCTACTCGAAGACAACAGATAATATCAATTGTTTGCAGAAATAGTCAAATTTGACCGATCCAGTATTGTACGGAATACTTTCATGTATAGAAGCAGAGCTGCACCATACCCAGCTACAAAATGCCTCCAAGAATTCGGAAAAGAATCAACTCGCCGCCCGTTGTACTTCATTAATTTTCAACGTTGTTGTTGTTGTTGTTTTAAAAACATTGTTTTATTATATTGTCGCCTGAGAAAAATGCTACTGAATTGAATCTCGGTAACGATTTAAGATATCAAAACCTGACCAAGCCAAATGAAAGAGACACCCCCCACACATAATAAACCTATTCTAACTCAAAATATGTAGCTTTCGATAATTTTGAGTAAATTAAATCCAGTGTTTGAGGACTAATAAGTTTGATTATAACTGACCGAATTTCTTTAAATTAATATAGGATACGCATATAGGATTTGACTGTATAATCATTTAGATACCGTACCTCTTTCGGTAAGGACTTAATGAGTTATTTTTTTAAGAATTGGTTTGTCGCATGTGGCGATTGCACATATTTTTTGTCATGAATTTTTTGAAAACCTATGGAGAAACTATTACATACGACCCTTAATTTCCGAATTTGATAACAAGTTACCACATACGACAAAATAATGACTCTGAGTCTCGGTAACGACTTATGATATCGAAAAACTGACCACGCCAAACAAAGAAGACACCCTTAATGCATAT
This sequence comes from Coremacera marginata, assembly GCA_914767935.1. NCBI lineage: Eukaryota > Metazoa > Arthropoda > Insecta > Diptera > Sciomyzidae > Coremacera > Coremacera marginata. The sequence continues at coordinate 42,782,330 of OU612044.1, read as the reverse complement.
GAAACCTATTCTAACTCAAACCCGATAAAATTCCACATACGACACTTAATTTCTCAGGCGACGATATATCGAAATATCTTCTGGTTATTGAAAAATGAAAAATGCATCAAATGAAAATCTTTGGAGTAAATCCGATTTGGAAGAGGTGTATTTTTTAAAAAACCTGCCTTGTGGTCCCATTTTTAATTTTTATGATATTGGCAATTTATTATTTGTAACTTAGATCATGCGTAAGCAAGTGGTATATTTTGTTACGTAAATAAACATTTTTTTTTCAATAAAAAAAATTTAAAAGTTTTATCATTTTGAGAGTTATCACTGGCATAACGCCTTAAGGATATATTCAGAATTCGACATCGTAAGACTTTAATAATATAAATGTTATTTATTAAATATTTATAAATAATTAAAGATTCTATATGAAAAACAATAATAATCAAAGTAATATTATAATAATAATCAATCAAAATAAATAAATAATCATAGCTTCTATATGAAAAACAACATCCCTTCTTTTGTGATAAATTTAATTTATATATGATCATGTAATAGGATAAAATTGAGCTGATTTTCAACCATAATGAATCTTAAATACATTTTAAGATTTTCCAACACCGAAAAACTATGTCGGATAGAGTTAGCACCTAGATATTTTGGTTTTGAATTCGAATCTGATATCAGAGTATTCAATTTCAATGTGACGGATAGGATTGACACCTAAATTTTTTGTATTTTTACGAATTCTTGTAATTTTGTAGCCGATTTACAGTCAATCAGGTGTTGATGCTCATGGCAGAAACGAACGAAAATTTTGCATCAATTGCTTCTTGACCGCTAACTTTTCTTGACGAAATATTGGGTTTGCACATAAATAACAATACCAACGAATCGACAACGAAGTTCGGAACTACAATAGATGGACATTTTTAACGTTATCTCGATTTAGTATTAGTATTAGTATTAGTATTAGTATTAGTATTAGTATTAGTATTAGTATTAGTATTAGTATTAGTATTAGTATTAGTATTAGTATTAGTATTAGTATTAGTATTAGTATTAGTATTAGTATTAGTATTAGTATTAGTATTAGTATTAGTATTAGTATTAGTATTAGTATTAGTATTAGTATTAGTATTAGTATTAGTATTAGTATTAGTATTAGTATTAGTATTAGTATTAGTATTAGTATTAGTATTAGTATTAGTATTAGTATTAGTATTAGTATTAGTATTAGTATTAGTATTAGTATTAGTATTAGTATTAGTATTAGTATTAGTATTAGTATTAGTATTAGTATTGGTATTAGTATTAGTATTAGTATTAGTATTTGTATTTGTATTTGTATTAGTATTAGTATTAGTATTAGTATTAGTATTAGTATTAGTATTAGTATTATTAGTATTAGTATTAGTATTAGTATTAGTATTAGTATTAGTATTAGTATTAGTATTAGTATTAGTATTAGTATTAGTATTAGTATTAGTATTAGTATTAGTATTAGTATTAGTATTAGTATTAGTATTAGTATTAGTATTAGTATTAGTATTAGTATTAGTATTAGTATTAGTATTAGTATTAGTATTAGTATTAGTATTAGTATTAGTATTAGTATTAGTATTAGTATTAGTATTAGTATTAGTATTAGTATTAGTATTAGTATTAGTATTAGTATTAGTATTAGTATTAGTATTAGTATTAGTATTAGTATTAGTATAATTATTAGAATTAGTATAAGTATTAGTATTGGTATTAGTATTAGTATTAGTATTAGTATTAGTATTAGTATTAGTATTAGTATTAGTATTAGTATTAGTATTAGTATTAGTATTAGTATTAGTATTAGTATTAGTATTAGTATTAGTATTAGTATTAGTATTAGTATTAGTATTAGTATTAGTATTAGTATTAGTATTAGTATTAGTATTAGTATTAGTATTAGTATTATTATTAGTATTAGTATTAGTATTAGTATTAGTATTAGTATAAGTATTAGTATTAGTATTAGTATTAGTATTAGTATTAGTACTAGTATTAGTATTAGTATTAGTATTAGTATTAGTATTAGTATTAGTATTAGTATTAGTATTAGTATTAGTATTAGTATTAGTATTAGTATTAGTATTAGTATTAGTATTTAGTTATAAATTATTTTTAGTTTTTTAGTCCCTGCAGAGAAAGTATTCTATTGCTTGTTGTTGTAGGTTTCCGTTTGATGTGGAGCGAACAAAACTCTCAAGCGTTATAGATGGCAGTCAACCGATAGCAATGCATTAAATCACAGCGTGTTTAAGTTGAAAAAGATGCTCGTACATCAAGAAAAAAAACAAAAGTTAAATAACCTAAGTCGGCTTGGGTAAAGAGAACTGTACGGGAATTATAAACTTATGCTTATTATATATAAAAAAAACACAGGTACGGCGTTGGGCACACTAGAAAAGCGAAAGATTTGATAATTTAATGGTTTTTTTTGTAATAAAATAACTTTTCAATTCAAAAATTTAAAATAACATAAAGTAAATTAAAAAGCACACGTTAATATTGTCACCAGTAAGTATTATTACATTTCATCAACAAAAGGAAAAGAAAAAAAAAATACTTCTTTGCCCGCCGTGGGAATCGATCGTGAAAGTTTCGATGCCCAGTCCATCGCTCTACCCACTGATCCAAACAGTCTTGCTACTGGTTGCTGATATAACTGCAGCTATGTTAACATATGCAGTATATCACTGCATCTGCAAATGTTCTTGTTATAATAAACGCAAGGAGAAAAGAAGCCGTAAGTTTCTAAGAAAAACGGTGTCGAAAAAAGAAATGTTTTATAGTGGCAATTTCAGTCTAACAAGTCAGAGAACGAGAGGCGTATTTTTGAAACTTAACTTTTTTTTAAATAATGTATAAATTATCAAATACTTGGTTAATTTATCGCCCAAATAAAATTTGGCAAGTTAACATGTAAGACTTAGGCGTTATAATGAAGTACTTGGGAGGCTGAAAACTGCCAAAGCCTATAAAAAAGCTTATAAATTATACTAGGTTTTTTTTTAATTTAAACATAAGCTTTTTTCTCGGTGCACGCAGGGCTTTGATCTGCACTGCGGTTGTGATAGATCATTTGATGTTTTCGGTGCAAATGGTGTTGTTCTTGTTGTTTTTGGAGTTTTTCATGTTTTTGGTATTACTTGGTGTTTTTAGTGTTTTTAGTATTTTTGATTTTTTTTTTGTGTTTTTCTGCACTGCAGTTGTAATAAAATCATTTGGTGTTTCTGGTGTAATCGGTGTTGTCGTTTTTTTGAAGCGGCTTATGTGGTTTTGGTGTATTGGTATTTCTGGTATAGTTGGTGTTGTTGTTGTTGATTTTGTGGTGTTTTGGTGTTTTTGGTGTTGTTGGTTTTGGTGTTTCTGCTTTTTTTTCGGTGTATAGCTCTGCACTGCAGTTGTAAGAAACCATTTGGTGTTTTTGGTACACTTGGTGCCATTAATGTTGCTGTTTTTGCTATAATTGGTGTTTTTGGCGTTTCTAGTGTTTCTGGTGTTTTTTGTGTTCTTGGTGGTTTTAGGGGTTTTTGAAGTTTTTTGGTGTTGTTCTTGGAGTTCTGGTAGTTTATTGTGTTTTTTTTTGTGTTTAAGTATTTTAGGGTTTTTTGTGTTTTTCGGTGTTGTTTTTGTTTTTCTGCGATGTAGTTGTAATAGATCATTTGGTGTTTTTGGTGTAATTGCTGGTGTTGTTGTTTTTGGTTTTGTGGTGTTTTGGTGTATAGCTTTGCGTTGTAAAGATAATTTGGGTTTTTTGGTGTTATCGTTCTTGTTGATGTTGTTGTTGGTGTTGTTGTTATTGTTGTTGCTTTTGGTGTTTTTCTTTCTCACCCAATATAAAAATTTGTTTATGGCCATCACTTTCGTAATTGTTCAACCTAAAAGTCATTGCATATTCTTAAGCAGCGGTGATCTATCAAGTGGAGCCAAGTAAGCCCGATTAGCGTTATATACCCGGACGTGACGGTTTGCTTTTGTTTACTGTTCAGAAAACGCGCCTAAAGAAGTTATCACTTTAATAAAAAAATATTGAGATATAGTTCTTAAGTGAGCTCAGAGTTCAATCATTTAGAAAAGAAATTTTGATTAAAAAACATGAAGTCTTTCAGCTTTTTTATAAAACCTACTCTCAGCTATTTTTCCAACAATCATTCAAACTACATCAAATAAATATTTATTTCGCAGAGTAATAATATTGTGTGAGCTGTATGAGCTAAACGCCGTCATCGACATAGTAAAGCGCATAAAAATCGAGCGGCTTCGCAGGCTAGGGCATGTTGAGCTAATGGAAGACGACGCTCCAGCGAAGAAAATATTCGATTCGGCACCCAGCGTTGGTCAACTCAGAAGAGGACGACATCATCTCCGTTGGAAGGACCAAGTAGAGGACAACCTGACTAAACTTAGAGCTTTCAACTGGCTCCAACAAGCGCAAAACAGAAATGGCTGGCGCAATTTCTTACACCTGGCGAAAACTGACTTAGTGTTGTACGCGCCACCTAAGTAAGTAAATAATAATATTGTGTACAAAAAAATCTTGATAAGAAATGTTGCTCAGCATTGCATTGAGACATGCTTTGGCAGCATAAAGTTCTTTTGATTCATTTCTTTGTAACAATCAAAGTAAATTCAGTTAGTTTTTCAAATCATTACTTAAAAAACATTAAAATTTCACAGCGACAAAAGTCTCAAATGTTTATTTAATAAATATAAAAATAACTCGTAAGCATTTTCTTTATCATCACCTTCAAAAACTTAACAAATGCTATAAAAAGTGTTGACGTATTTACAAAAAAAAAAAAAAACAAACAAATAAATAATACTTTTATGTGAAAAGTTGTGCAAATTCATATCGTAATAGATATACCTCAGCGCAAGGACACAGTGCCGACAGAACGAGACACTCTCTGGCGCGCCCAAAACTTGGCAATCCGATTGCAAACGCAATTGAAAATCAAGCGACATAAGTTTTCTATGCAAGTATAGACGATGATAGCGACATGATCCTTACGCTGAATTATTGTATTTATTATGCACACACAAACATATCAATGAATGTATGCATGTGTGCGTATAGAGCCTTTATGTGTGTTTTTTTACGATATACTTTAAAATACTTTCAATTCTGCATCAGCGCGCAGCATAACAATTTCGCACAAATCACACAATCAACGCAACAAATTCAAGCAGTAACAAGCCACCCAGCAGCAGTTGTAACAACAACAACTCTATGGAAAGGAAAAACAAAAACCACTGCCAACAACTGCACGCAATAAAATGCAAGAATCCAAAGCGAGATGGCGTTGAACTAAACTCATAAAAAGCATTTCTTCGCCATAGCAGTGAAGGACTGCAACAGAACGCAGTAGCAGCAGCAGCAGCAGCAGCCACAGTAGACTGAGTCGCCGTAGAAATAAATCGTCGTTGAGTTTCTGCATTATTAGAAAACATAAACCACAAAATGCTGAAATAAAAATCAGCAGCAATTCTTCGTTAGCTCCCTGCTGCTGTTGTTGTTGTTGTTGTTGCTGCAACCAACTTCAGTTTTTTTTTTTTTGTATTTTTTATACCACAGCAAAGACGTCTTCTTCATCTCGTTGGCTAGCCAAAAAAATTTCCAAAAATATTTATTTTGTTCTGTATTCTTTTTATTGAGTTTTTTTTTTAAAGAATTTTTTTACCTCTTGTTTGCTTGATTTTCTTTCCACTTTTTGTTGATACTACTAAAAAGGTGGAGTTCAGCGGAAAAACCTTTTGGCTCAGTTGATTATTTATTTGTGTTGACGATTTATGCAGGATATTCTTCAATATTTGTTTGTTGAATAACAAGGATATCTGCTGTGATTTTGGATATTATTCAATATTTTTGATGTTACTGAATAACAAGGATATCTGCTGTGATTTTGGCAATGCAAACAAGTTCATATTTTTTTTTTGTAAGGTACTCCATTGTTTTTATATGTAGCGGAGATTTTTTTTTATATTAGCAACCAGTACAAAGTCAAATTTTTATTTATTTAAGTTGGCATTACACTGATTTTCGGCCACTGTAACGAGCCATTAAAAATAGCCAGTTGAAGCTTTTTTTCCCCTTTATCAGTGCTATTTGCAAAGAATACTTAATGTTTTTTAAAAAGATAAAAATAGGCTTTAAAAAAAAAATTCATGAAAAATTCCTTAAAAAAACGTGATTGATAAGAATTCTTTTTTGAAACATAATAATAATATTTAAACATATTTAGGAATTCTTTGGCTCATTCAAAGTGTCGCTATCTGAAGACAATTTTTCGTGCAAACACAATTTTGCGCTCAGAATTTAAGCTTCAAAGTTTCCCAACATCTACGCACGGTTGCCACCTTTGTGGGAAAAATTCCATATGAGGTTATTTTTAATTGCCGTGGGAAATGGGAATTCCCATGGTTATTTTTTATTGAATGTGGTTATTTTTCATTCATGCGAATGCGAATCGAAGAAAAAATTCAAATTTATGTATGAAAAAAATTATGCATTTAAGCTTCATTTTCTGCTAACGTTCTTATTTTTTTTTTTTTTTTTTACTAAGACAACGCTCAGGAGATGCCCCCTATAAATGCGAAGGCATTGTGTTGATTCGGAAGACGGGTGATAGTTAGTTGGAGGGTGGAAAGATGGAGTAGTGTCGATGAAGATTTGTTTTAAATTAACACAGCCCGAAACTGCAGGCAAACCCATTCGCAGGGAGATTGTTCCACAACCTTACTGTGCGTCCGGAAATCGAATTATCCCGGTAATGCGATGTTATATTGGTCAAAGAGGCAATGGTAAAGGGATGGGCTTGGAGAGCTGCCCGGGTGGACCTAGGAACCACACGAGCTGATGGCGTCAGGCCATGTATGATATTGAAGCCCCTGCCCAAATGTGCGAGTTTTACTCCATTTTCGGCCTTATATATGAGGTATAGATCACGCGAAGATCAGATGGAGAGAAATATTTCTTGCACCGTTTTAAAATTCCTAGACACTTGGCCGCTTCTTTTGACACATCGAAAATGTGATCATTCCAACGAAGATCTGATTGTATCGATATGCCCAGAACGTCAAGAGCATCTGACTCCACAAGATCTACACCGTTTATATTCAGGGGTGCTAAGGGACAGTTCATTCGTTTGTGGGTTAACAGGCAACACTGGGTCTTGCTAGCATTAAATTCTCCTCTATTAGCAAGACCCCACTCGGAGATTTTTCTCAAGTCATTGTTAAGTGTGTCCTTCATAATTTGCCTTTTTCTCTCAATATCCAATGAGTCTGGGCGTTTTTTGAAGAAATATGAATGGCAAATGCTGCTGTCGTCCGCAAAAGAATGAATTGGGTTGTAGGTAAACGACAGAAGGTCGTTGATAAAAACCAAGAACAAAGTTGGCAATAGGAATCAACCCTGCTGTACTCCTGCGTTGATAGCGTGCTTATTTGACGAAATCCGTCGACAACAACACGGATACTTCGGTCCTTAAGGAAACACGTGATCCACTGAGCAAAGTTAACACCGACACCAAATGCAATTAATTTTGACACAAGCGCTTTATGCCACACTCAGTCGAACGCCTTTAAAATATCCAGAGCAACAACCCTGCTCTCACCAAATGAGTGAACGCATTGGTGCCATTTTTCAGTGAGGAACGCCATCAGGTCACCAGTAGAGCGGGCCCTACGAAAACCATACTGGCGATCACTAAGCAATTCGTTGTGCTCCAGATAGTTCATTAGGTTGAAGTTAATTATGCTCTCCATAACTTTGGCGAGCGTGGAAGCTATCGCTATGGGTCGGTAGTTTGCAGGGTAGTTTTCAGGCTTTTTTGGTACCGGCTGGACATTTGCGACCTTCCAACAAGATGGAAATACTCCTGTCCTGTAGGAGATGTTGAAAAGGTTTCGCAAAGGCCGAGCCAGTGTAGAAGCACACGCTTTAAGCACAATTGTTGGTATGCCATCAGGACCACAAGCTTTGTCTATGTTGAGATTTGTGAGGACTCTTTTTACTGCTCTTTTTATGCTTGGTGCTTTAGTTCATGCCGAAATCACGAACGCACCCTCGTGGTGTTTCTTGTAGGTATTACATACAGGCGGTCATGTTCGCGAACTTGGTTGGTTTGCTGAAATGTTTGCCTGTTTGTGGCGGTGTTGGTGGCCCAATTTAAAGGTTCGTCAGTTTGTGAAGACAAAATCAAAAATTTTTGATTTCGTGCAGACAAACCAATAAGTTGTATAGCAAGTCAAGCAGTAGATAGCGTTGTTCCCGTTAGGCCCGTAGACAAGGGGGAGATTTTAGGTGTTAAAACCCCCCTTAGGGTCCAGAAAGTATAAAGAAATAACACAAATGAGACTTTAAAGATAAATTGTGATAATGCTGTTAATTTCCTTGAAAACTTTACTTAATTATTAAAAAATTTTTTTGGCCAAGTGAAAGATTAACTTTGTTTATAAAAGTCATAATCATTATATTGGAATTCATTTTCAAGGAGTTTGTTTATTAAATAATCAGTTTCAAACAGTCAGCTCAAACAGTCCCTGATATCCAGTAAAATATATACATGAAATTACACATAGAACGAATATAATTTTTGTATATTAAAGAAAACTAACTTGAAATTTTTTATGCCATACCTATCCAGCAAACCATAGTTGACGACTATGTCGAAATTTCGACTAATTCATTACTATTCCGAGCTGTCTTAAAGAAATCGTTACAATTTCGTTACGCAAATATCGAAACAGTTTCAGTTTTTATACGAATTTATATAAAATTTTGTTATGCGACAGCTTGTACGACACATTAAAATGCTAACAGAGTAAAATTTCCTTTCTTTCGAACTGTCTGAATGAAATCGTAACTTTTTCGTAACATTTTCATTAAGACTCGTTGCGAAATCGTTACGATATTTCGTTGCAAAGTCGTATCAATCATATGATTTTCGTTACGATTTCGCAACTAAATCGGATTTCGAAATCGAAAAGATTTCGAAATATTCTAAACGAAATCGTAACAAACATTTCGCAATCTTTCCAAATTCTAAATCCGATTTCGTTACGAAATCGTAAAGGCACATCGTAAAACAGTATCACCAAGTGAATTTGTTAAGAAATGTTTGCATTTTTCACAGCTGTTTTTAATTTTGATTTTAATAAACTACAAGAAATCTAACCTCTTTTTACCGTTCACACTAATATTGTTAAATTAGTAATATTTTGGCACACACATTTTTACTTTTTGTACTAATTTTCGGAATAATACTTATTAAAAGAAATTAAAAATTCTCAATTGGAACCATTTTTCAACAAACCATAGCCAAAAACCAAAAAAATTAGTACTCAAAATTTATTTGTATAAAAAAAATGAAATAAACTCTTCTCATCTTTCTTATGGTCATTTAAAAACAGGCATATTCAGTCTTAAAAGAAAACGGATTTGCTTAAACATTTTCATAAATTTTCTTTCGTTATTACTGGTATCTACTTATAGATTTTTTATCAAAACTCCCCTCCCCCCCTTAAGGTAAATCCTGGCTACTGGCCTGGTTCACGTACAAACTTATTGTTTTGGTTTTTGGGCCGTTAAAATTAATTTTTTGTGCACATTTTATGAGAATTCCATCAATTTTTGAAAAATTTTTCCTTGGTGAAAAGAAAACACAGTACGCCTGTGTGTGGGCCCAATAGAATAGCATCCTTTGACGAAGTTCTCAGTAACTGATCGTGTTGTTGTTGTTATTAATGTGTATGTGTGTATTTAAAATTAACATGTAACCTCATATCAGCTGCTTTCGTTTTTGTTGATTGTTATTGTTTGCTATCGTGCCTAACGCTACAAATTTAATATTGATTTCATAATGAAAAAATATAAACAAATACTAAACAAGTGCAAAATGTCTAAAAGAAAAAACACACAGCTTCGAAATTCTTGTAAGTGTAGACTTAGAATTTTATACAATATTAGAGAAATATTTTTTTTGTTGTTTTTTACGTAAAATAACGTCTTACAGTACGGTCTGGCATGAAAGTCTTGTCTTTTTTAATTTATCTTATCTTGTCATTTATTTTTAAAATATAATACATTGGAGAAATATTTTATCTTATTAGGGGCTGTTCATAAATAACGTAACATTTCTTTGGCTTATTTCAGACTCCTTCCCCCTCCCCGCTCCTCATGTTACACTTTCGTAATAAAATTTAAAATTTTTAAAACGGAATTAAAAAATTTTGTTGCAATGTAACGCACGACCGACTTCCTTCCCCCCCATGACACACTTCGTCACAATTGATCAACCCCCTTCCCTTTAAACGTGTTACGTAATTTATGAACAGCCCCTTTTTATATTGATTCCATATTAAAAATACATTTTGTTTACTATAATTTTAATTTTCACACCTACGATGCTATCGAAACTGTGTTTTTTTTTATGTCCTTGGTATTAACTATATTAATTTTTAATAGAGGAGGGTTTTTAATGGTTAATTTATATACGAATGGGATCTTTCGTGGTTTTTTTTATTTGCGTGGGATTTTTTTTAGTGGTTTTTTTAAAAGAGCGTGGGACTTTTTTGTGTTTTTTTTAATTGCGATGGGATTTTTTTGTCAACTTTGTATCGTGGGAAATTTCGTGGTTATTAATTTTGCTATTGTGGGAAAAAGGTTTTTTTTTGTGGGAGTTTGAGGTGGCAACCGTGTGTTAATATCATAGTTTTTAAATCAAATTTAATGATTTTTCTTGAACACGATTTAAATAATATTAGGATATATAAAGTTGATATTTCTAAACATAAAATATGTAATATGAGAAGTTCGTAAGGTCAAGGCAACTTCCTAGCTAGTAACTTCTGAATGCTGTCATAACAGGGCATTTATAATTTGATTTAATTAATATTTGATTTAATATCAAACTAAATTTAGGTTTCTTCCTGTAAAAATATACTTTTTCCCTATACATATTATCCTATGTGTTAAGCAACGCTATTCAATATATCATGACAACGATACTCATTTCCTAATGTGCTATAAATAAAAGTAATATATAGCTCATACGTTCTGATGACCCTTACTCTCAAACAACAAAGCACACAAAAAGCTAAGAAACTAAGTAAGACTTATAGGAAAAATTAGATAAAAAAAGGATATGAAGGAAAACGAAAATAAAAAATTCACAAATAAACATGGCAAAAGGATGAGAAACACATATAATTAGAAGGAAATCAACTTGTTGCGCACGTACAAAAAGACAAACAACAAACGAACAACACTCCAGCACACTAATTCTATGGCAAATAGAAAAATAACAGCAAAAGGACAATAAGGCAATTTGTTTAGCTCAAAATAGCAAGAAAACGAATGTCAGACATACAAATAGTCAGACAAACAGTCAAACAAATCATCAGTTCTGAGTACTAAGTTTAAACAATTGTAATGCAGAGTCACTGAAAGACAGTAAAATAAGTAAAAATATCCTTAATAAGAACTAAAATACATGGCACTAAAGCTTCTAGAAAGATGAAGACAAAGCAACAAAACAAATGCACTGTATAGAAATTGAAATGAAGAAAAAGTGGCTTATTGTCAATGTAGTTGTAGAGTTGTGGCTGTTGTTTTTTATTGTTGTTGTTTCGTAGCAGTTGTTGTTTCTACTACTGTGTACAGCTGCTATTCACCCTGAAACAATGTCAGGCAGTAACTTAAAGTGCTTTTTGAATGGTATAAACGTCGAAAAGGACAATGAAAGGATTTTAAGTAAATGCCGACAAGCATGAATAAAACGTAAATACAAAATATTGCTATTGCTGCTGAGTGGGATGTAAGGAAACTGCAGAATTGAGCAGTCAGGCGAAGATAAAAATTGTTCTAGTACGGGCAGCAGAATAATAATAAAGATAAAATAGTTTAAGAATAAATAGAAAGAAAAGAGAGAAAATCTCTTTAACTGTGAATGCGTCGCTGAACGAAAAAACGTTAGCAACAGCTTGCTCTTAGTAGAAACCTTGTTAACTTCATGAGCAGTTAAAATGGAACAATATAGAAACGTAAGAAAATCGAAACATGAGTTGACTACGTTCACTATGCTATATTTAACGTATTCAGCGATAAGCTTCTGAACAGAGACTAAAAAATAACAAAAATGTTGAAGTAATGTTTACATAAATAAACGGTGCTTTATTTCGGAGAGGTTTAATTGTAAGGCTTGCAATTATTAGGAATGAAACACTTACTAATTTTTAAAGCTCAGAGAAATACAAAAATCAAAGTGCTAAAATGTTAAATATTATATAAATTATATTTATATTTTTTATTTTAAAATGCTTAAGACGTTACGATACCATAACCATACCATAACCATACCATCACCATATCATAACCATACCATAACCATACCATAACCATACCATAACCATACCATAACCATACCATAACCATACCATAACCATACCATAACCATACCATAACCATACCATAACCATACCATAACCATACCATAACCATACCATAACCATACCATAACCATACCATAACCATACCATAACCATACCATAACCATACCATAACCATACCATAACCATACCATAACCATACCATAACCATACCATAACCATACCATAACCATACCATAACCATACCATAACCATACCATAACCATACCATAACCATACCATAACCATACCATAACCATACCATAACCATACCATAACCATACCATAACCATACCATAACCATACCATAACCATACCATAACCATACCATAACCATACCATAACCATACCATAACCATACCATAACCATACCATAACCATACCATAACCATACCATAACCATACCATAACCATACCATAACCATACCATAACCATACCATAACCATACCATAACCATACCATAACCATACCATAACCATACCATAACCATACCATAACCATACCATAACCATACCATAACCATACCATAACCATACCATAACCATACCATAACCATACCATAACCATACCATAACCATACCATAAACATACCATAACCATACCATAACCATACCATAACCATACCATAACCATACCATAACCATACCATAACCATACCATAACTATACCATAACCATACCATAACCATACCATAACCATACCATAACCATACCATAACCATACCATAACCATACCATAAGGGGTTGTATATAAATTACGTAACGCGTTTTTTGTAAATTTAATACAACACATATTTTTTGTGACGTAACGCAATACGGAGTGTGGCCGATGACACAGATCTGTTTTTTCATCAAAAATTCATTAATTGTTTTAGTCTTGTGAGGAGGTGCATTACTTACTTACTTACTTAGGTGGTCGTAACAACCCGTGTCCGGATTTCAACCGACCTCATCAGCTCTCGCCAGGCGCCTCTGCTTTGCGCGCGCCTTCTCCAATCGGAGAAGACTCCCTCGTCGTCGTTGACCAGCGACCCTCGCCTCGAGCACCTTTTTCGCTGGAGCTTCGTCGTCCATACGATAAACATGACCCAGCCAGCGTAGTCGCTGCACAGTTATACGACGAGCTACGTCAATATCATCGTAGAGCTCATACAGCTCGTGGTTCATTCGGATGCGATAGTCATCGCCGACTCGAACAGGACCGAAGATTTTGCGAAGAACTTTTCTCTCGAACACCCCCAGAGCAGCTGCGTCAGTTTGCGAAACTACCCATGCCTCAGCACCATAAAGCAGCACAGGTAGAACGAGCGTCTTGTAGAGTGTTAGTTTTGTCGATCGAGAGAGGGCTCTGGAAATTAGTTTCTTACTGAGCCCGTAGTAGCACCTATTAGCAATTATTGTTCTTCGCTTTATCTCCAGGCTGTTTTCGTTGTTGTTATTAATGGCGGTGCCAAGGTATACAAACTCCTTGACTACTTCAAAGTTATAGCTGCCGGATGAAACGTGGGAGTCTAAACGCCGCGCTCCCTTGTTTGTAGACAGCATATACTTTGTTTTACCCTCATTTATCGTCAAACCCACTTTGGCTGATTCCTTTTCGATAGCGGCGAAAGCAGTGGTAACCTCTCTCTTGGTTCTGCCGACAATATCAATATAATCAGGGTACGCAAGGAGCTGGACGCCTTTGTAGAAAATGGTGCCATTACGATGCACATCGGCCTTTCGTACGATCCCCTCCATGTTGATGTTAAAAAGATCGCAAGACAGTGGATCGCCTTGCCTGAAACCTCTTTCGGAGGAGGTGCATTATCGTGCAATAAAAACAGCTGTTTTCCCTCTGGATATGCAGGTCTAACACGAACAATTCACGACCACAAACTATGTAAAACTTCTAAATGTAAAAGTCTATGTAAAATTAAAAAAAGTAAAACTATGTAAAAGTCCCCACTGCGAGTTTGATCTTCTGAAACAAATTCCTTGTGAACAATACCCTTCGAATCGTAGAAATCGTGATCAGCATTTCTTTGATTCTGGACTTCTGAAAACGTAATTTGTTAGGTTTTAGTTCGCCTTTCGACTTCTATTGTGCAGATTGACGCTTAGTTTCAGGTTCATATTTAAAGCACTACGTCTCATCACCAGTTATGATAGAATCAAGAAAATCTGGATCGTTTTCAACTGTTGAAATGATATCTTTACAATGCTCTACACGAGCGTTTTTCTGGTCCTCATTCAATTCGTGTGGAAGAATCCGCGCATAGACTTTTTTTTTTACCCAAATCTTTAGTTAGAATTTGACGAACATCCTCTCTATTTGCTCTTTACTCCTCAGTCAACATTCTCACAGTAAAATTTTCACCGATAGCAATGATTTCACGGATTTTTTTTTTCCAAGCTTAAAACAAAATTTAATATTTGCTCTTTGTTCCAATGATGTTTTTAACGCTAAACATAAAAAACTATTGTCATTAAAATGCGCGTAATTTTATAACCTGTGTTTGAAAGAAGATAGATGTATATTTTTAAAATTGTATATGTTCAATAAAAGGCGCTACTTTTTCTATGATTTAAATTAAACTTTCGGTTATTTAATTGTCACACCGAGTATGCCATTTCATATGTGAAGTAACACGGTTGTAGTACTCTGACGTAGGTTTTCGTGACACACCGTGTGCCCCGTGAGTGGCCGTTATTCACCGTGAGTGTCCGTGAGTTATATAAGCCGACTTAACCAATGTGAATTGATTTGAAGCACATTATTTAGGTAAAAACCACAACTAGTATCGAATAATATAAGTAAGGTTACGACTATCAGTGTTAAGAATATTTGCCACCGGCACACACACCTCCAATACTAAGTATGCCGTGTGTAGTATTTCATATCATATCATATGGATTTTTTAACCAAAATTTAAGAATAACTTAAGTTTACGTTATGTGTTTATATAACTCCAATAATTTTTCAATTATTAAAGGTTATATTTTATCGAGCTCAAGGCCACTGTTGCTTTCCGAAGAAAACAACTGAAGGAATAACAACTAACAACAACAATACCCTATATAGAGTATCAATCACCTAGCAGACTAGACAGCTGTTTCGTTGGCCGCTACACCAACTCATCAGTAGCCTTTTATCGTGATTCTTGCTGTGATCCACTAAGCTCTTAATTTTCTACTTATTTCACGAATGCAATTAGTAAATTACCCTGAATTGCGGTACGAGAATACAAATGATATGAAAGCAGCTTAAAGTTCTTCTAATTTGTATGTTCTATTATTCAAAGGTAGATCAAAGCTTTTCTAAATACTCAAAGATTTTGTTGTGCTAGTTGTTGTTGCTCATCTATTTCACAGTCGATCTTAGCTTCAGCAGTTAGCTGATATTAAACTATGACGACATGAAGATTTGTTTCTTTCGAAAACTTAGATATTGAATTTATTGTGTGTAAACACACACAAATAATCATATTTTCAACGGCCGGGCTCTGCCATAGAATTTATTTGTGAATAATTTACGACCTTCTTTCATAAGTTTTAAGTTATGTGTTTATATAACTCCAATAATTTTTCAATTATTAAAGGTTATATTTTATCGAGCTCAAGGTCAATGTTGCTTTCCGAAGAAAACAACAACTTAAGTTTACATTTGGTTTGGTCAACTAATGAACCGGCGTCACAAAGATATACCAATGTGAAGGTGCTTTTCAACCTCCTATTTTCATTTCTGTTTACTGTCTCGTGACTGTAACCCGTGTTTTTCTTGTCATGACAGTTGGCGACACTAAAATTTACCTTTTTAATTGAATTTTCTTTGGTATCCAGCCTAAGTGTCAATTTGCCAAACAGGATTTTTTATTGTATAAATATAAATAAAAAAAAAAAAATATTTATTTGCATTTTATTACCTTGAAAAAAGAGAAAAGCATAATAATAATAGCAATATCCACATATTTTTTAAAAAAAGTAACTGCATTGGAATCGCTGAATGAACATTTTTTCCATCCAATATTTCATTATTTTCGAGCTATTCCACAAATTTAAGTGCTTAAAATTATTGAGATTTATTTTGAAAATTCAATTTTTCATCAAATCGAAAATGACAGGACTGTGAAATATTTGTTCATTTACTACAACTACAACAACGACAAAAACTTGCACAGCAACAACTTACTAACAACACAAGCGACAATAGTCACATAACTAGCCATCGCTCATATCTGTCTGCATAGCAATTGCCGTCAATTTAAAGTAAGCCAGCGGTGACAAAGGTGAACGACAGACAAACACACACACAGGCGCAAAGACAAAAGCAACAAAAGCGCAACCAAACAAAAACACGAAACACTGTCATATGTAGTCACAGTTAGAGACTGAGTCACAAAAACGAATGTTTGGCGGAAATGGATGTGCAGGCGACCAACACAAGTAAGCAGTAGTTTTGGCGCATTTTGGTGAGTGACTGTGCAAGAGTGTGTGTGTGGACGTGTACCAGTTTGTGTTTTGCAATAATGCAATTATCTATGAATGCATTTGTGCTTTTATAAATGCCATTTTATGTTACAGTATGTTGTGAATTTATTAAACTTCACGTAAAATTTAAGACAATTAAGAAATTTCAAATACTATGAGTTCAAAAATAATACGTTCATGTACCTGACATTCCGTCTATTTGTCTGTGTACTTGTGCGCTCATTCAAACAGTCAGCTATCTTGGCAGTTATTCTAGCTGTGAGTGCTGTCAGTTCCTCGTTGTTCCTCGAATGGTTTCTCTTTGTGCGATTGTGTTTCATTCATTCCTTCAATTCGATGAACGCCAAGTAGCGTGTTTTGGAAAATTGCTATGATTTTCTGTGTGTCTAATTGTAAGTATGAATGTGTGTGTGTGCATGTCCTGTGTATGGTATTTAATTCCTCTTCTAGTCGTTCTGATTGTTGTTGTTGCTTATGTGGATGTTTTTTGCTTTGAGCGCTACTTCATTAACTAGGTTACGCTACATCATTGCAGTATGAGCACCAAATATTCTGCAACGATTTTCTGCACACATCTCAGTCTGTCAAAAGCGCACAGTGTCGCGGGTGCGGACAAAAGTCGAAAAATATTTTTTGTTCAAATTTAGAAACATAAAACTAACATCGTACTATTTTGGACACCAGCTGAAAGTTGCACATTCCATGCAATTCTTCGCTACGGCCATGTAGCTTATGATTTTCTAAAATTTCGTGCAGAAAACCGAAAACACTGCATGCGACTTCTTAGTTCCAACACGATTGAGTGGTTTTTCTGCAAATACGTTTAGTTTTCATATTTCTAAATGTCACATGTAGAAATTTGGTAAGAAAAATACTTTTTCCACACGTGCCGTGTAAGATTAGATACATACATGCTCTGTGCAGCTAGTTTTGTTTTCTCTGTGTAGATATCAATCCAAATACCATATGTCTAAAACTTGCTAGCCTTGTTATAAAAACTGCCCTGTTCTAAATTCCGAGTCGGAATTGCGTAAAATTTGGAGTTCAACTCCTATCGGATTTAAAACGTTGGTCTACATTACCACAGCGTGACTACAGCAATCCTACGGATTTTTCTGATTCAGCATATGTAGCCACTTGTAAGGTTTATTTAAGATCATTTGATGATGTTTCTTTTAAATTTATTGCATAATATCGTCTTAATAAGGGAGCGTTTAATTTGGTTTTCAATGAAATTAAACCTTTTGCCCTGCGATCTTCGATTTCCACAATTATAGAGATAGAGCAATTATAGAGATTCGAGATAGAGCAAAAATATAAGTCCAAAATATTCACCGTACCCGATAACAAATTTTTTTTTATTTACAAATTTTCACAAAAATTGGTTGAGCGGCTTAGGAGTTTTCACAATTTTTTTAGAGATTTGTTCTACAGCGCTCTCTGGAGTTCAAGATAGAGGAAAATAAATTATTTCAAAATACGCACCGTACCTGAAAATCTCTATTTACAAATTTTCATGCAAATTAGATGAGCGGCTTAGGAGTTTTTAGCGATTCCTTAAGAGATTTGAACTACAACGCCATCTTCGATAAAAAAGGCAGAATAGATAAACCTATGACCTTTACCTTAGTGCAAGCAATAAATTCACAAAATCTTACAGCAATCGGCTGGACGGTATTGGAGCGCATTAATTGATATATTCAACACATTTATTTGACCCGTTGTTTGACACCACCTCATTATCCAATGCCCGTCCCAGTTTTCCGGTAGTAAGACATCATTAAATAGTAACTTCATTCTGAGTTTCAATGTTCTGTGATTTTTACTTCCAAAGCTATTCGATATCAAAAATTTGGCTCATATGAGTGGTGCCACACCCCCTTATCCAATGCTCGTCCAAGTTTTTTATTAGAAAGACATCACCAAGTGGCAACTCCATTCTGAGTTTCAATATTCTGTGATTTTTACTTCCAAAGCTTTTCGATATCAAACATTTGGCTTATATGGGTGGAGCCACACCCCCTTGTCCAATGCCCGTCCAAGTTTTTTATTAGAAAGACATCCCCCAGTGGCAACCCTATTCTGAGTTTCAATGTTCTGTGATTTTTACTTCCAAAGCTTTTCGATGTCAAAAATTTGGCTTATATGGGTGGAGCCACACCCCTTTGTTCAATGCATTTCCAAGTTTTCCAAGTTTTCTATTAAGAAGACATTTCTAATTGCAACTTCATCCTGAGTTTCAATGTTCTGTGATATTTAAACCTAAAATTATTCGATGTCAAAAATTTGGCTTAAATGGGCGGAGCCCCTTGTCCAAATTGCTTCTCCAAATTTTTTATTTGAAAGACATTACTAAGTGGCAACTCCATTCTGAGTTTTAATGTTCTGTGGCTTTTACTTCCACGATGAACAGATTTTTAGTGATTTTATATGAGAAATCGTATGGGAGAAAGGGGATCCAATATTTTTGCAATATCTCGAGAACCGCACATCCGGTGTTGCACATATAAGAACTAAAACCCGTGCCAAGACTGGTCAAACAAACCCTCAAAATTTGAATAACACCATAGGAACAGTTCAGATGTGATGGTGTAACATACGGACACCATTAAATTTTTATAAATATAGATTATAGAAAATTATTGAAATGTTATTGGAGTGCGGCTGGAGTATTTTCCCAATGTTTTTTGAATACCATTAGACGTTTTTGATATAATTTAATTTTCTTTGAAATCTTCGGTCGATCTTAAATAAATTAAAAATTTTTCAGTAATAAATAAATTGTTTTAAAAAATAACTTTAAAGTGTAACGTTTCGTTACAAATACAAACAATACTCAAATTGGTTTTGATATTGGGAGATCTGCCGATTACACTAGTTTTTGTAAGAGAAGATACGTTTTTGTAAATATGAAACAATTAAACAAATAATTGTACCGTGACACCAAAAACTATGCTTACCAAATTTTATTGCATTCTGATCTTTTATTGGGGAAATATACCTGATTACCGGTTATATGGGAGGTGGACGTGTTATTCAACCAATTAAAACAAAATATTGTAGTAGTAGTTAGTTATTTAAGGTAACTCCTTCTGTGTTTGGGAATAGATATCAGATTACCGATTTTGGTTATTTGGGAGGTGAGCGTGTAAGTCAACCGATTTCCTTAATTTTAACACCAACTATTTTCTGTGACAAAATACTATGTCTGCAAAATTTTATTGTTCTGGGATAATTTTTTGAGGAAATATACCATATTACCGATTTCGGCTATATGGTACCGAGCGGTAGGCGTATAAGTCTGCCAATTTGATTAATTTTTACACCAACTATTTTTTGCTATAAAATAATAATGGGTATAAGATTTCAATAATCTGCGATAATTTTTTGGGGAAATATAGCAAATTACCCAATGTTTGCAATGGTTATATGGAAGGCAGTCGTATTTGTGGGCCGATGCGTTTTATTTTTACACCAACTATTTCTTGCTATTAAGCTATTTTGCGTACCAAATTTTATTGATCTAGGATAGTTTTTTGGGAAAATATACCAGATTACCGATTTCGGTTATACGGGAGGTGACCGTGTAAGTCAACTGGATTGGTTCATTTCCACACTAAATATTTATTTTGACAAAAAAAGTCTGTTTGCAAATTTTTATTGTTCTACAATAATTTTTTGGGGAAATATACCGGATTACCGATTTCGGATACATGGGGGTAGGGGCTTTTCATTTATCCCCTTTCAACGAAATTTTGTGTGAATAGTTCTTTTATCGTAAAACTTATTTCCAAGAAATTTCATGATCCTGCGGCAACTCCTTCTATTTTTTTCCGCGGCTTGTATGGAGACGTGACACTGTGCAGCGTTAAGTTTACTGAAATTAAATTCGAAAATCTGTTCAATGGTGGCTGCAGATTTGTCATCTGATTAGGATTTATAACGTAAGCACGCGTTTTTAAGTAAATTTGAGCTACGCGTTAAGCAAAAATTATTAGGATTTAAACAAACATAATTACACACATACATGTGTATATAAAATTGAATATTTAGTAATTTATTGGTGAAAGCTTAATAGTAAAGCGCTTTATGGAAGAACACTGACAGTTGGGATTAAGTGCTTGTTTGTGGTTGTGGATACTTTAACAATTCCACCAATTTTAGAAGCCAAGCTAAAGTTTTTTATGGTTTTATTTTGCATTTTGGCTGACACAGCAATTTAAAAGGAAGACGAATTTTTAGCTTAACTGTACCTTTAGAACGAAAACTATAGTTCCAAGCTCCACAAAAAAAAAAACCATATTAACCCCATTAATTTTTAATTCAAATTCCAAAATATAAAACTAGTTTTGCACTTCAACCGTGAACGCCATCTTCTTCAACATCATTGATTTATTTCAGTTCGACACTCAAATCCTTTGTGCTTTATTGCTCTATTATTGGTCTTCATAACTCCTCTTAGTTAATAATCAGTTTAAAATTAATGGCTCAAATTAAAGCTTTATTGTATGAAACCAGTAGAGGATTACTAAAAATCTCGTAGTGATGCTTTGCGGTGATTGAAAAATTTGTGAGCTCATGAAAGGAAAACCGTTTAAGCCCTTTCAATATACGACACTGACACCAACATATATCTACATGTAATGAAAAACATTGACACACTTTCACACACATACACACACACACCCAATAGCACACATTCTCAAATTTTACGTTGAGTTGCATGTTTGCTGTGGCAATCGGCTTAAAATATCTTGCATCCATTGGATATGAACACTAAATTTTGGCGGCGTCATTTAAACGATCTTTACTACAACGACAACTACAAACGAAAAAAAAACTATAAGCCCATAAACACACTTGCAAACACACATATAAATTTTCCCAAAGTGTAAAAAAGAAAATGGTTCATGTCTATGTCTGTCCTCTCGAACCAAATCCATGCACTTTCTCTCTTGTAGCTGCTTACATAAAAAAAAACAAATGAACGTCCAACCGAATGTACTGAACCGTACAATATTGGCCAAATTCCAGGCGAAAATGGCTGAGCTGGTACATCGCTGGAACCACAACTGCCAGTGGTTGTTGTTTTTGGAGCACAAAAGAAAAAAAATTTGTGAGAAGAAAAACAAAAAAAAAAATTGAAAGACAGACACAGCAGCAAGGCTGACACTTAGTAATTTTTACACCCTCCATAAATTTAAGCGAGATTGTATACATTTTATCATAATTCTAACTTCTGGCTATTTTAAGGTGAAAGTTTCTTTGATATAGATAAAATACAAAGTTTTAAAAAAATTTGATCATATAATTTGTTTGGAAACCACAAGTTTGAAGTTTACATAAAAATCTATTTAAAAACATAAGCCAAAAGTAATTTTGACTAGTTTCGCTACAAAATCTATACACACACACACACATATATAGTACACAAAATCCTTATGGAATTAAGTTGAAATCTAAGGCTATTCGATATCACAAATTTCTTATATATGGGAGCTGGCATGCGCCCTTGTCGGATGATAGCAACGATCACTTCTTTCATTGAATGTCTCAAAGAAATCTTACTTTGAAAAAATTCTGGAAACCCTTCGGAGAATACCAAGAAACACATTGCATATGTAAAAATTCTGGGTATGAAAGTGGAAAGGGTAGAGTTCCACTTCAGCTGCTTTTGGAAGCAATTTTTTGCTGGCATGTTGACCGCAAACACAGACTTAATTGATTTCGATTTTGCTGAAATCGGCTCAGTTGTTTGCGTCTCATTGAGTTTTTTCGAAATAAAGTTCCCGTCTTTTTCAATATTGTTGTGAGCGTTGCAAGAAGGAGTGACAAATTTTTTAGTAGTTCATATAAATCTAAGACAGAACAATTTGACACCTTCTTCGTTCAAATTGGCTGAGCGGTTCTTCTGTTATTACGTTTACTCAATATAAGGTGCATGGCAGGTATGCGTTATCAATTTCGTATAACTTTTGTTTTTATCTAATAATAAAATTACATCAATTGGCGCTTTTTCCATCCAAATCTCTTTAGTATTTGTCGCTATGTTATGTTTTACGCATTTATTGGGCGTAAAAAGTAGGCGCGTCAAATTTAATATAGTCCATGTCCCAACTGGGCACCAAAGCTATAAAATAGGAAAATAATTATTGAAATAGCGCCTGCTGTTCTCATACATTGCGGTCCCGAACATATTTGAATAAACTTTTATATAAGTAATAGTATAAATAAAATAGTATAGTATAAATATAATAGGGAATAAAATTATTCTTAAAAGTTGAATTTTTTTTTTAAGGATGCGAAATTAATTTTTTATTTTTTATGAATTACTTTCTTTAATGATGTTCACAATTCAGTAATAATCTTTTATTTTTAATTCAATTAGGCTATTCTCAGTTAAACCCTTTCGAACCGAAAAAAATGACTGGATATACAATATTAGCACTAGGTGGGCTTTAAAGACTAGGAAAAAGTACAAATTATTACCAAGCCAGATTTTCAGATTTCACCACCAGAGGTGGTGGGGCGCACAGGGTCGCGGCTTCATATAAAATAATATTCTGCTGGGGCATATAATCCCATGAACAAAAAATCTTAGTTAGTCACAAGCTAGTGTATTTCCAAACTTCAATTGCAAGTGTATTTCACAGAGTCATGATAAACACACGATAAAACAATAACAATACAACATTTACCATTAACGTCTTCCGTAGTTTTTCTTATTGTTTTCTGCAGAATTTTGCAACACGTGCACACTGATTCACTGATCTCAAGTAACTGCAGCTATGTCACACAAGAGTCAATATTTTGTACTTTAGATGTATTGAAGATCACAAACAACGAAAAAATACATTTTCATGCACATTCTTGAGCAAATATTACCTATAGGTGTGTTTAAACTTTTTGGGATATATTGTACCGACCGGGTCGAAAGGGTTAAGCGTATTTTGAGCGTTTGATATTTTTGAAACTGTAGGCACAGCGGTATGTGACTGTCGTATGTGTGTTGTGAGTTTTTGTTTTAAAAACAAAATTTGAAGCTCAATAAACAAAAATTGTCAATGAAATTGTCAATATATAAAAAGCATCTGACAATTTTTATCAATTTTTTCTAAATTGTTTTTTAGTTTAAAAAATTTTTTATATTTTGAAAGAACAGCCATGTATTAAAAATACGATACATAAAAGTACGCCTGCCTTGTAGGCCTCAGTACTTGGGTCTATAGAGCGAGGGTATAGTTCATGGAAAGGACGACCAGCACTTATGTGTTCACCCCATCTCGGACCCGTTTGTGGCATGCAGTGCATAAACACACGGTCATCCGGCAAGGCTAGCACGAACTAGAAGTCTTTCCACAAACAATAAGCATCACCCAGTGCCCAATCATTGAAAGCATTACGACTCCAACATATCATACAATTGTATAACCATGGAACCGCAATGTTCCCAACATCAGTACCAGTTTAACTACCAGTAGTGACGTACCTTCATTGTCATCTACTGGTTGAGACGAGACCTATCCAATCTCTTGCATACTAAGCAGCTAAGCCAGCCTGGTCGTACTACTGCGCGACCCCGCCGGTCAATCTAGACCTGTGAAGCATACACGCAACCACAGCCAGCACAAGTCTCCCCGAAGGGCCAACCCATGATAGTCACCAGGGCAACTTGGTCCCGTCAAAGAAGCTCTACAACATCCCAGCAAGGAGACAAAAAACTCCTGTATGTGTTTTTGTATTTGGCCGTGCCCAATTAGAGCACTTAATTGTACCTGACCGGCAACTTTAATCCAGGCATGAAACTTATATTCACTTACCATGGAAGAAGTGCCTATTTGCCCTGTCTTACAACCACAAGCAATACATCGAATATATGTGTCAGTCACTTCGACACCTCAATTCATTCACCCAATTTTATAGCTCTCAGATGTCTCCTTACCATGAATACATAGGGTCGTCCTCTTTGATGAGTATGACTATCCTAGTGCTAACAAGTTTTTAGGTCGATTCCTATACCTTCGCAGGCTTTTACCACTTCGATATATCGAACATGACCTGCTCCCAAGATGGGCGCCACCCCGAGCTCTTGGTTGGCTCTAAACTTTTTACGGTATGGCAGGTATCCCATTACCAACCCTCCTCCTTAACCTGTCTTGGGACAGGCAGGTTTGCTTCCGAAGATCCTCCCCTGGCGGAGTTAATATAAATAACAATTATAAGTAAGGCACCAGAAGATAAGTGTATTTCAACACATCGGGCTTAGGTTAGGCTAGGTTAATCCGGATACCTCCTTCTGAGCCGAGGCTAACATAGACACTTCTGATCGTTAGTGGTACCAGGTGCAAGGAACCTGTATGTAGTTAGTTAAAGTCGATAAATATTAACGTTGAATTTGCAAATCATACGAGGATTTCTGAAGCGATTTTGGCAACATGTTCTAGTGACGGAAACTCGGTACTCAATAAGTATGCCGTGGCAGGTGCATAATATGTGTTTGAGGGTCTATCCACCTTCTCCAATCCGCCTTCCATCAATGCCCTGCTTGGGAACCAGTAGATGCGCACAATCTTTGAAGCGCATTGTGCGGAGCTCATGGATTTGATCGCCGCTTGGCTGTCTACAAAGATGTTAGCATAAGAGTGGTGTGTGTTCATGTTTAGGGCAGTCTCCGCTCCCTTCGTTATGGCGATCACTTTCGCCTGGAAGATGCTGCAGTGGTACGGTAGCTTATAAGGCTAACTTATCTCTGGTTCTGGACTGGTTCTGGAAACTGCCGCTGCCAGGCCCGTATGCAATTCAGAATCATCAGTAAATATATTGACTGCCCGCTGTACTTGTTCTATGCCATAGCACCAGTTGTTTGGTCCTAGACATTTTGATATTTTTGCGTCTATTTTTTTTTTTTTTTAGACTTAACCAGCAATCGGTGGTATCCATGGCGGTATCTTGTACCTTTTTGTAAGTAGAAACAAATCTGTTTTCTCAGCGTTGATGCTAATGCCATCTGAGCACTTCTTTGAGTGTGTTCTCCATTACTGAACTTATTGTTGGTTGACACTTCCCCACTATAATAATACTTAGATCATCTGCATAAGCTGATATCTTCGGGGCTCTACCTGCAAAGTTTTTGAGTAGTTCATTAAAGACTAGGTTCCATAATAAGGGCGGTAGAACCACCCCACCTAGGGTATACCACTCCGAACTTCTCTTTCCATTGTAGTAGTGCCCCACTCAGCTTGACCCTTCTAAAATTTCTCTCTTTCCTGTAAATGTTTTTTTTTTTATTATTGAAATCGTTTTTTTTTAGTTTTTGTTTTTTATGAAAGTGAATGTTTTTTTATTTAATTCAGAAATTTCTGAAGCTATTGTTTTCACAAACTGAAACTTTGTTTATAAATAAAAATTTAAGCTTGAGTAAAAATCTTCTTGAATACTTCCTAAAATGTACCATTGAATAAAGCTGTATATAAAAAATTATGCAAGAAAATGAAATTTTCAAGGCTTTTACACGGCTTTTTCAAGAAAGCATGAATAATTACTTTTCTACATGGCCTTTTCAAGTTAAGCATGAATAACTTAAAAATTTAGGTGAAATTATTATCTGGGCTAGGTAGTGTAGAGCCGTCTCAACCGATTTCCCTTTCATATACTTAGTTAGTTGCCAGGGACTGATTTGCACCGTCCCTTAAAGCCCTAAGGTGGTTCATCGAAAAAAAAAATTACTTTTTTCATGAGTAAATTTAAGGTAGTAAAAAGCCTTAGCGTATAGAAATTTTAACATTTATTTGTCCATTAGTTACACAATTTAAAAATTTTTTTTTGTTTTTCAAAATGGCGGATTTTCTGACATCCTCAATTTAGGCCTTGCTTTTGACCACGTTCAAGATTACGGCTGCTACATCCATCTGAAACATATCAAGAGTAAAAAAAATTAGTTTTTAATTATTTTTCAATGATGTGAGTCAGGCTCGTAGACATGGGGGAGTTTTAAGTGTTCAAAGCCCTTCCCCCCCCTCCCCCCCTTAGGGTCCAGAAAGTATAAAGAAATAACACAAATAAGACTATTAAATTCAAAATGTGATTTTTTTTGTAGATACACTGTGATGATGATGTTAATTTTCTTGAAAACTTCACTTTATTATTGAAATTTTTTTTGGCCAAGTGAAATATTAACTTTGCTTATAAGAGTCATAATCATTATATTGAAATTCATTTCCAAGGATTTTGCACATTAAAAAATCAGTTTCAATGCTCAAAAAGTCCCTGATATCCTGTAAAATATATGTATGAAATTATACCTAGAACGAATATAATTTTGTAAATTAAAGAAAATTAGCTTGATATTTTCCATGCCATATCTACCCAGCAAACCATAGTTGTCGACTTTGTCGAAATTCTGACTAATTCGTAACTATTTCGAGCTGTCTCAAAGAAATCGTTACAATTTCGTTATGCAAATATCGGAACAGTTTCACTTTTAATACGAATTTATATAAAATTTCGTTATGCGACTGTTTGTACTTCATATTAAAATGCTAACACAGTAAATTGCTGTGTCTGCACTTTTTTCTATGCTTGAGCAGAATTTTTTCCTTGAGAGACTTCTTACCTTAAGGACGTTTGTCTTGAAGAGTTTAAACTAGCATTTGTAAAATCTGGGCTGACAAATTGTGGTATAACTTCTTTTTGTACTTTGAGGTTACAATTCAGATTTATACAAAGGTAGCCTGATTTTCATTTAAGCTAAGACCGTGAAATATAAGTGATATACAGAAACCTTATTATTTTTTATAATTCAGAATAAAGTTCTGTTCTAACATTTCTGTCCTAACATTTTCATTTGAGGTTATCGAATCGGATAATATCAGCATTTGGCAATCATGATGTAGTTCAAACATCTAAGTTAGCCTCAGTTCTTTGATTTTGTATTTTTTTTTGTGTATATCACTTTAAAGATATAATGTTTTTTGTTGCAAACTATAGACTACGTATATTTTTATTGTGCAAAAAAAGTGGGCAATTTTACAGAATTCTTAATGGTTGCAAAGTCGCTCTTTTTTTGTCTACTTTTCTTTATGCCAGCACGATATTTATGGTCATTGCTGCTCATTTTACTATGGCCACAAGTCTATGCAATTTTCTTCTGGCAACACACAGAACATGAAATCACTGACAATGGAACTGATTTTGGTGATTCTGGGGTGGTTGGCAGCTGTTAAATAGTCTAACTGCAGTTTATGGGGCAAATATGGCAGCAGACATTGTGTCAGACAATGCATAAGAGTGGGCGGGTGACTTTTAAGAGTAGGTTCCACATACGAACAAACTTAAATTCTATGTAGGCTGCCATGTATGTATGTATGTGTTACATAATATGTTTGTTTATGTGCTTAGATTTGCATATGATGTGTAAATGTACTTTTGCATCCAGCTTGACATAAGTGCATTTTTAGAGTTTGGAAAAAACAAGTTTGCGATAAAAACAAATGCATTTTCATGAATATCAACAAATTTAAATTGACTGCTAAAGTTGAGTCTTGTGAACTTATTAAAATTTAAATACTTTTTTAAATAGTGTTGTTGAACAATAAGTTTTGAGATAGATATCAAAAATTATTTTACCATTTATAAATAAAATATTGATATTAAAACTACCACTTAACGCAGAGCACAATATTTTTGTCATGCAAGGGTCATACGAGTGCATAAAAGACAAGTAAGTAAACTGTATAATGATTTAAATTGGTTGCGGAAAAAAGTAGAAAATTAATTTAAAAATTAAATTCAATTACAATTCAACTCAATTCAATTCGATTCAATTCGATTCACATTGAAAAGTGGCAGTGCGTGAGGCGCACAAAATTAAATTGCACGCTTCGTCAAAAACTGTTACGGCGCCAATTAGAGCGAAAGAGCTGACACAAGAGTACGAGAAGAGAGCGAGCGAGGATGAGACAGAAACTCGGGACACAAAAAGCATTACTTTATTGCATAGTTACCAATAAAAGGGCGAGAAACTAAATACAACTGAGCAAGTTCTTCATTTATGTGTTGGAAAGAATCGTAAATTTACGTGAATTTTTTTTTAAGCAAAGCACTTTTTGTGTATTCTTTAAAATCTTTTTTGCTTACATTCTCTTATTTATTCATTTGTAAATTTGTGACTTGGCAGCTCCGTTCCAGTGTGCAAATTGGCAAAGATGCTTTAACCCATTAAGGTCCAGCGTTTCTTTTGCGCTACGTTGACTTTTCGCTCGTGAATTTCAAAAAGAGGTTTTATGATTTTAGTTTCTCTTTTATGATTTAGGCGACAGATAATATGCACAATGTAGAACAGTTATGCCGACAAAACCTTTTCCTCTACAATATAACAAATGATGTCAAACATGAAGTATGGTGTATGACATCCTTAACATGATGTATGGTACATGCTCGTATATTTTTTCTACCAAAAACAGTACATTTATTAAAAAAAAAAACAGTAAATTTCGCAGTACAAATTTTATTCAATAAAAAAAAAAAAGTGAAAATGATATTTTATACAGAAAATGTAAAGGAACTTTTTTTTTATTGCGTCTAGTGGTAACGTGGATATTGCTCGTCATATCAAAATAATAAAAAAAAAAAACATAAAATTGCTTAAAGTGGTGCTTGTACCAGCAAATCTTTGAAATCATATCTGAATTCATCATTTTTAAATTAACTGACACTTTACCTATTGTCTCTAAATGAATATCCGAATCCAATTGAAAATATGTTGCTAAAGATGTGCTGGTAGAAGCACCACTTAAGCAAGTTGATGTTTTTTTGTTTAGATATGGCGAGCTAAAGGGTGATTTTTTAAGAGCTTGATAACTTTTTTTTTAAAAAAAACGCATAAAATTTGCAAAATCTCATCGGTTCTTTATTTGAAACGTTAGATTGGTCCATGACATTTACTTTTTGAAGATAATTTCATTTAAATGTTGACCGCGGCTGCGTCTTAGGTGGTCCATTCGGAAAGTCCAATTTTGGGCAACTTTTTCGAGCATTTCGGCCGTAATAGCCCGAATTTCTTCGGAAATGTTGTCTTCCAAAGCTGGATAGTTGCTGGCTTATTTCTGTAGACTTTAGACTTGACGTAGCCCCACAAAAAATAGTCTAAAGGCGTCAAATCGCATGATCTTGGTGGCCAACTTACCGGTCCATTTCTTGAGATTAATTGTTCTCCGAAGTTTTCCCTCAAAATGGCCATAGAATCGCGAGCTGTGTGGCATGTAGCGCCATCTTGTTGAAACCACATGTCAACCAAGTTCAGTTCTTCCATTTTTGGCAACAAAAAGTTTGTTAGCATCGAACGATAGCGATCGCCATTCACCGTAACGTTGCGTCCAACAGCATCTTTGAAAAAATACGGTCCAATGATTCCACCAGCGTACAAACCACACCAAACAGTGCATTTTTCGGGATGCATGGCCAGTTCTTGAACGGCTTCTGGTTGCTCTTCACTCCAAATGCGGCAATTTTGCTTATTTACGTAGCCATTCAACCAGAAATGAGCCTCATCGCTGAACAAAATTTGCTTTCAAAATTGGACTTTCCGAATGGACCACCTAAGACGCAGCCGCGGTCAACATTTAAATGAAATTATCTTCAAAAAGTAAATGTCATGGACCAATCTAACGTTTCAAATAGAGAACCGATGAGATTTTGCAAATTTTATGCGTTTTTTTAAAAAAAAAAGTTATCAAGCTCTTAAAAAATCACCCTTTATATTCACGTTACTACCAGACAGAATGAACAATTTCGTTTGCATTTTCTATATAAACCATCATTTTGAATTTTTGTATTTTTTAGACATGGAATTTTTTCCTGAAATTTATTCAAGTCTGTTTAATGTGTTGACTGGTTCATTTTATATTTTTTTAAATTAACAACCAAAAGTAAAATCGAAGTGGCGCGCTCTGAACAGGCATGCATAATGACAGAACAGTAATCGAGTGAGAAAGAAGGAGACATATAAATAAATATATAAAAAATTCTAAATTTTCTTTGGTTGCCATTATTATTTCGCTGTTTGCCTTTGAAAATGGATTCACACTCTTTACGGGTTGCCATTGTTGTCTGACGCTTTGGTACGCAGTTTTTTAATTCTAAGAAACAGTACAATACTACGAAAAAGAGTACAGATACGAGCATTGTGTATGGTGTATCACATTTTTAGCATGATGTATGTTGTGTCACATCCTTAACATTAGCAGTTGAAATGCCAGATTATGAAAATTTACTGATTTCACAAGATTTGCGAGATTATTCAAAATGTTCGTTCATCCCAAATCCTAAAACTTTCGATCGTATAATTTACTATCTGCTATTTGCGAAGCTTCATGAAGGCCACTGATATAGTGAAATATAGTGAAAGCAGTTTTAAAATGTATAGAAAAAAAGTGTTGGAGTGTAAAAGAAGTAGAAGATATTCTTAAAAATTCTGGCGATTAAGACAAAAATTGGCCAAAAATATGTTACGTAATTTATGAACAGCCCCTTAGCCTTTGTTCGGAAATCAAATTGTTATAAAAAATATCTGGGGACGATTAAAGCGGATACTGAAATAAATCGTCATTGGGCGACCAATACCGCGTATCAGCCACTTGCAATACAGCGTATTTTGCAAAAAGGCCAAAATTGAAATTTGGTTATTATTTCAATTTAATTTAACTAATAAAGGGCGGATTTTCCATTAAATGCTGATTTTAGCTTAGTCGAAAATAAATTTAATAGTTTAAATGAAAGCAGTTTTTCTGCACTCCCGTAGAATTTTACTATCACTGTGTGTGTGTGTGTGCATGTAGCGGATAAGCGGTATTGCACGCCCAACGACGCACATTTGGCTCATACAAATTTGGAAATTAATAGAAGGAGTGCTCCCATGATAATAAAATTTTGTATGCTAAGTAAATTTAAGCTATCTAAGAAAAATCTAAAAAATGGTTGAAATCAGTCAGTATTTAGAGGTGTCTCCCCTGGACTTATGTTGAATTTTTACATAATTTTGTATAGGAGGTAGGCACAAAAGTTGACTGATCTTTACAGAACTTGGCCAGAAAGCTTAGAATAAAATGCAATAAACGTATACTTAAAATGGTTGAAATCGATTAGTTTTTTAGGGGTACCTCCCTTGAACCTTTATTAATTTTTACATGAATTTGTATGGGAGCTACATACAAAAGTTGGCCGATTTAAGCGAAACATGGTCAGAAGTTCCGAAAAAAAGATTAATAGATGTGTACTATGTGTAATAACGATAAACGGAAACAATACAAAACAAAAATAAGCAGTAACTCAATAAAAAAGTGTGAAAAAGTGAAAAGGTGTATGTCATTAAATCCCTTGATGATCTTAAACATCTTACCTAATTCATCATGTCTGTTAATCATTTAGATACGAACACATACCTTTTTAATATCCCATTTGCTCATTGTAGAAGAACTTGCATTGCTTACAACAATGTAAAAAGTACTGGTTTGTATGTAATTCAACAAAATATCCGCCGCATGCGAAAAAATTTTCATAACTTTATTGTGCATTTAAATTCTTTTACTAATAAGCCCGATTTGATCTTTTTAACTGAAACGTGGATTTATGACGAAGAAATCACCCTGTATGATATTACAGACTATCAACTTCTTGCAAACTGCAATCAGCAGTATGCAGCAGATGGTGTTGCTGCTTTTGTCTCAAAAGATATTAATTGCAATTTCTTGAATTATAATACTAATAGTTTTGATGGTCTAAAGATTGATTGTGTACTAGATCCATTCACAGATTTCATACAGGTTCTGCAACATTTATTAATGATTTAGATCAGATTATATCAGCCATTAGTGCTGATAATTTAATTTTGCTAGGTGATTTTAACATTAATATTCTTCAGAGTTCCACCTTATGTGATAATTATTTAATGTTGTTGTCCTTTTTTGGTCTTGAATTCTGTATAATTGTACCGACCCGTGTGTCAAATTTGTCTCAAACAAGTATCGATCACATTTTTGTTCGGCTTCGTCGATGTAGTGATATTACTATTAGTAGTTGTGTTTCAGATATTAATATTTCTGACCATAATTTAACTTGCCGTTATTTTGATAAAATTCAAATAGTTAGAACCAATAATTCGTCAATCAATTTTTCTATTTTTAAAACTGATTACAGGGCCTTAAATAATATTCTCTTAGCTGAAACTTGAGAACCAGTTTATAATGAACCTGATCCGTCCCTTGCATTTGATCACTTTATAAACATTTTAACGGAACATACAAAAAATTGCTCTATGAGTAACGCAAAAGTTCGAAAAACGAATTGCTAAGCAAGATTTACCTAAAAAATTCTCTTCATAAAAAAATTAAGAAATGCAAACATATAATTAGAGATACAACATCTTGCAAAAATAATTATTATTTAAATGAATTTTTTAAAGTTAAGGGTGATCTTAAAAAAGAATGGAGTCTGGTCAACAACATTTTAAATAAGACACATGACAAAGAAGATATTATTTGCCTTAAAACAGACAACTTAACTATCTCCAATCATAATGAAATAGCTAATGAATGTAATAAGTATTTTTCTAGTATCGGAACTGTAATTGTCTTCACCCATGGGCTCAATAACACTCTGTGTAATTGTATAATAAATGAATACAATAATCCGTCCAGTATATTTATAGAGCCAGCATCTTCGTTTGAAGTTTTTAAAATTATAATGTCTCTTAAAAATTCAAATTCCACTACAGAAAATAGCTTTTCTTCAAATTTTATCAAAAATATTTTTTTTAATGTATCGGACAAAAGCTTGGATTGGGGTATCTTTCCTGAAGCACTTAAATCCGCTGAAGTTATTCCTTTATTAAAAAAAGGTGATAAAAATATTTTGAATAATTATAGACCTATGTATATCTATTCTACCTTCTTTTTCAAAAGTTTTTGAAAAAGCAGTAAAAACTAGAATGATTAATTTCTTAAATAAGATACATTTTTTCAATAACTGTCAATTTGGATTCAGGCAAGGATTGTGAACAGGTAGGGATGGTCTCCTCAAATTTTGTACGAACATCTTTAATTCCATAAACAAAAAAAAGTATCTGTTGCACTATTTATAGAAATAACAAAAGTATTTGATACAGTTGATCATGACATATTACTAAGGAAATTGGAAAAAAGTGGTTTTAGAAGCAATATTTATAATTGGCTTACCTCATATCTTTCTAACAGAATGCGGAGAGTTAAAGTGAAAAACCACTTCAGTAGTTTCATTAATATTAATAAAGGTGTCCCACAGGGATCGGTACTAGGTACAATTTTGTTTTTAATAAATTGTATATTAATTCGTTATGTTATGTTCGTTATTCGTTCTATGAGAAGAATATACATAAGTAGTAATTCTGATGCTTTTGAAGACGATATGGCTTCAATCTATGTGATGAAGCAACTTTTTTACAACTAGTTGGCAGCGCGTTCCTATAAGTTTTATGCAACACAGCTTGCTGCAATTTGTATCAGCGACTTGTGTCCTGACAATTTAAAACAATTGTGTGGTACTTCAAATTGAGAAAAGTATCAATTAAACTCAGAAAAATTGTGTTTTTTTTTTTATTTTGAATACAGGAAGTAGCAATGAGCGAGCAGTTAACAAATTTTTATTTGTCATAGAAGAAGTAAATAAATATCGCTGCTTATTTAATTATAAACTGTAATGAAAGATCAATGTTGCGTTGTGCGTGACTTGCTCATCTGAAAGCATTGGTTGCAATAATGTTTGGAATTGCAGTGGCTTGCAACTTTTTAAGCAATTGTGTTACAGTTGGGTTACTTTTCCATTTCTCCGTGTGGAAAAGGCCTAACTATATCTATTAATCATGATCTTGGAGTGCTTAGACACTGGTTTACAACGCATAAGTTGGTTTTAAGTGAGAAAACAAAAATTATGCTTTATAAAGGGTGATTTTTTAAGAGCTTGATAACTTTTTTTTTAAAAAAAACGCATACAATTTGCAAAATCTCATCGGTTCTTTATTTGAAACGTTAGATTGGTCCATGACATTTACTTTTTGAAGATAATTTCATTTAAATGTTGACCGCGGCTGCGTCTTAGGTGGTCCATTCGAAAAGTCCAATTTTGGGCAACTTTTTCGAGCATTTCGGCCGGAATAGCCCGAATTTCTTCGGAAATGTTGTCTTCCAAAGCTGGAATAGTTGCTGGCTTATTTCTGTAGACTTTAGACTTGACGTAGCCCCACAAAAAATAGTCTAAAGGCGTCAAATCGCATGATCTTGGTGGCCAACTTACCGGTCCATTTCTTGAGATTAATTGTTCTCCGAAGTTTTCCCTCAAAATGGCCATAGAATCGCGAGCTGTGTGGCATGTAGCGCCATCTTGTTGAAACCACATGTCAACCAAGTTCAGTTCTTCCATTTTTGGCAACAAAAAGTTTGTTAGCTATTCCGGCCGAAATGCTCGAAAAAGTTGCCCAAAATTGGACTTTCCGAATGGACCACCTAAGACGCAGCCGCGGTCAACATTTAAATGAAATTATCTTCAAAAAGTAAATGTCATGGACCAATCTAACGTTTCAAATAAAGAACCGATGAGATTTTGCAAATTTTATGCGTTTTTTTAAAAAAAAAGTTATCAAGCTCTTAAAAAATCACCCTTTAATACAGCTGGCAAAGACTTAAATATAGAAAATATTAATTATCATAGTGTGAATTGTGCAAAATACTTAATTGGAAGCGACATTTGTACTTCGTCAAACCATTATCATACCTATGTCGATTCTAATTCTTGTTACTTGGACTGTTTTTCTAATTCATGTGCTAATTCTTTTAAATGATGCTGGTTTGATCACACCACAGCACTAAAAAAATATTTGATGGTTGTTACAAGGCAGTTTTATTATTTAAGGCAATCTTGCTAAAGCTTTTAACCAACATCTACTTTAGACTTTTTCACTCTAAGCTTGAGTATGGCTTGACATGTTGGGGTAGTACACATAAAAACAAAATCTTGCCATCACTTACTGCCCAAAAACACTGGGCAGTCTGAGCAACCTATTGATAGAAGTTATTTGAATTATGAGTTAAGGTCACCTAATCGCAATTTTTCGTCAATCTCACCACATAGCCTGCACCACTTTCTGCGGTTCTATTTTTCGACTACCCCTAGATTGTTTAACAATCTACCTTATGACATCAAGCGCAGACGCATTAAATCTCGTTTCCTTACAGATGTAAAATCTTGGCTATTTTACTTAAGCTACTGCAATATAAATGTTATGCTTTATGTTACGCAAGTGTAATAATTAAAAACTTCCACTTTAACCATCCATTACAAGTCATTGAACATGCTCTTTTTCATTCCATTTTTAATTTTTGTTTCGTTATAGCTATATTCTCAGATTCATTTATTTTTTTATTTTTATTATAAAAAACATTTTCATTCCTATATATTAATGTATACTCATTATTATCAACTATGAATTTTAATCATTTATGGGTAACTATTCGTCAGAATTAATTTTGTAACTTTTGATATTTTATAAATTTAATGAATTTAATTTTGTTATTGTAAAAATTAACGTTTTTTTGCTGCATTTCTAAGAGACCCCATGAACTTTCTTTTTTAAATATTATTATAGATTTTTAAGAAATATTTAAATTATATTATATCTTTGTACTTACTAGACTTAAGCCAAGGATTAATGATTAATAAATTTCAATTCAATCCAAAAAAAGGTGTTTTCGCCTTCACTTACATATATAGAGTTGGAGTTGCGTTTGGAATATCAAGCAATTTCTTTATTTAGAGGTATATTCAAAATCGATTTTTGCAAAATGACGGAACAATCTTTCGGAACTTTATCTTTCCACATTTTTTAAGATAAAAGCTTAAGGCTACCAATTAAAAATAAAACCACTGTTAATAATATTCGTAATAATATTCGATTGTATCTTGGACTCATATGCTGAGTGCGTTAGGGATCATAACTTATGGATTTTTTATGAGTTGTGTTGGTTTCTAGTGCACAAATGAAGGCAAGTTTGATCTAAGGCTTCCAGAAGGATATGGCCAGCATATATTTTTTGACACTAGGGTGAACCTCTAAAATTTTTTTTTTGTGGAGGTCGCTGAGTTTAAATCTGATGTCAACTTAAAATTTTTTTTTTTAACACTAGGGTAGATTCCCAAAAATGTTTTTGTTTTAAAAATTGTATACTTGTGTGCTGGCAGTATTAGTTAAAAAAAAATTTATTTGACACTGCGGTGGACCATTATAAATTTTTTTTTAAATTTAGACATGTAATGGGTGGACCCCTATATTTAAAAAATTAATTTAGGAGTCCAGCCAAGAGTTAAAGAAAAACATAGATACAAAAAAACCGTATTCATTTTTCATCGAAATATTCTTAAACAAATAAAATAGAATTACTTTAACAATTTTAATTAATTAATATTACATTAAACGGAACTTCAATACGAATCGATCGCAGTATTCAGCCGATTTAAAACTTGCTTCGTCAAGCCAGTAAGCATGCAAAACTCTTATTTCTCAGAAGTACACACTACGCAGCTGTAATATTTATACTTTTCTTGACAAGGCATTTTTTTTACACAATGAGCCAATAAACTTATCAGTCTTACTGACCAATATAAAATTGTTTTCATTGGGTATAAGGTATGCTAACGGGATTGCATTTATACTATATTTCGCACTATACTTCTCGAACTTTGACATCAGATTCAAAATCAGTGGTCCATTACAAAAAGCACATTTATAGGGTTCACTCTAGTGTCAAACAAAATGTATGTACCTCTGACAATAGAATCGAAATCAGCGACTTCCGATACTGCAAGCACATGTTGAAAGTGGGTATACATTTTTTGGGTCCATCCTCTTGTTAAACAAAATTCTTTGAGTTCTGACATCAAATTTTAAATCAGCGACACCTAATACTTCAAGCACATGTACAAAAAGTGTTAAAAAAAACATTTTTGGGTCCACCCTTGAGTCACTTAAAATTTTTTTGGAACAAGTCTAGTTTAATAAATACGCCTAAATTTCAGAAAGTTGTTTGGTACAAGGCATGGCAGAAATATAATTGTATCATTCGTACAAGGTAGCATTTTTACGTAGATTACAATGGTATTGAAAAAAAAAATGCCACTATCACCCCTGTGGCCCACGTAACCCCTTGCAATTCAGCGGGTTCATTAAAGTAGACTTAAGCCTTTTTTTTTTTTAATTCTGACATTCGATTTTAACAGCGACCTCATGCCAGCACATGTCTTAAGCGAAAAACCATATTTTTATTGACCTCCTAGTGCCCATTCTTGAGTGACCGTTCTAGATCGATTAAAATACAATTGTTTTCATGATTCGTTCGGTGAAACATCCGTTCGCTCAGTATGTTTAAAGATTGCCCACTTTTAACAATTGTTCAAATTGATTTTTTTTTTCAAACGATTATTGTCGAACGTTCGTTGACATTGTTGTTGTTTTTGAAAAATCGTTGCTTTCAGTTTCTCATAAGAAGTATTTTTAAAATAAAATTCAATCGAAATATTTTTAAAAATAAGAAGTATTGTATTTTAATACTTTGCGAACGTATTTTTTCGCACCCTGCTTTTTCCTATTCACCAAACTCGAATTGTCGCTTCGTTGAAAACATTTTGAGACGATTGAAGGCACCAAGGAGAATTCGCAGAGGGAGCTAAAACCATTTCGAAATCGGCCTACCAAAAATGCTTTCAAGAATGGAAAAACCGTTGGCATATGTGTATCGCCTCCGATGGGGTTAATTTTGATGGTGATAAAATAAAAATTAAATAATAATTAGCCTTTGTTGTTTAATTTGCACAGTACGGTTCAATTTTGAACAGAAGGTATGTTGTAAAGAATAGGTTTTTCTGATTTTTTCCATTATAAGTAAGCATAAGATAAGTAATTGTTAAAATTTTGCTTGCAATTTTGATTTATAGTGGTAGTATGAGGGGTGTAAAATTGGTTGTGTCAGGCCAGAATTACGTCCACCTCTCATACAAAGTTATTTTTTTTGCACATCACTTCCGGTGCGCTGACACCAATTTTATGCACATCATGCAACCACTATAAGCTGAAAATACAACCAAAATTTCAATCACTTCACTGATAAGGGAGAAACTGAGAAAAACCTTTCACTTAAAACATACTACTTTAAAACATGTTGTGAATTGCCTAATTGCTTTGATGAGTGAAATTGATCAGTACATATGATTGAAAAATTTTCATCGAATTGTTTTTAAACGATTTCATAGCCAAAACAGTTCAATTCATGATTGTGGAAATAAGCTTCATGTCAGTCTGAGCATTTTAAATAAAATACATTGAGTATTAAAAAAAGCCTTTGCTTTTACTTTACAGTTAAATATTTTTTTCTTTAGTTTCTATAAAAACTCGAAGCCATACAAATTCATACATAGCACAGCATTTCTATTTGCTACAACTTGAATTAAAGCAAACATTTTTCAACTGAATACTGTGCTGGTTACCTTTTTTTTTTTGCCAAAATTTTCATAATATCTAGCAGCTTAATGTGTGCTGTCAGCTGGCTGTTTTTCCCGCTGATTGTGACGTGTACGCTTTTTTTGTCTAACCCATGAATAAAAAACGCAATTATTTGCATTCATTTGTTTTTTTTATGATATTTTTATTAAAATTTATGTTTCTTTTATCTTAAATAATTGCCACAGGCTTTATTTAAGCACGTTTATTTTTTTTCTACTTTTTATAAATTCAGTTAATATTTGACATTTTCATTTATGGAATTTACAAAATACGAATTAAGGTAAACATGTTCTGTTTTTTCTTTACATAAGCTACTTATAGCGTTTTAAGCTTAAGTTGACATTAACCAAGTTTTTATGTTAAAAATGTTACTTTTATAATTTAGATTTCGACACAATGCTTTGTTTACGAGTTGCCAACTAGCTACATTTAATATAGATAATATAAATAAATATCTACAGTTTTAATAATGTCATATTTTGTTTCATTTTTTGAAGACTTGTGGGCATTACATCTACAAAGATTTTAGAGTTTCATATATTAAAATGTTTTGCTTATGTTTATTTATTTAAGGTTTCTTAAACAACACATTTTTACAACATACAGTCTAATATTTTATATGTTCATATTTATAATATTAACTAATTTACTTAAATGTAGCGACATATAAGCTGTGTGTTTTTTCACTCATTTTAGTTTTTTGTTTTCATTTGTTTTATCAAAAAGCAATTCAATAAAATATTTTTTTATTTAGCTACTTATTGTAAAATACTTTTTTGACTATTCTCTTAGAGTTTGTATACAGTCAGAATGTTAATTTATAAAATAGCAAAATATATTTAAATGAAGTTTTTAGCAATTCTTAAAAAAATTAATTTTCAAGAATTACATTTAGAGCTTTATGCCAAGTAATTTCATGAAGCAACAGGTTGCCACAACAACAATGTTCTTTACCGAACAACCACCAGCAGACTAGACAGCTGTTTCGTTGGTCGCTACACCAACTCATCAGTAATCTTCTGTGGGTTATGCAGTCCCTTAACTTTGAAAATCTTATAAGCACACCTTCTGATAAAACCAAAGCGGAATTGCAGTTGTGTGCTTCAAATTTAAAAAGCAATGTTTTTCTACTTTTTAGCACAAAGCAAAGGTTCAAAAAATTGACTACATTAATTCTGCAAAGACTTGTTGTTGCGCTCTTTGTTTACTTCTTTTCACGATTCCATTCTTTGGCACCAACAATTCGTTGATATTAAACCATAGAAGGCGTGAGAAGTTTTATTGAAAAAAAGATGACTCATCTTATTTTCTGAGGTCGGGCTCGTACCAGTTTATACATGAAAAATAAATTTTTAAGAATTGGAAAAAAATAAATATAAATTAAAAATGCCGCAATTTATTTTTCATATTTAAATGAAATTTTTCCAAAATTTCATATTTTCATATTTTAATGAATAGTTTAAGCTAGTTCAATTGCATTTCTTCTTATTTTCCATTTCTTCTTATATCTGTAGATGGTAAAATATAACAATAACTTTAGCTTTGTATACATACATAGTAATTTTAACAGAAAAATTCCAATGAAATTCAACAGAAAATTGAAATGAGAGATAAAAAAAAGATTTAAACCAAAAATTGCGAAATAAATAAATTTATTTGATTTTTTTGAAACAATTCGAGCTTTGCTATCAGTAGGAAGTTGAAACAAAATATAAGTTAAAATTTATAAATAAATTAAATTTTATCTACGAGTCTTCTTGTTATTATGTTGTAGCTGTGTTTTTTTTTGTGTCTTATTTTTGTCTTAACGAGTTGTAAAAAACGACCGCTTATTGTACGAAAAGAGGCCCACCTGTTGCAGAAAGTTTTTTCAATTGAATTAATTTTTCTGTTCGGCCGTCACCTCTCTGCATACAATGGCAAACCTCAGAGAGTAAAAATTGCCATGAAAAGCTTCTTGAGAACATAAGCCGTTTGGAGTCGGCATACAACTTTTAGGTCCAGTTCTCGATCATTTGTGTTCAGACATTTCACAACACACACAGCACAATTGATCATAAGAAGCTCGGTCAAAGGAGTTTCCAGGGCTGAAAGGGCCATTTCGTTTTTTTTTTTTTTTCATAACGTGCATGAGTCTCGATTGTACCTTTACATATAAAAAGAAAATTGTGAAATTTTCAGGGAAAAATATTGATATTTAAACGTGCCTATAGCCTATTTAAACGTACCTATTTATTGAAAAGTTGCTTATCCAAAAAAATCCCAATTTAAGTTTTTTTAAGGTAACATTTTTTCAAAACTGGTACGCACTTCGTTTTTTGTTTCAATTTTCTTTAAAATGAGTTATCAAATATGAAAATCAGACTTAAATTATCAAAGTTTATGATTTGTTTTTATTTTCTGTGTTCGATATGCCAGAAAAGGGCACTTTAGGGATTTTTGAAAAAAAGTCCAGTTTCAGTAGCTATTTCCTATCCTATTTTTGGTTTTTTGAATTTTTTGCACAAAATAGCTCATAACTATTTCTAGTTCATTTTTGGATTGATTTTTTAAAATTTGTGTTTTTGGGTTTTTGGGAATTTTCTTCATAAAAATACTCAAACTCGAAAATTCCCAAAAGGCATACTTCTAGCAAAAAATTTCATAATGACGAAATTATTAAACGTTATCGCACCATTTTTCGTATCTGTATTACGTATACCATGGTTTCAAATAATATTTCATTTCATGGCATTTTACTGAATTTTTTTAAAATTTGGAATTTTGCGATTTTTTTAATACAACAAGAAGAAAATTAGTTTTTTCTTAAAAGTAAAAAATCATAACGTTGGTAATTTAAGTCCAATTTTCATGTGTGATAACTAGACAGCGCAATTATATGTAAAATTCATTTCAAGTCTGATTAAGGGGTTACATGACATTGGCAGTTTTTTGAAATAATTTTTTTAATAATTTTGTATTTTAGTAAATAACTAAATATATATAAATAACTAAATAACAACTTTAACTTTGAAGTAGTCAAGGAGTTCGTTTACCTTGGCACCGCCATTAATACCAAAAACGAAATCAGTCTGGAGATAAAGCGAAGAACAATAATTGCTAATAGGTGCTACTACGGGCTCAGTAAGCAACTAAGTTCCAGAGCCCTCTCTCGATCGACAAAACTAACACTCTACAAGACACTCGTTCTACCTGTGCTGCTTTATGGCGCTGAGGCATGGGTAGTTTCGCAAACTGACGCAGCCGCTCTGGGGGTGTTCGAGAGAAAAGTTCTTCGCAAAATCTTCGGTCCTGTTCGAGTCGGCAATGACTATCGCATCCGAATGAACCACGAGCTGTACGGGTTGTCCATATTCGAAGCGCTCATTTTATTTTTAAATAAATCAAAGAAACCACAATTTTTCGTCTGTTCGTTATGAATATCATTTAATTGGGTTCAAGTAGATTTGCTTACATTATTTCTTGAATATGATATCTCGTAAATGGTCGCCATTGGCCTCTACGACATATTGTGCCCGTTTTGCAGCATTTTCCATGGTTTTCTTCATCATTTCGATGGGAATGGCGGTTATTTCTTGACGGATGTTGGTTTTCAGCTCTTCTAGGGTCTTTGGCTTGTTGACGTAAACCTTTGATTTCAAATAACCCCACAAAAAGAAGTCTGGAGGCGTTAAATCTGGTGATCTTGTCGGCCAATCGAAATCACCATTTTTTGACATCAAACGGCCAGGGAACAATTGCTTCAAAAAATCGATTGTAGTGCGGCTTGTGTGTGGTGGCGCGCCGTCTTGTTGAAACCAGTAGTGCCTGATACGCTTCCGACGAACGATTGGCATGAAAAAATTGTTTATCATATCGCGATAACGCTCCTGATTGGCAGTAACTCTGTGGCCATTATCATCTTCGAAAAATAACGGCCCAATGAGCATTTTAGCACAAACGCCGCACCAAACAGTGACTTTTGCATCGTAAAGAGGTACCTCTTGAATCTCTTGTGGATTTTCAGTTTCATACAAACGATAAATTGTTTTCTTGGAAGGCGCACTTTTCACTTTATTAATTTTTTTGAAAGCACGTTGAGTTTTCACTATTGACTTGTTTTGTTGAATGTAAATTTCAACAATTTTAGAGCGTTCGCGTGGCGTGTACTGTTCGATTGTAAGCATTTGCTTGGAATGACGCTTCAAACGCGGTATGTCATTAGTCGATTTGGCATCACTGCGGAAAGTTACAGTGTTGCCAGATGGGCGCTTCGAATATGGACAACCCTGTATGAGCTCTACGATGACATTGACGTAGTTCGGCGTATAACTGTGCAGCGACTCAGCCTGGCGAGAGCTGATGAGGTCGGCCGAAACCCGGACACGGGTTGTTACGACAACCTAAGTAAGTAAGTAAGTAAGTAAGTATTTTAGTAAATATTCTTAAGATTCTAAGAAAACAAATTTCAAATTCAAATTTTTACGATTTCAAAAGTTAGAGCCGGATTAGTGAGAGCGCATTTTTAATTTTAGCGATACCTACGTACGGCAGCTGGTATCTACTTGTTTTACTTGCTACTTTTTTGGTGGTTGTTATTTTGTACCTACTTGAAGGGTGAAGCCCGAATTGCTAAACGATTGCAAAAAACTATAAG
Organism: Coremacera marginata; assembly: GCA_914767935.1. Lineage (NCBI taxonomy): Eukaryota > Metazoa > Arthropoda > Insecta > Diptera > Sciomyzidae > Coremacera > Coremacera marginata. The sequence continues at coordinate 42,738,186 of OU612044.1, read as the reverse complement.
AAACAGCACAACACAAGATAACGAAGGCATACAGTACGAAGCAGGCATGGCAGATTGAAGGTAACCTTTTATTTCTTTGTTCACAAACTTTGAGCGCGTTTATCTCGAAACCATGTTTTTCGTACTGGTTGCGGCAAAAAAACACAGCTGCATCATTAGACACACGAGAGAAGGATAGATTTGATAATTTAATGTTTTTTTTTTGTAATAAAACCACATTTAAATTCAAAAATAACATGAAGTAAATAAAAAAACACACGTTAATATTCACATCATTAACAAAAAGAAAAGAAACAAAATTTCTCTACCCGTCGTGTGGAATCGAACCTGGAACTTTTAGTGCCAGTCCATCGCTCTACCCACTGACCCAAGCAGCCTAGCTACTACTTCCTGACGTAGCTGCAGCTATGTTAACAGATGCTGCATTAACAGATGCAGTATGTCGCAGTATTCTGTTGATAGCCATACAAAAAAAATCTTTTAATAGATTATTGTGTTATGCTGCAGCATAGCTTCAGTTGTAATTAATATTGAATAAATCACTCCGCGTAACGAAAGAATTTTGTTCAGTGAGTAGTGTATTGACTTCATACACAGTGATATCGTTGGTGATATGATTTGTGTAGGTTCGAATCTCAACGGCATGCGAAGGTAAGTAAAATTTTTCATAATAAACACAAGTAGATCACTTTTAAATGCAGATTCTCCGAGAATTTCGGGGTGGGGGAAGAGGATTTCAACCCCCTCTGAATTTTGTATTTTGTTTTTGTATTTATTTGAAAAAGTATGTTGACATTTAAGACTTATTCTTTTATATGCCTCACTTACAGAATAGATAACAACTAATATTATAACATTTTTTTTAAACTTATCTTTAAAATTAATTATCATCACAAAGTATTTAAATGTTTGATATAACTATAATTTGGGTTTCCAGGCACTGGAATATTTATTGTAATGAAAAGGCGGACAAAATGGACAGGTTAGGCTCTTCCCTTGAAGGTTCAAGAGCGGAACCAGTTTAATTTCCATTTCCAACACTTTTTCACTACCTTGACATATCTAATCGCAGATGGAGTAATTTTGCAACATGTTCAACAACATGAAAAAATGTGGCCCTCATACAACCAAGACAAAACTCGCGAATTGCAATCAAAATCCCGAACTGATATAGCAAGAGTCTTGGCAGTCAGCACGGGGCACTGCTGCATTGGCGTGCACGCAGAAAGAATCCGAATTCCCTTCAACCACAACTCTCGCAACTGCAACGATTCTAGTGAAAGGGAAATTTTGCGCCCCATTTTCTATGCGAATTGGTAAGAAGTAGATTACACACACGAGGGAAATCCTTCCTCGACAACCTAGAGGGGCTTTCAACATTAAAAATCAACTAACTCCTTAAATTCCTAAACAGAACTGGATGGTTATAACAAATACGCAAAGAATATGGGAATGTGGCACCAAAACAGCTCAACTGAGCTAATTGGATACTGCCTGCAGCAGAATCATCACTCAAACAAATCAACCAACCAACCATACGTATGTAAGCCTAAATTGATTTTGTTTTGTAGTACAAGAGTCAATTAAGTTCCTCTCAATTAGATCAGAACAGAACCAAATTCTTTGTTTGTTCGGGAACCCAATAATTTTGCTCACTTTTTTTTTTTAAATAAAAATAAAAATTTGTGGAAAGTTTTAATTTTAAAAACAAAAAAAAAAAAACTACACTTCCTGATACAATTAGAAATGAAGCTTAATGAAGTTTAAAAGTATTTTACTATCAAAGCAAAATGCAATATTAAACTATGTCTTTGTAATAAATAAAGCAAGTAAGTAAATATTTGTTTTATCCATTTTAGCATGTAATCAAATAGAATAACATTCCACATGCAATAAAAACATTGAATTCAAATTAAAAATAGTAAATTTCAAATCTTAAAATAGTTGCTAACATACCGAGAATGAGGATGTTATATACCTATATTAAAATAACAAGGATTCCAATATAACAGAAATTATTTTTATTGGAAAACCACATAATGTAAACATTATATCATAGTATGTTTTTGGTGGTAATATGTGTGTGTGTAAGTATGTGCGAAATTATATACAGTCAAATAATCATAAATTTTGCAACACTAATATTCTACACCTGATGTAATAAACTGGCCAGGTATTATAAAAATATTAATGCTTCAGCTTTTTGAGACTTAAAGCTGATTTGTGCGAAGTAAAATGTGGAAATATTGTGAGATATTGTTGAAATTATCTGAATGAAATAAATCATGGTTTCATCAGTATTTAACTCAGTGTTATAATCTAGAGTTGACTCACTTTATTAATCAATAATAAAAATGTATATATATTGAGCAACAGAATTTGTCTACGAAAAAATTCTACAGAAATATTGTAACATTTTGTAAGCGCCTTTACACCGAGAAAATTGAACGCCTAAAAATCAAAGAAAAAAGTTCTTGTAAAACTGTAACCAAAATATCTTTACCACAATAAAAAGATCGTTGCAAGAATGATATATTCTTTAACTATGCATGGGTGCATCATCGAAACAATAGACTGAAGTTCTTTGAAGCTAAATCAATGAAACAATCTTTGCCGTGAAGATAAAATATTTGCTATAACGACTTAGTTCTTTGTTAACAGGGAACATTGAAAAAAGTATGTAAAATCAACAATTTTTCTTTGTTTTTTGAGAGTTAGCTTTATTGTTTCAAAGACAAAGTCTGTTATTTTAAAAAATGTTTTCATCAAAATCATATTTGTATACGAAGAATAAGAAAATTGTGTGCGAGTGCCAACATTGAATTGTAATTGCAAAAAAACACACGTTAATATTCACACCAGTAAATTTTATTACATTTCATAAACAAAAAGAAAAAACAAAAATGTCTTTGCTCGCCGTGCTAAATAGAACTTGGAATTTTTGGTGCCAGTCTATCGTTCTACACACTGAACGAAACAGCTTTGCTATTGTTTGCTGATTAAGTGCAGTTATGTTAACAGATGATTTTTGATTTAAAGTATATTGTTCTTGGGAATCTAACAATACTTGTGTCTTTGCCGTAACGATGTTTTGTCTTTGGGCACTATCTAACCAATAAAAGGCTTTGTGGCAAAGTGCATTTCTTTGGCTTTACGATTTTTTTCCCTGGGTGTGCTTTTTTATTATACACAACATAATCCTTAAATTCAAGACACATGAACTCCAATGGCAACTTTAAAGTTTAGTTTCAACTAGCTTAAGCTTCTACATTCTCACAATCACATCCACACACACTAAAACCACCTGGCAAATTACACCGACATTAGCCACAGACAAAATATAATTAAAAATTCGCTTTAGCAAATGAACGTTGAATTTAGCTATTTTGAGCTTGGTATAACTTTTAATCGGACTTCGTTGCTATTACTGCCAATTTCATGCCTGGCTGCAGTTGGAAAATAATCTGTAGTAATGTGGTTAGCTTTTTGTAGAATTTATTTTGATTTTTTTTTTCAAACGCTTAATTTAGCTTGGATATTTTGCAAAGAACACAAAAATTTTATTTAAATTTTCCTCTTTTACTGCTTAGCAAACGTTAATTGGTTGCAGTCCCGTGCAATCTGAATGTTTGCTTAATTTGCGCAACTTATAAATTATTTTAATGAAGAAATTAACATTTTGATTAATTTAGTGGATTATTTTAAAAGCACAAAGTGAAATTATTTTTAAAGTATGCTATTATTCGCTCTTATAGGGCCATTCAAAACTAGACATAAATAATAGGTACTAAAGCATGCATGGATTGTTATAAAATCCTATCTTACCAGAGTACATAGAAAGTTTGAAGAAACCCGTGTTTATAAAGGCCTATTTATAAAACTTATTAGCCTTAAACAATAGTTTCGATGTACAGATGATATAAAAAAGGTGATAATTTGTGTCATTAACAATGTGCTAGATCGGTGGTCCCCAACCTTCAATGTCCGTCGGTCCATGGTGGAGTAAAAAAATCTTATTTGTATCGTATCCCTTCCTTGTGTATATATGATTAACCATCAAATATTACAAATATATATGTAACTATATACAGTATTGTTCGAAATCTAAGCAACTTTTCCCATTTTAGTGATAAAAGTACTGTATTTCCATTAAAAAACAATTTATTCGAAATAGTTTCGTTTAGTTTTATTTGATAATGTATCTACCTCCTTACAGTAACAACAAAAATAAAATTCTAATTCGTAGCAATTAATGAAATAACAAAAACAAAAACAATTCAATATTTTACTGTTCAAAACATAAGCAACTTTCAATATTTGGTATGATAGCCATTATGCATTATGACTTCCGCACATCGTTTTGGCATGGATTCTATGTTTTCTAGAACTGTTGTTGTAATTGATTCCGACTCTCCTTGTAAGCAGGTCATTAGCTCAAATTTATTTTTAAGCCGCTTAGTCCCGACTCTGCGCTTCAAAATGCCCAAAGATTTCCTATGGGTTTCAAGTCTGGCGATTGAGGTGGCCAATCCAAGACTTGAACCCCATGAGAAGACAACCAACCTTTGACCAACTTCGATGAGTGTTTCGGATCGTTATCGTGTTGAAACACCCATCGAAGTGGCATTTCCCATTCGGCATATTGAAGCATATGGCTGGCTAAAATGTCCCTGTGCACAAAACGATCCATTTTAAAATGTTTTCGACAAATGGGCCAATTCCTCTCCCTGAAAAGCAGGTCCACATCATTACATTTCCTCTTCCATGCTTTATTGTGCCGTTACAATAACGTGGATCTAGTCTCTTATTTTTGGGTCTTGGAACGTGGCAGATTCCATCTGAATTTAACAGGATAAATTTAGATTCATCGCTAAATAATACAGTTGTCCATTTGTTATGGAGTCCAATTTAGATGAGCTTTTTCGAAAATCAACCTAAGTTTTATAAAAACATTAATATTATTAAAAAAACTTCAACTTTTAAGACAAGCCTCTTTTTTAAATGTTGTGATGTAAGAATAGGTTTCTTAGATGGCTTGAAACTTCTCAAACCATTTTTCAATGAGCGTTTTCGGACAGTGCTCGAACTAATATGAAGTTTAAGCTCTCAAACAACTTTTTTGGAAGAAATAAACGAATCTTTTTTAAACACACGAACAATTTCTCTATCTGTTTGGTGTGAAGTTTTTCGGCGGCGTCCGCCAGAATTGACGCTCTGCACTATTCCAGTAGCTTTATACATTTTAATTAGACGAGAAACTGTTGATTTATTAATGCTAAGTTTATTAGCTATCGAAATTTGTGATTCGCCATTGTTAAAAATTCAATAATTTTTAGTTTGAAGGCTTTCACGTAATGTGAACGTGTCAGATTTACTGATAAATGATACTTAATGTGTAGAAACAACTTAAATGAGATTTTGTCTGTGAAAGCAAATGAGACAAAAATAACTATTTCGCAAATAGTCGTTGTTTGCTTGCTTAGTAACAGTAAAAAATTGCGAAAAGGAAGAAGTTGCTTACATTTTGAACAGCAAAATATTAAATTGATTTTGTTTTTGTTTCCTAATTTATTGTCATGAATGAGAATATTATTTTTGTTATTGCTGTAAGAAAGTAAGTACACAACCAAATAAAACGAATACAGTTTATATTGAACAAATTGATTTTGAAAAAATATACAGGACTTTGATCACTTCAATTGAAATAGTTGCTTAGATTTCGAACAATACTGTTTATATATTAGGGTGTCCCAAAAATGTCGAAGTTGTTTTTTTTTTATGTGGTACCCCCTCGATTTTTTCGAATGATGTTGAAATAAATGTAAGATGATTTGGTGTACCTAGGATCACGGGAACCAGTTCCGACTTGCATCGGTACATGTCAGCACTTGGTGATATGGGAAAAAAGTGCTAATTTTTTCATAAAACCCAAATTACGTTTTGTATAAGTGTAAATTTTGAAATATTGTAGCTGGTTGATAACATTATGATAAAAACATATCAATAATATATTAAAAAAAGATTGATTATTATACAGGGTATCCCGCAATTGAGTGCAACTATTTACGGAGCTGAAAGGTTATATCGAGCTGAGCAAAAAATCGTATGGGAGGGGGGAAGGGTCTATTTTCACATTCTTCGGAGCTATAGGGTTAAATAATATTTCACGACTTTGATTCACGTTATTGCTTCTAGTAGAAAAATTAACCTACATAAAACTTATTTTGTTAGCTCTTTTTAAAGGCAATGACCTTTCCAACGGCTTATCAACAAACCCCACCAACTTAACTGTTACCGAGCTGTGCTCGTGTGAAGATTAAAAAGCAATCGGGTGAAACTACCAAATTTTAACCTTGACTGCAAATTTGTTTTTTAGATCAATTTTGTAATTTTTTCAATTTTCTATTAAATGACATCAAAAATATAAACATATCTTTAAAAATAAAAAAATTGGCTGCACTAAAAAAATTATACTTATTAAAAAATAGTGATAAATAATGACTTTACAATAAGTTATGCATCATTTTTTTCTAATTAGTATAATTTTTCTAGTACAGCCAACTTTTTTATTTTTAAGGATATGTTTATGTTTTTAATGTCATTGAGAAGAAAATTGAATAAATTACAAAATTGATTCTAAAAAAAAATTTCATTTATTACTCAAAATTCTGAGAAATTTGCACTCAAATTTGAAAATTGGTAGTTTAAACCGATTGATTTCATCTTCACACGATCACAGATCGGTGACGGTTAAGTTGGTGGGTTTGTTGATATACCGCTGGAAAGGTGATTGCATTGCCTTTATAATAAGCCATCAAAATAAGTTTTATGTAAGTTAGTTTTTCTGCTAGAAACAATAACGTGAATCAAAGTCGTGAAATATTTATTAACCCTGTAGCTCCTAAGAATGTGAAAATAGACCCCCCCCTCCCATACGATTTTTTGCTCAGCTTGACATAACCTTTCAGCTCCGTAAAGAGTTGCACTCAATTGCGGGACATCCTGTACATTATTAACATTTTAATGCAATGTGTTAACGCAATGTGTGTTAATGCAATGTCGGTTGCATGAAAGAATTATAAGGTAGGTGCAACTCGGAGATAAAAATATGAAAAAGCAAAACATTGGCGTAGGTATAATGTCAGTTTTGACATTTGCCGTTTGCTCGATCAGCCATAGGGATGTATAATTTACTTGTAGCCGTATAAACAGATTGAGTACCCAGATTTTATGTGTTGAAATGTAAAAAAAGTAAGCAAAAACCTACAAATTTAATAAAATTAACAGTGTTTTTTTAGATACATTACAGAATTAATTGTATTTTAGCTTTGAACGAGGCAAATAAAAGGTAACATTTAATATCTTTTCATTCGACTACTTAATTCGTTTGTGCAGTAACCAATTTATTTGTGTCACTATGTACGGCTGCTTTGAACTATCAAAATATATTTTGACAAGGGAAATTGCTGCTGAAAAACATTAAATTAATTCTTTTATAAATAAATCAGCGATTGTTCACTTATTTTATCGTTTAAAGCCACGAGATGATACCGCAGCTTTCAACAGTAACCTCGTTGTTAAGCAAAAGCAGCAGCAGCAGCTGCGCCCCGATAGTAAAATACAAGCAGCCAAAATAAAACTGCCTTAACTACCGTCGGCTGATTTTGACATTATACCTACGCCTTTGTTATTGTTTTATTGTCGGAGAGAGCGTGTCTCAAATGCACCTACCTTATAATTGTATCATGGTCGGTTGGATTCGTGATTGTTCAATACAAAAGAAAAGCTATTCATTTTCTAATATGTTATTTAAACCGCAAATCAATGGTTGACCCCTGGAGCTCATAGTTAGAAATGCGAATTGCATCGTCGATTTTTAATCTTTTATATGTTGTTGCTTGTGACAGTAATTCAAATAAAAAGAGAATCATTTTGGCATAAATTTTTCGAGGAATTCTATAAAATAATTAAAATGTGAAAACAAATTTTATTTTTGCTTCCGGTATCCCTTACAAGATTATATTGAAATTTAAAAAATATTAAATGTAAATATATTATATAGCAGTTATAGCAGTTTTAAAAAAATGTAAGAAAAATTAACAAGAGGAAATAAAAAATTGCATGGAATAAGTTAAAATATCAAAGTAAATATTTTTTTAATTAAAAACAAACAAATCCCAAATGTTTCAACAAGTTAAAAAGTTCTTTAATTTTCTATACTTATTGTTTTGCTTAAATGTGATATTTTTCACATCTTCTTTCATTATTCTTAAAAGTTTTTAATTACATTTATTAATTAATTAATAACATTAAAAACTAGACCAAATTAGTTTTAAACAAATTAGTTTTTTTTTACATAAAACCAAAAAAGTTAAAATAATTTTTATAAAAAAATTGCTTAAATTGTCTTTAATCATTTGTTTTTTTGCTCAAATGCGATTCTTTTCACATCCTCTCTCAATATACTTAAAAGCCTTTAATTACATTTAAAATTAAACCTAACTAGTTTTTATATAAATCACACTTACACTGACACTTTGACGCCTATATTCACCTACAAACATCAGAAATACGCACTTATACACATACGCACATATGATGACCAACATTGCTGGACCAACAAACATTAGTGTCAACAAGGTTGTCAAACTGTATTTGCACAGGCCTGACAGCTTAAAACCACCTACTTTCGATACTCAGCCATGCGCGTGGCAGAAATACTTGGCGGTGGACTGTGACAAGCTGCGCGTACAGTTGTTGTTGTTGTTGCTGGTATTTTAATGTTGCTAAGCAACGCAATTTGAGTTTTGACATTTCCGCCACTGTTGTTGGTGTTGGTGTTCGCTGTTGTGGCATCGGCGGTATATGTGTCTGCATTAATATTGCTGAAACGCTTTATTTGGCTATTTGCTAAAATGACATCCTCTGCGTACTATATATCCGGAATGCTACGCCCGGTTGTCCCTATTTTAGAGGATTCGGTGTCAGCACCACAACCAGCACATTTATTTTTCGCACAACTTGGGTCGTGATGATAGAAATGTTCGCACAACTTGGGCTCCGAGTTGGAGAATTTATTGAGATCGCTGTCAATTCGCGTATTGGTGGTGTTGCTGTTATTGTTGCTACAACCGGCAATGTTGCAGCCTTCTTGTTCACAGGCTACATGCTCCGATATGCTTGAATTTAGATCGCTGTTCTTGCTAAACGAAGTTGTCATTGTTGTTGCTGCACCGCCACTGTTGTCGCCAGCATGTTGATGATGTTGTTGAGCATGTTGATGCTGCAGTTGGTGCTGCTGCTGTTGTTGTTGTTGATGGTAATGATGATGATGATGATGATGTGGAAATGTTTTCTGTAAGGCATGTAAGCTGCCTGAGCTCACTGTGCGCTCGAGTATTTCACCCCAGTACTTTTCGGAGAGTCCCTCGATATCTGGTCGCACGGTGCTGTAGCCGCCGCCATGCTGATGATGGCTATGCCCATGATGACCGCGTATATGTTGTGATGCACTGCGGCTGAGACTGTTTGTGCGTGCTCGAGCACAAATACCCAGCACGGAGCCACCGATGCTGCTGCCACCGCCACCGTGCGGTGGACGGGATGTGGGAGGTTCCGGTGGCATCGGTAGTGAAGTGATGTCGCAGTCTGAGCTAAGATGACAACAAGTTGATTTCTGCTCATCGGGTGGTTCGTCGGTGGGGAAGCACTGTGAAAGGTGGAGAAAATAAGTTAGTATTAAAATTATTTGTATTGAGGGCAAAGAGTTTAAATTTTATATTTTGAAAACGAAGTTACAGTCTCCATAACAGAATAACTCTGAAATGTGCAAAAATATATCTATCGTTATATTGGACGAAGTAACTGAAAGAGTTAATAGTCTTTGTAATGAGAATTTTTATGCCTTACTTTTTAATTCTTTTGGTGGGTGGAAAAGAAGATAATATATCGGTGATACCATGTCAAATCAGACGCTTTTCAAAACTGGCATATTTGTAAAATTTTGAACTTTGCACGTCGATAGTACATAAAAAAATAGAAATATTTGCATTTTTTTTTTAAAATTTTTTTATTTTAAGTTACGCACAGCTGAAAATTAAAAAAAAATTAATCAAAATTTGTCATGTAGTAAAACAACTGTCTTCAAAACCTTTAGTCCTACAAGAAAAAGTTTAGACATAAAAAAAAAAAAATATAAATTTTAAGCATAGGAAAAGCTGTAGGAGGTTTGCATATTTCTAGCTGAAAAATTGAAAAATACCGCAAGAGGTACAAAAAATACTACAAATCTCATTTTTAATTAAAAATAAAAGTATTTTTTATGTTTAAAATAGTAAAGTTTGATTCTCCAACATAAACTTTTGAGAATGCATTAAGAATGAATGCTTCAATACGACAATGTATTCAATTAATAACAGCAACATCAAACACACGCCGGCGTACAACAGCAGTTAGAATCATGCGTACAAACAAATACATGGAAAACAACAACAACGCATGCGCAAAAACACGCCTCAACAGTCGGCACAGTCGCCTTAAAAACTTTTTAATAAAAAACTAAAACTGACTTCAAAATCAATACAAAGTAAAAAATAATTTTAAATTACTTTCCTATTAATTACTTGCACAGTGGGACAGAGAAAATCAAAAAGCGCGCATAGCTTATGATTGCAAAATTTTATATAAAATCTAGTCGATTATGTCCTGATATAAGTATTTTTTGGTTTTTGGAGTTCATTTACGCCCTATTTGATTCGAACAAGAATTACACTAGTCAACAAATTTAGGAAAACTTTTTTATCCAGAAACCAGAAATACTTTTCTAGAAGAACTTTTTACGTCGATTCTACGTCTATACTCAGTTTTTCCCTAATAGGACGAATATTTGAGACACAGGGTAATTTGCATTTTTTAAGACTTTGATCCAATTTTTCTACTCTAGAAACTTAACTGTATATACCTATTTGTATATCATGTTTCTTCTCTGAGATAATTAAGTCCAAAGTTAAAGTTTTAAGTTTTTGGTTGAAAATTTGGTTAAAAGTTTCACTTTTTCAGTTGCGTACCATTCAATATCTGCAATTTTAAAGCATAATATTCCAGGTTTCACCAATATAGAAAAATAACCTGGTAAGATCTGCAAAACAAGTTGCTCTTTTTTTAATCTATTGTCATGTAACTGAGTATTTTTCTAAAAAACTCATATGTTAATTACCAGATTTAGATATGTTCGAATTTTTTATTTTGTCAAAACGACTTCTTCAGTAGTAGAACTAGAGTTCGCCACTGGCCGAAATTCGACCTTTCCTCGCAAATTGAAAATGGAAATAAAGATATTTTGAAGCTTTTTTTTCCTTTCTTCACTTTGTGCGGATCATCAACTTTTATATTGAAATTTCTTTGTTCGTTCCTCTCTTTTATATTCTTCGTTTTATTTGCTCTTTTTACTTTCATGTGAGAGCGTAAGCGAAATAAAGGAAAAACTTAACGAAAATATCCCGAACCTTTTTTCTCTTCTTCTGTTGCGCATATTCTTCGTGTTGATGAATCTAGAATGCGTAAAATACACCCAAAATATTATACCTGCTCAAAGCGGGTGATTTTCTTTAAAATCTATTCTGTACACTCCCTCTCTTTACTCTAATTCATTAAAAAAAAAATCATCAAAATCGCTTGAGAAACTCCCTGGATGCCATTCCACCCCGAGCAACGCCGGGTATTCCAGCTAGCATTTTTCTTTAAAAATTCGATGGCGCTTCTCCCTACTCTGATTAATTAAAAAAAAAAAATCATCATAATCGGTTAAGAAAATGGTACTGAACAGTTTTGCCTTAGCCTATTTATATATAGATGTGCGGAAATTGAAAATCCTTTATAAGTTTCAACAGCCGCCAAGGCTTTAGTAGCAGGTATTAGCATTCCAAATTTACAGAGTATATTCTATAAGAAAATAGCTATAATTTGTATGTTCGAACAACTCGGGACTCTGCGGGACACAAAAGTTCTGCTCTATTAAAGTTCGTGAATAGCCGCTATGTATTTTGTATGGGATTATAAAAAAAATAAATTTGTATTTTTATCGGCTTTGCTGATAGTGTATCGATAATAAAAACAATGTTTTAAAGCTTCAAGGTAGGTTAGTCATGTATCTAGGTAACCCAAAATGCTAAAAAATGTACAAAAAAACGACCCTACATTTTTTGGCTATGCGCGCTTTTTGCTTAGTTCTGGCCCATAGTGCGCTGTAGAAATTTAAATCTTAATTTAAGAGCAATTTTAAAAGCTTTGCACACACCAACATTTTCAATCTTCTAGATTAGGTGAGCTTACAAAGCTCATATTGAATATGCTTTAGGTATATTAAGCCCGTTAAAAAATCAAGAGGCGCATAAATTTCAATTTCAGCATAAATTTTTCTTAAATCATTTTTTTTTTACTCTAAAAATGTCAAAATAATTATTAACAGGAAAATATTTCACAGTAAACATTTGATCGAAACTTAACTACGAACGAATTGAGAGAAATGTCAAAAACAGTGCATTGAAAATGCAGTCTGTCCCACATTTTTTTTTTCAATTCGTACCATATGCGTATTCACTCACACCAATTGAATCTCTCTCTCTGTATTCGTACTATTGAACTGCCCTAATATCATTTTCAATGACAAAAAAATAAGCAATTTAATGAAGTATCATAGCTTTACAGCAGCGCAAATAATGCAATACTGCATTAGTTACATTCAGCGTGCTCAACAATTGCCTACTGAAAAAATTATTTAGGCAGTGTTTTATACTTTATGGGTTATTATCAAGGTAAGAATTAAAAGCTTTATGGCAAAGTAGAGATTATGAATTTATAGGAATAGTTGCACAGACAGGCAATTAATAAGTATACAAAACATATTCATTTGAAATGTTTATTTCATGTGCATTATTAATTTTATAAGAGTCTGACTATATTAGCGCTGAGATTTGATGGCTTTATGTTCATAAAGAAATAAATATATTTATGATAATAAAACAAATAAGAAAAAAATTAAAATAATAAGATTTTCAGTATAATAATACACATAAATAAATTATTAAATTGACCAAGAATTTAATAGGAAAAGTAATTTCAAATTAGTTTTTATATAATTACATATAAATATGGTATAAAAAATAATTTCTTAAAGTTATTTCAAATTATTTCTTATATAATTACATATAAAGATGGCATAATAAATAAATAAAAAATAACAATTACAACTACAGTATAATAAATACAATAAAAAAAAAAAAATAAATAAAGCTTTTTCTAGCGAAGGTGAACTTGAAGTTCAAAAAATTGAATTTGAAGTGTAAAAAGTTGAATATGATTTGTAAAAAAAAAAAAAAAAAAAAAAAAAAAAAAAAAATTTGATTTGAAAAAGTTGAACTTTAAATGCAAATGATATTAAAATATAAGTATTGTTTTGTCACACTGATAAATTGCCACTGTTATCTAAAGTCGAATATCAAGCAAAGCTAAGGCAAAACAACCAGATTAAAAAAAATCTTTTTTTTCAAGACAATACACTACTTTAAGTCATTGAAAGCGAAAGCAAAACTTAACGAATTACGTTTTGAATGACTTCCCCATCCACTGTATTCTCCAGATATGTCTCCCAGTGGTTATTATATTATTTTCAAATCTCAAAAGATGACTCACGGGAAAAATATATTCATCAAATGAAGAAGTTGAATAATAAAACGTATTTTGAAGAGTTGGACAAACCATACTATGCCAAAGGTATCGAAATGTTTAAAGCTTGTATAGAGCTAAAAAAAAAAAAAATAATAAAATTCAATTTTACCAAAAAAGTGCGTTTTTTTGAATTAAACCAAATACTTGTTAAATAGCCTAGTAAATACCAATGTTTGCAGCAATTGATTTTTTTTTTTTAACTTGTTCAATTATTGAAAGCATGCCAATGCTTCTGATGCATGTATATCACATAATTAGTTTCTTAAATGACGCATTTAAAAGACATTCTTTAATATAAAAGCCTCAAAAGATTTCAAAATTTTCTTAATATTATAAAAGCCTTCAAATACTCTTAAATAGTATTTTATCTAATGTTATTCATTGTTTAAATATTGAACAAAATATATTTTGCTTTCAAGTTACGCTATTCTTGCTGCCATTCATAAGCAATGTAAAAATATTAAATGGAAATTCAATGATTGCTTTCAATGAAATGAATGCAGCACGAATGTCCTCCCTTTATATGATGACAAATATAAAGCACTTGACATTCATTGTCCTGCTGGCATTCTTCTGTCAAATTCTTGGCCCCGACCTTGCTTATAAAGTTATGAGTTTTATTGTCTTGGAGCAAGTATGACTTCAATTTTCCTTTAACAACAGGTCACAGTCAAAGTTTGAAATATTTTAAATTCCTAACGAAATTCAATCAACATGAATGTGTTCTGAAAGTTGAATGTGACTGGCTTAGAAGCAAATTTATAGGCTAAGAAAGAGGCAATGAAAACGATTTGAAAAGTTTTGAAAGAATGTGTAATAAGAATAAATATTGCAGTCAGTTTATACAATTCGGTGAGTTTCTTATGCACAAAGAAGTGCTTCTGAAAATTTCTAATGAAACCTGTAGTTTATTGTTTGCAGTATTTATGCTATGGCCGAGTAAAACTTTTATTTCTGTTGTAAATTAAAGTTTGGTTTTTGGTTTTCTTGTTGGCTTTAAAAGAATTGGAATTACATTGAAACAAAAATTACTGCTTTATATGCGGTTGTGTTTGATTCTCGTGGCGCAGTTCTGATTTACTTGGTTATCTTGGTCGAGATATTTGCAGTGGTCTTATCTACTTGTTGCGCTTTCATTCAGTGTTGTTGTTGTTCTTTGCTTACTTGTTATTATAATTAATCATAGTTGTAATTTACTTTTAAAAACAAAAAAATTCAAGAATACAATTCAATACGGCTCTTCTTAGTTTGAGATTAAATTAAAATTTGTGGCATTTCTCAGCTGCTTGGATAAATACTGCAGCATATCTTAATCAATATTGAAGTGTTTATTCAGCATTTAAGCTGCTAATTGGTCACATATAGCTGTCTGCTATTGTTTGAGTGTGTAAGCACGTTTGTATGCATGCATGCGTTATAATTAATCAGTCAATTCATTGACTTTCGATACGCATCATAATTAAAATGAATTATTCTCTCGAGTTTCATTCACATAGGGTAGTTGATTGTTTATGGCAGTTATAATTTAAGCACAATACAAATGAACCGCTTAAATACAATGATAAAAATTGATTTATAAAATAACTAGAAGTCCCGTGTGGTGTTAAAACGCCAAAATAAAAAATATCTAGTGAAATGGAATGTTGTTCTTATATTATGGACTATTTTTATCTTTGAAGCCCAGTTATTACTTTTCATAGCATTATAATAAAAATCTATCACATTCTTTTAGGCATTACAAAAAAATTTAGTTGTTTTTCATAGCAAATTATTGCAGCTTTTTTTAAAAAATACACAATATTTAAAAAAAATAAGACCTTATTGCACATCTACAGATCAAGACCTTTCAATTGCTACCCTATTTATGAAAATCGCGCCTATGGTATAGACTACTTTACTTTTACTTTTACTTTTACTTTTACTTTTACTTTTACTTTTACTTTTACTTTTACTTTTACTTTTACTTTTACTTTTACTTTTACTTTTACTTTTACTTTTACTTTTACTTTTACTTTTACTTTTACTTTTACTTTTACTTTTACTTTTACTTTTACTTTTACTTTTACTTTTACTTTTACTTTTACTTTTACTTTTACTTTTACTTTTACTTTTACTTTTACTTTTACTTTTACTTTTACTTTTACTTTTACTTTTACTTTTACTTTTACTTTTACTTTTACTTTTACTTTTACTTTTACTTTTACTTTTACTTTTACTTTTACTTTTACTTTTACTTTTACTTTTACTTTTACTTTTACTTTTACTTTTACTTTTACTTTTACTTTTACTTTTACTTTTACTTTTACTTTTACTTTTACTTTTACTTTTACTTTTACTTTTACTTTTACTTTTACTTTTACTTTTACTTTTACTTTTACTTTTACTTTTACTTTTACTTTTACTTTTACTTTTACTTTTA
Source organism: Coremacera marginata (assembly GCA_914767935.1). Taxonomy (NCBI): domain Eukaryota; kingdom Metazoa; phylum Arthropoda; class Insecta; order Diptera; family Sciomyzidae; genus Coremacera; species Coremacera marginata. Next base: position 42,722,042 of record OU612044.1, on the reverse strand, counting down.
CTTTTACTTTTACTTTTACTTTTACTTTTACTTTTACTTTTACTTTTACTTTTACTTTTACTTTTACTTTTACTTTTACTTTTACTTTTACTTTTACTTTTACTTTTACTTTTACTTTTACTTTTACTTTTACTTTTACTTTTACTTTTACTTTTACTTTTACTTTTACTTTTACTTTTACTTTTACTTTTACTTTTACTTTTACTTTTACTTTTACTTTTACTTTTACTTTTACTTTTACTTTTACTTTTACTTTTACTTTTACTTTTACTTTTACTTTTACTTTTACTTTTACTTTTACTTTTACTTTTACTTTTACTTTTACTTTTACTTTTACTTTTACTTTTACTTTTACTTTTACTTTTACTTTTACTTTTACTTTTACTTTTACTTTTACTTTTACTTTTACTTTTACTTTTACTTTTACTTTTACTTTTACTTTTACTTTTACTTTTACTTTTACTTTTACTTTTACTTTTACTTTTACTTTTACTTTTACTTTTACTTTTACTTTTACTTTTACTTTTACTTTTACTTTTACTTTTACTTTTACTTTTACTTTTACTTTTACTTTTACTTTTACTTTTACTTTTACTTTTACTTTTACTTTTACTTTTACTTTTACTTTTACTTTTACTTTTACTTTTACTTTTACTTTTACTTTTACTTTTACTTTTACTTTTACTTTTACTTTTACTTTTACTTTTACTTTTACTTTTACTTTTACTTTTACTTTTACTTTTACTTTTACTTTTACTTTTACTTTTACTTTTACTTTTACTTTTACTTTTACTTTTACTTTTACTTTTACTTTTACTTTTACTTTTACTTTTACTTTTACTTTTACTTTTACTTTTACTTTTACTTTTACTTTTACTTTTACTTTTACTTTTACTTTTACTTTTACTTTTACTTTTACTTTTACTTTTACTTTTACTTTTACTTTTACTTTTACTTTTACTTTTACTTTTACTTTTACTTTTACTTTTACTTTTACTTTTACTTTTACTTTTACTTTTACTTTTACTTTTACTTTTACTTTTACTTTTACTTTTACTTTTACTTTTACTTTTACTTTTACTTTTACTTTTACTTTTACTTTTACTTTTACTTTTACTTTTACTTTTACTTTTACTTTTACTTTTACTTTTACTTTTACTTTTACTTTTACTTTTACTTTTACTTTTACTTTTACTTTAACTTTTACTTTTACTTTTACTTTTACTTTTACTTTTACTTTTACGTTTACTTTTACTTTTACTTTTACTTTTACTTTTACTTTTACTTTTACTTTTACTTTTACTTTTACTTTTACTTTTACTTTTACTTTTACTTTTACTTTTACTTTTACTTTTACTTTTACTTTTACTTTTACTTTTACTTTTACTTTTACTTTTACTTTTACTCGATACTCTTTCACTTTAAAAGAGAGACGAAATGGACAGCAATAAAGCTGAAAAACAAACGAACATGCTCTGTCATCAATGCACGAAACCTCTCCCATCAACTGGTGACTTCGTAACTTGTCACCACTGCAAAGTAAAATACCACTATCAGCCATGCACAACTCTCTCAGAACCTTCGTACACGAAAATGAGCAACGAGCGGAAACTCGCATGGAAATGTCAATATTGCAGGTCGCGACAAGCGAGTGCATCAGAGAGTACTCAAGAAAGTGAGCCCAAGCAACAAACTCAAAAACAACGCCGAAACGACGAAGATGATGAAGAAGCCGGTAATAAGCGATATCGAGCTTATGACTCTCAAGCTACTGCTGCTCAACAAATCGACCTTAAATGTGTGAAGACTGATGTTTCAGAATTTAAGACCGACATAAAGGAAATAAAAAACTTGATAGAACAGCTAACCTTAAATTTTTCGATTTCTCAAGACGAAATGCGAAGAGAAGTGGCAAACTCGTTTACGAAGATAAACGAAACAATGGCGCAATTAGCATTGCAGGTTGCTGATCTCTCACAGAAAAACATAGAAAAGGATCAACGCTTAGACCAAATGGAACGTAAGATCAACGCTCTTGAGCAACAGTCAATCGAAAGAAACATAGAGATTGGAAATGTGCCAAAGAAGGATGACGAAAACATCAAGCAAATTGTGAGAGACGTCGTAAAATCAATAGGCGCAAACATCGACGAAAAAGAAATCGTTGACTCATACAGAGTTAAACAAAAAAGCAACAACATTGTTGTGAAGCTCTCATCACCAAACGTAAAGCGTGAAATTATGCAAAAAACGCGTGGCAAACGACTTAACACTAACTCTCTTGGCGAAGCATTTGAAAATGATACACAAACGAGAATTTATATAAACGACCAACTTACAGCAACAAATCGCCGCCTTCTATGGTTGGCAAAAAACAAAGCTCGGGAGCAGGGGTGGAAATTTGTTTGGGTCCGCGACGGACGTATTCTAACTAAAAAAGCTGAACATCTAAATACACTACAAATCAATACCGAAAACGATATCGGCCTCATAATTTAGGTTATAAACATTTTTTCTCACACATTCAAAAAGAAATAAATAAAAATAAAAAAAGACAATATGAATACAATTATAACAAAAACAATAAACAATTTTCATGAAATAAACATAAACGATTTTCAAGACCGCGGCATCTCATGCTGCTACTTAAATATTCGCTCTCTCCGCAAAAATTTTAACTCTTTTAAAGTTGCAATCAATAAAATAATAAACTCTTTAGACATCATTGTTCTCGTAGAAACAAATATTACGAACGATGAAAATGAGTTATTCTCTTTAAGTGGCTTCAATTCGGAATACCTGAACAGAGAAAACAACAGAGGAGGTGGAATTGCCATCTTCGTAAAAGAAAATATTCCCTTTGATGTCTCTCTGCCAATTGTCTCATCTTTCGAAACGATGCAAATAAAAATAAAAACCGATCACCCGCTCACGCTTCTTGCAATCTACCGCCCGCCCTCAGCCAACGCAACGCAATTCGTATTAGAGCTAGACAGAACAATACAAAGGATAGAACAAAAACAAAACGCAATCGTCGTCGGCGACATGAACCTTGACTTAAACAAGACGGACAACAACATACTAAACTACCTCGATATGCTCTCATCGCACGGTATGCAAAACACCAACAACACCCAAGCCACTCGAATTGACATTGCGCGGGAAACATGCACAAACATCGATCATCTCTTTATGCGATACAGAGAGAGCGATACCTTATTAGCTGTAATAAGAACAGATATTTCTGATCATTATTCTCTTTTATGCAGAATTAAAACTGAAAAAAACAACTCAAGAAATGTAAACAATCAACACAAAGCAATAATAAACAACCATAGGGTAAATGAGCTAATAATGTCAACTAACTGGGAGAATATCATGCATGAAAATAACATTGATAATATGTATGAAAAAATCGAAAGTACATTCAAGAATATCTATTCAAAATCAAAATATATAAATAAAAAAAAATAAAAAAAGAATAAATAACCCGTGGATAACTGATGATCTCGTTAAATACTGCGAAACCAGAGATAAACTATACAAAAGATGGTTATCTAAGCCCAAAGACAAGCAACGAGAACGTGAGTACAAATCTTTTAGAAACTTTACAAATAAAAAACTCGAATATGCGAAAAACAGATTTTATCAAAACAAATTCTATGAAAATCGAACTGACATAAGGAAAACGTGGCAGACAATAAACGAAATATTGGGCAAAAAGACATCTAACCTTGATGAAACAATTATAAAAACCATGAAAACGGCCAACACTAACGAAATAGCAAACAATTTTGCAACAAAATTCAAAGAAAACGTCGACAAAACAATACACAGCTGTTCGATTCAGACACTGAATCACAGTCAAAGCTCGTTAGAAAACTCAATTTTTATCCAACCGGCCTGCGAATCCGAAATTTTTCACATCCTATGTCACATGAAAACTAAAGGGCCTGGTTATGATGAAATTCGACCAAAAGATCTCAAAGAACATGCCAATGTTATTACTCCCATCGTGACTAAGCTTGTAAACCTTAGTCTTGAAGAAGCAAATATACCAAAAAAACTAAAAACATCTATTGTACGTCCCATCTACAAAAACGGCATAAAATCGGATTACGAGAACTACAGACCAATCTCAATATTGCCAGCCATTGAAAAAATTATGGAAGAAACAGTTGTAAGGCGATTGACGGACTTTATTGAAAAGCACCATCTGATCCACAAAAATCAATACGGATTCCAAAAAGGTAAAAATATAAATCAACTGCTAGGATCCTTTGCAAGCTATATCAACAGAGGTCTTAGTAAAAATCATCACAGTCTTGTAGTCTTCATAGATTTCAGCAAAGCCTTCGATACGCTCAAGCATCAAACTCTTTTGGCAACGCTTAACAACTGCGGTATTCGCGGTTTTATGTTAAAATGGCTTGAAAACTATCTACACTCAAGAACCTACCGTGTCAAAATCGATGAAAAGCTTAGCGAGGAAATAGGCATAACGCATGGTGTCCCACAGGGCTCAAAACTGGGTCCAATTCTGTATATTCTGTACGCAAACGATATGCTAAAGCAACTAACAAGCAGCGAATGTTTTGCCTACGCAGATGATACCGCAATCGTAGTGACACATAAAAATCTAGAGGTAGCTACACAAATTATGCAGCAAGAAATAGACAAAATAACGAGATGGTCTCATGATAATGGCTTAACCATCAATGCCAGCAAAACCAAACTTTTGCACATCAAGCCACCACATATTCTATACCACAACATACGAATACAATTTCATGACTACGAATGCTTACACGCCTCTATTCCAACTAATCACAGCAACAACAGCGATGATATCTGCAAAACAATAGAACAGGTAACAACCTACAAATACCTTGGAATAATCGTTGACCATAATTTGAAATGGTATGAACACATACAATACGTCAGGAAAAAGCTCCGAAAAGCAACATGTATGATCCACCACCTCAACAACTGCAGCAACAACAAAGTCATAAGACAAGCATACTTCTCGCTATGCGAACCATACATACGACATGGCATAACTGCATGGGGTACATCTTCCCACTGCAGATCACTTCAAAACAGCCAAAATCAGGTGTTAAAAATACTTGACAGACGGTCGCGAGAAAGCATTTATAGCACCAACGATATGCAGCTTAGTAAAAAACTGAAAGTCCTTAATATCGAAGGAATTTTTAAATCAACTTTGCTAAATGAGTTCTACGATGAACAACAATATAGAATCGACATAAATCATGAATACAACACGCGAAGAAGAGCTGAAGGAAGATACCAAGTTGCACGATTTTACAACAACTATGGCAAACACACACTTCAAGCGATTCTACCAACAATTCTCAACGAGCTCCCAACTGATCTCATAAACATCACAAACAAAATAAACAGAAAAAAGAAAATTAAAGCGTATTTAATAAGTGCTTGATATACAAAAAAAAAACATGTCAAATAGCAAAATAACAGGGAAACAACCTAACCGCACAACATAAAAATTAGCAACATTAAATCAACAATAGCAGATACACAAAACCAAGCAACAACAACAAGCAGCAAACAGCAATAACAACAAACATCGAAAGCATCAATAATTTCAGCAGCAACAACATTACTAAAAAAAAAACAACTGCAACCAAACGTTTCAACTCTAATCACGATAAGATACAAAAATTACAATAAATACACAAAATGAAATCAACAAAAACAAAGACTGTAACTCAACAGAAAAAAGAAAAAAAAAAATCAGTCAAAACAAAACAAAAATAAACTAAAGTTAACGTGAAGGAGAGCTTTAAAAAAAAAAAACAAAAACAAATCAAAGTTATTAGCAATTCAAATAAAGACAATTGATAATGCAGAAATGCTACAAATCAAAGCTTAAAAAAAAAAAAAAAAAAAAAAAAAACTAAACCCAATAGTACTTAAATCAAAAAAAAACAACAAACAAAACTAACCAAAACAACAACAGCATCTAAAAGCTAAATTGTAGAAAATATCAAGAGAACAAGATTTATCAAAACCAAATATGTACTTGAAAAGAAATGAACATGAAAAAACAACAGAAAACCGGTTTCCTTAAAAGCAAATATAAACAAATAGCTAAACACTAAATTTAATCTAAAAACATATATGTATTAGCAAAAACGAAATAAGAAAAATATGTAAAAAAGAAAAACATCGCAAGCATCAAAAATTGCAATACACAAAAACAAACAACAACAACAAGTAGTAAACAACAAATTGCAGCAAATAATTGTAAATATAAAAATTGTAAATATAAAGTAAACTATAAACGCAACACAAGAAATAGCTATAAAAACAACAAGCAGCAAACAACAACAACAAGCATCGAAAGCATAAAAAGCAACAGCAAAAACAACATTACTTAAACACGATTAGATGAAAAAAAAAAACAACAAATACACAAAATCAAATCCACAACAACAACAATGAAATAAGCAAAATAAAAAAAAAAACCAAACGACTTAAATTCAATAGAAAAAAGAAAACGCTTAGACAAAACAAAACAAATATTAACTAAAGTTAACATCAAGAAGAGCTTTAAAAAAACACAAAAATATTAAATTTATAAAAATGTTAAATAAAGTTTTTGTAGATAAATAATGCAAAAATGCAACAAATCAAACCTTAAAAACAAAAAAAAGAAAAAAAAAACAACCGTACCAAAATCAACTACAGCAAAAAAAAAAAAAAAAATGTTTAACCAAAGCAATGCATCATAAAGAGCCAGTGCTCCACACCAAACAGCATCTGAAAACAACATTGGAGAAAAAACAAAGCGAAAAAAATACTCTCAAAAGAAAACACATGTAAATGTGAGCGCGAAGTGGACGGACATGTTTTTAAGTGTCTCTGTAAAATAACTTTTTAAAGTTCTTATATTAAAATAACTATATATTATATTATTAAACAAAACACGAAAAAAAAAGAACAGAATAAAATCAAACAAAATAGTCAAAAACTTATAAAAAAGCAAAAACAACATGTGAAAAAGACAAAACAAAAGCAACAATTGGTTGTTGAAATAAACATAAGAAAAAAACAATATAAATAAAACAACAATATTTTGTGTATTCTGTGCCGTGAAAAAAAGAAAAAAAAAAAAAAACAAAACCTTATTTCAACAGTTTCAAAATAAAACACGGCAATTGAATAACAGACATCAAAACCAAATAATCAATACATGTGGAAATGAAAAAAAAAAAATGGAAAGAAGATCAAATAATCGTTAATACGAGAGTTAAGAAATTCCTATAACAACAACAAGCCGCAAACAACATCACAATTAAGTGCAAAAATAATAACATATACACAAAGTCAAATTTACAAAAACAACAACAAAATCAGCAAAAAATAAAACACAAAAGACTTCCTTTTTTCAACATTAAAAAGAAAACATCTAAACAAAACAAAACAAAAACAAACTAAAGTTAACGTTAAGAAGAGCTTTAAAAATACAAAAATATTAAAGTTATAAAAATATTAAACAAAGCTTCTGATAAATTACTCAGAAATGCAACAAATTAAACCATAAAAAAAAAAAAAAAAAAAAAAAAAAAAACCAACAGTACCAAAACCAATTACAACAACAAAAAACCAACGATAACAAAGCATCAAGAAGAGCTAGTGCACAACACCAACAGCAGTTAAAACAAATTTGGAGAAAAAAAGAAAGCGAATAAGAAACAAAATACTCTCAAAAGAATACAAGAGAAAAACAATATAAAACCGGTCTAAAAAACCATATAGTCAAAAAACTTAAATAAAGAACAATATATATAAAAACTACATGTGAAAAAAAGTCAATAAAAAAAAAAAAAAAAAAAAAAAAAAAAAAAAAAAAAAAAAAAAAACAAAAACAAAGTGCAAAAAACTATGAATGAAAACTAAATTATATTATGAAAACTAAATTACACTGTGAAAAATAATTTCAAATGTATCATTATAAGAGAAGTATCTTTTATTTAAATATGTAAATTACTTAGTTTAAGTTTTTTCCTGCAGATAAGCCCTTAGGGCTTCGCGGGATTTATGAATTGTATTTAATTATGAATTGTATTTAATTATATAAATTAAATTTAATTATATATAAATTATATATAATTAATTAATTATAAATTAATAAAAAAAAAAAAAAATAAAAAAAAAAAAAAAAAAAAAAAAACTTTTACTTTTACTTTTACTTTTACTTTTACTTTTACTTTTACTTTTACTTTTACTTTTACTTTTACTTTTACTTTTACTTTTACTTTTACTTTTACTTTTACTTTTGCTTTTACTTTTACTTTTACTTTTACTTTTACTTTTACTTTTACTTTTACTTTTACTTTTACTTTTACTTTTACTTTTACTTTTACTTTTACTTTTACTTTTACTTTTACTTTTACTTTTACTTTTACTTTTACTTTTACTTTTACTTTTACTTTTACTTTTACTTTTACTTTTACTTTTACTTTTACTTTTACTTTTACTTTTACTTTTACTTTTACTTTTACTTTTACTTTTACTTTTACTTTTACTTTTACTTTTACTTTTACTTTTACTTTTACTTTTACTTTTACTTTTACTTTTACTTTTACTTTTACTTTTACTTTTACTTTTACTTTTACTTTTACTTTTACGTTTACGTATTAGTTTTAGTTTTCGTTTAACGAATATATTTACGTTAACGAACTCCTACGTTTTCTTTGCCGTTTACGTATAATTTTAAGTTTAAATTTAAGCATACATCTACGTATACGTGTATGTTTATGTTTTGTGTATGTCGACATAGGGTGACAAATTTTAAGATTTTCTGTCTAAATCTTTGTTATCACAGGTGAATTTATGTCTTGAGAAAAACCTTAAGTATGAAAATGCTGACTCTTATTGGCAGTCTTTGTTCAAGAACTCTTTTTTTGGTCGATACCGTTTCATTTTCATTTCTTTGAGTAATGAATGATTTAAAACTATGAACTAATGTGTTTTACTCACCCTGTTCGGTAATAAATATCGACTCAAATGGCGAAAATTAGAGTTTAGCACCCAATATATGAATGGATTCCAGAAACTGTTGCTTAAAGCGGTCCACGTGACCAAGAAATCTAAAAATGGAGGCAGCTGCAAGAAAAGCCAACATGTATTGAATTATTAAAGAGCAGAAGTAGAGAAATGTGAACAAATAAAAAAAAAAAATATAGATAACAGAGGCTATAAGAAATAAAACTTAGTTATAACAATGATGATAAATAAAAAACTGCTGACAGCATATGAAATAAATCTCATGTACCTACCTTCGAACCAGTGCAGGCAGTCACAATTTCCTGTATCGTCCAGGGTGTGACCATAACAATGAACCCCAATGAAATAGCAGCCATAGAACGTGATGTTGGACCATTCGATTGTTTCTCATGAATAGGAACAATCTAAGCAAAGAAATAAAGGCGATAAAAGTACATGGAAATACGATAAAATAAGTTTGGCAGTGAATAATAATAGTGAAATCACAATTTCAGTTTTTTTTTTCTATCACTGAACCAAATATATTAAGGTCTAGTATTAATATTTAGGATTTAAAAAATATAATTTAAGGTTTCTTATCTAAAACAGAAGATTAAATATTGTAGGTATCCATGAATTCACGACGAACGAAGAATTTTAACTAAAATTCTGCTGTTTTTGCATAAGATTTTTTTGAATATTTTATTACATAAGCTGTTTTTGTTATTTAAGGCAAATGAGTCGATAAGCAATTCCTTAAGTTAACGTTATTTTTGGCAGTTTAGCGTATTTTAACGACTCTTACTCACCTTCTTTGTGATTGTATTCGACGGTCCACCCATGCCACCCATGCCCAAACCCATGCTCATGGCCATGCTGAGATTCATTACCGGCGTATTTGGCAGCGTAGTCGACGATGTCAACGGATGATGTGGATGATGCGGATGATGTAGATGATGGCCGCCAGTCAACGGTAGCGTTGGATCGTTGAGCCTAAAACGGCTCATGTGAAAACTAGAACCGTAGCAATACATAAGAACCATCGTGGTTGGAAAATAAAGCGCACATGTGGCCAAAATGCGATACGATGGCTTGCTATAGAATGGCTCGCAGGCCATCAATCCAGTGTTGTTGAAATAATAACCTGTCCGAAAGAGTGAAAGAAAGCAACATTGTGACATGAAAGGGCAAAAACTGTTATGCAGTATAAGTCATTAGGAAACATCAACAAAGACGAAAATATGCAAAAACAACAACATGAGCAAACCTAGTTAGCAAGCTAGACTTACCTTTGGGTAATACAAGAAATCCAAAAACCGTTAGACTAACAATCCACGTAAGGCTAAGTATGGCAACGCAACCCTGCAAAATTCAAAGGTATGATATTAAAATTGCATTTACATGGTAAAGAGCAAAGGGCAAAGAAAGGACGGTAGGAGCGCTCGACAGCAATCAAGCCAAGTGTTTGCTTGCATGATTGCTATGCTTGGTTACATTTTAGTCTAAAGTCTTAACAGGTAAGGATGATATTAAAAATTACACACACAGGAGTTTGTGCATAAACACAAAACGAAAGGTTTAAAAAAAATGATGTTCGGCATATATGGTCTCTCTCTTCTCTTCTAGCTAAATAATCTTCATACAGTAGTTATATTAAATTTTATCTATAAATTCTATATTTTAGAACGAAAAACTACTACAAAAGTGAGAGTTTCCAATCACCTTCTTAATCGTTATTAGTTCTAAATCTAAACAGTCCATATATGAAGTTGAATGTCATCGTGTCTGTATGCACTCAAAATTCTTCTACACCATTTGTCCGACTATAACCAAATTCTGCACATACATTTCTTGCTATAATTGGCAGTCTTCAGTCTAGAAAATTGGGCAGGATTAGAAAAAGTGTGTGGCAGTTTAATTTTAATCGAATTATTTTTACACCGTTTGTCCGACTTCAGCAATATTTTGCCTTAAATATTATACAAAGGGGCGGACTACTTTGGTTTTAATCAGTGGCGTAGATATGGGGATGGTCCGCGGGTCTAGACCCCCAGCCCCCAAGAACCATAAAAAATATAACCAAATATCTCAAAGCACGAATCCACATGTATATGTATCGCAAAAAGTTGTTCTTTTCTCAAGAAAGTTCTTAAAATTTGATTTAGTTCAGTGTTTAATGGTTCTAAATTGATCAACAACAACAGGATACATAATGACATGTTTAGTAGATAAGCTAAATTTTCTACTAAAATCCAAAAGATTTTCTGAACCATGCACGCGGCATAAATTATGAAAGGTGGCGGTAAGAGAAAGAAGAATCACGTAATGTCAGTTTAATATCTCAAAAACCAAGACAGCTGAAAGCAAAATCCGTTAATTTATATTATTTTTTTTAGAGTCGCACCTGTAATTATATAAAGAATATTAAAATGAGTTTTAAATCAGCTTGGTCAATCATTTCTTCGCAACAAAGAATTTACCCCTACTATCCACCGACAAAAAAACAATATTTAGAATTAATAAAAAATACAATAAAAAGTTTATGAATTATTACCAATAATTAAAATTTTTTACTTATTCAAACTGGATTTTTTATCCAAAACTCATCCGATAGTAAATATTTTTTTTTTAATTTTTTTTAATAGTTAATTTAAAAATTTACTAAAACCTAATTTATTCCCGTTTTACTATATCATCTACGTCTACTTCGTTGGATGCGTTTGTATAGCTGTTTGTATAGCACTGAAAATTAAAGTTTTCATAAATTCTAATGATAGCATTCTATTCGCCGGTAAATTTTACGTATGAAATGGTTGACCAAGTTGATTTAAAACTAATTTCAATATCCTTTATATAATCAAACATCAGAACATAAAAAATTCCAACAAAATGACAGCTGTTTAAAGTTGAGAGTTAATTTTTTTACCTCCACCTTTCATAATTTCTACAGTTTTATTAACATGACAATACAAAAATAGATCGTGAAATTCATTTACTTTCGGGGTCAGTTGGTTATTAAGAGGCCAACTGATGATTTGACTAGTATCCACCCAGCATTCAACTCGCTCAGGCCTCTAATAGTCCGACTGGAATTTAAGACTGAATTTCTAAACCTAATCATGCCTACATTATTCAGTTTAGATTTCAAGGCAGAAATTTAAAAGATTTCAAGGTAGAAATTGCAATATAATTCAGGCTTTCCTTTTACAGACCCGTATTCTAAAATGAAATTAAATAAAAAAGCAATCCTTTTTTATATCTATATATATAGATATTTCAGATATTTTCATATCTGAATTTGAATGAAATAAAAATTAATTCATTAATTGAGAAATCATAAATAAAAATTTAAAAAAATTATACCAATTTTGTACCAAATTTCAGGTCTAAAGATGCGGACACTTCTATAAAAAAATTCGGGGTGTTTTCAGGGAAAGGTCAGGCCTCTGCTCGGCAGGTTCGATCCTCACATCACAGACGGCGGGCCGTGCTGTTTAATTTTTTTTTGTTATTTATATTTTTTATTTACAAATATATAAACGAAGAAATTGTCCAAAAACCTGTTAGGAATCAATGACCTTTTCCTGCTCCGTGCTAGCATTGAACCGCGCACCATACGGCTACATGCTCAGCAAGCTACCATCGCACCATTGCCTCTCTTGTTTTAAAGCGAGCAAAATATGAACAAAGCCGAAACAGGCGTTGTTTACATACTTAACTTAATATACTTAACATATGACATACCATACTAAACATATTGTATGACACTGAAGAAAATTGTCGCTTTTTCCAACTTCACACAAAATAAATGTATATCGATGGTTTAGCTCACAAAAGTGAATAGTGGTCAGTAAAGTCAGTAACGCTGATTTTATTTTTGAATTTCAAACATTTTAGTACAAAACAATTACTTTAGCCTTTTCTGATCACCTTCCAATGGGATTTCACTATATTATTTTACACAATTTTTACCATAATTGATATAATTTTACCCATATTCGTCAAAAGAGCACTTATCACGCCTGTGTGCTTAACCATCGCTATGCCATAGTCTCTTTTTTCACACTTTTTCGACGTTAAAACAAAGTTGGGCTGTGAAACTGATATTCGGTGCCACAAAACGCCCTAGTACTTGGGTATTCAAAAGGAAATTTGTTGAAGGTAATTATTTTTTTTTACGGAGCCCCTCCAGAAACAAAAGCTATCTACGCCACTTCTTTTCATATTTTACCTCAGTCAATATTTACACCATGTTATTGATATTTGATTATTTTCGCTTATATATTTTAAGTTATTCCAACGCAGCTTGAAAAAGCTTTGTATAAAAGTAATTATTCAAGCTTTGCTTTGCTTGAAAATTACATTTTCTTGTACGAGTATATAATATATTTTTCCAATGTTTAAAAATCTCTTGTCACGATGTTTTTGGTCGAACTCTTCCGAAAAGGCGCGACCGATTGTAATGAAATTCTGTTTGGCATATTTGCTAGGCACGAGAATAGGTCGTAAAGTATTTTTCACCCTCCTATGCAAAACGGGCGTGGCCTTGCCCATACAGGTCACATTTTCGATACAGAATATTATAGCGGTAATACTTAAAACTTAGACAAATATTGGACAAATTGCTGTGGCTGAAGTACAAATTACAGAATATTGAAACTGAGAATAGATGTACTATTTGGTGATGTCCTGCTACTGGAAGACTGGGACGGGCATTGGACAATGAATGTGGGTCAAACAAAGGGTTATATAAAAGTTTTGTATATATTTTATTCAATATTATTGTAGCAATGCACACCGGGTATAAGCTAGTTTCTTACATAATGCTTTAGTCTATGATACTTTTTAGGAAGTATTCAAACAGATTTTATTCAAGAATAATTCCTTATATAAAGCTTTATTCCAGAGACATTTTTAGGAAATATTCAAGAAGATCCTTATTCAAGGATTAGATCTAGGTTTTTTCTCAAGTCCTCCTCCTTAAATGTATTAAGTTTTATTCACACTGAAAAAAACTGATTGTTTGATTTTAATTTGTGAACTTAAAATCAATTTACCTTTTCAGAAAGAGGGAAAAAATAAAAATACACGTGCATTATCGTTTTTCGTTTTTTTTTGTGGATTTTTTTGAGTTCTGTGGTGTCCCACAGTGAGATTGTTGAAAGTTAATGAAACTTAGTTTCTAAAAGTACAATAGTACACTGATTCCAAGAATTCGTGTTTTGTGTTCCGTTTTCGGTAAGTTAAAAACACTATTTTTTTTTTGTATTAAGTAATTTTATTGATACATATTTACATGATACATTTATGCACTGATTTCAGAAATACATTTGGGTTTTTTTGTACAGATTACGAGTTTCTTCATTTTTTTCGTTAATTTTTTACACAATATTAAAATTTCATAATATAAGTATGCTCCGTTTGGAGCCAAATTATTTGGAAATACCAAAGTTTAAAAAAAATTTATCTTAAAAGAAACTTCCGTCTCTTATTTTGGCGTTTGCATGCTTATATCGCTAAGTCTAAGTATCGCCAAATAAACCAGCAGTATTATACTTTACAACGAGTATAGTTCAAATACTATACTTCTATTCTTAGAGTAGATTATTTGCTACGATTTTTATTGAATATGAATACTCGTACTTATTGTGAATTTTGAATATTGAGAAAAAAAAATGAAAATAATTTGAAAATGAAAATAAAACTGAAATAATGAAAAAGTAAATAAAAAACTGTAACTGGTACATGAAATGAAATCAATTTTTGTAATCACCAGATGAAGAATTAAAATTCCTCAAAAATTTAGGTATTAACATAATCACTGAATAAAAAAAAATAATCAGTTTATTAGCCAAACGAAACCGGCACAAGAAACCGATATCAATTTTGCAACCAGCGTACCATTAATCATACATTTAGAAATTAAGTTTCATCAAATTTTCATCTCACCGTGGGGCACAACAGAACTTTAAACGTAAAAAAAAATTACTGACGTATACTGTACTTTTATCTAATACGATCTACTTTTTAACTTCATCAAAAGCTCTGCGGAAGATCGTTCTACACCAATTTTTGAAGCCATGGCTCGATCTTCAGCTTGGTTGAAGTTCAATAAAAGCCATAACAAAGTTTCAGTTTGTTAAACAATAACATTCGCAAAAAAAAAACACTCGCTATCATTAACAAAACTTCTAATCACATGTTCTTTATTGAAACTATAAAAACAAAAAATAAATAAGCTTGTTTGTGTCCGGCGTTGAACCACGGAACTCTTGGCTGAAAATCTATTTGCTTGGACCGCAGGGCTACCGCGGCAATTTTTGGTTTGTAAATAAAGTGTTTGTATGAAATGATATCAGTTTAAGAAAACAACATAGAACTCTCTTTGCTGAGTTCAATTAAATATTATTAAGAAGTATTCAAGAATTCCCTATATAAGGATTTTATAAAGTTTTATTCAAGCAAATTCGAAAAAAATAGTAAAGTTTCAGCATTATTCAAGCAAATTCCTGAATAGACGAGTGGATAGTGCCCCTGCAGTGCAGCCAACTAAAGGGTCCGCCATTTAACGTTTTTTTCAACTAGTGCTTATTTCGTGAATGGTAACACTTAGCACATGTCTGATTTGACAGATAATTAGTTTTATCCGTCCGCTGAACGAATATGGTTACGCTTGAACAACGCTGGAAAATATTGCGACATTACTTTGAAAATCATGGTAATGTTGCAGAATGTGTGCGAAAAGTGCGTACGGATTTTGGAAGAACAGAAGCACCGTCAGCTCCGTATGTTCGTTATCTTGTGAAAAAAGTGAAAGAAACTGGCATCCTCATCGATAAACCAAAGCGTGAAAAGCCAAAAACAGTGCGTACACCCGAGAATATTGCTGATGTGGCAGAAAGTGTGCGTGAAGCGGCATCAACATCAATTCACCGTCGTTCTCAACAATTGAACATTTCGGAGACATCATTGAGACGAATTTTGCATAAAGACCTTGGTATGACGCCATACAAAGTCCAATTGGCTCAGGAGTTGAAGCCAACTGACCATCCAATGCGTTTTCGCTTCGCTGAGTGGGCCTGCGATCGACTTACAGATGATGCCGATTTTGCCAAAAAAATCATCTTTTCAGATGAAGCTCATTTTGATCTTGGCGGGTATGTAAACAAGCAAAATTGTCGCAATTGGGGCACAGAAAACCCGCACGCATACATTGAAAAGCCGATGCACCCAAAACGAGTCACTGTTTGGTGCGGATTTTGGTCCAGAGGCATAATTGGGCCATTTTTCTTCGAAAATGAGCAAGGAGTGGCCGTTACAGTCAATGGCCATCGTTATTTGGCCATGTTGAACGAATTTTTGTTCACAAAAATTGAAGAGGAGGATATGGGCCACATTTGGTTTCAACAGGACGGCGCTACGTGCCACACAGCCGAAGCTACACTCGATGTCTTGCGCCCTGTTTTTGAAGCTCGCATTATCAGCCGCAGAGCTGATGTCGTTTGGCCACCTCGGAGCTGCGATTTGACACCGTTGGACTATTATTTGTGGGTGCCCTCAAAGATAAGTGTTACGCCGACAAGCCAGAAACAATTGACGCTTTAAAGGACAATATTCGTGAAGCCATTGGTGAAATACAGCTGCACACAATCGATGATGTGCTAAAAAATTGGACCGATCGTGTAGGCTACTGCATGGCCAGCCGAGGCAGCCATTTGAATGAAATTATTTTCCATTATTAACCGGAAGGATTGTACATTCAAATAAAAAAAGAAATTTGAGAAAATATTCTATTAGAGAGAATATTACATTAAATATAAATATAAAAATAAAAGTTATTTGGCGGACCCTTTCGTTAAAATACTAGTAAATTTACTAGGTCCAAAAATACCAGCACTAGTTCAGCCCAAATGCTTTTACATTGCGCAAACTGGTTATTTTCCTTTGTTGATGTCATAGGAAAAGACAATTGTCCTATTCTCGATATGATTTGAAATAGTATTTTACTGGCATTTTTTGAACTAGTTGTGATAATAGCCAGTAAAATACTAGTATAATCAAATGTAAGATTTTACTGGTATGATTTTGACATCTAACGCATTAGGCAATTCACAGTCTTGAGTATCTGACATTGCAAATTTTTGCAATTGTAAAAATTTTCCATCAATCATGAGCGGTCTTTTTCGGTTTACTTTGTAATACTGATTGCAAAGCATGAAATTGACAGCTGATTACTCACTGATTCTATTATGAATTTTTTTATTGGATTTCTCTCTTTTAATTCGTTTTTTATTTATTTATTTTCCATATCTTTGTTTTTACCAACATTATTTTTTTGTTTTTTTTTTACAATCAGCTATCAGCTTAGAGTTCAGTATTGCATATGTATAGTAAATATAAGCTATGGGTTTTAAGTCTTGCATATTTTTACACAAGCGTAGTAAATGCATCTTTGTATATTTTGTAAGTGTAGAGTAAAAATATGCTCTACCATTTTGCAAATGCTATCATGCAAGACCATTTGCACCTGATTGTGAACAGCCCTATTGTGTTTTTTTTTTTGTTTTGTTTTAAAAATTTGCTGTTATATAAGTTATTATTTTATAATTTGCTATTATTATAAGCCAAATTTTATACAAATAAATTAGGCAGCCCAGGTTCGCCTCCCCAGTTGGCGCATTGTTTTTTGTTTTGTTTAAGAATTTTCTGTTATTAGATTTTAGGCATCAAATTATCCAATAAATTTGTGGCGGCAATGCCGTACTGGTTAGGTGCTTGACTTGTAAGCGAAACAGCCCAGGTTAAAGTCCCACGACTGACACAGAATGTTTTTTTTTTGTTTGGTTTTGTTATAAATCGAAATAGCAAAATTCGAGTAGGCTTAGGAAAACATTTCCTGAGTTATTTATATATTAAAACAGCAAATTTTGATTGTTTTTTTTTCTGAAAATAAGCTAAATTTTGAATTAGTTGAGAATTATGCTCAAGTTTTGCTTAATTTCCAAACAAATTTAGCTGTAGTAGTAGTTGTTATACTAGTTGTATGCTAGTATTAGTTTTCTACTAGTATTTTGGAAACTAGTTTTAGGCTAGTACTATGTAAACCGGCTTTATATAAGTATTATTTGAACTATGCAGCAGTTCATATTTTTAAGCATAAGAAAAGCTGCAAACCTTTTTAAAAATAAATTGAAAATTACAAATAAAAACAATTTAAAACGAAAACCAAAAAGAGATTTTTTTCAAAACAGGACCTTAAGCCCGAAAAAAGCAACAAATAATAAACAATAGAGGTAAATAAAAATTGAAAATAACTTCGAATAATTGTTGAATATGTTTTAAAATATTTTATTTAGGATGTTTTTTTTTAAGTTTATCAAATGCGACTTACTAGTTAACTATAAATTATGCAACTAGTCCTTATACTAGTAAAACACCTGATCTTTTTGAACTAGCTGCATTACAGATAGTAACTTATTTAGTAACTCTTTGTCTAGTAAGTTATGACTAGTTAAACATCTAGTATTTTTTTGACTAGTTTTGTTTTAACTAGTGAGTTAACTAGTTAAATTCATGACTAGTACGATTTTCCACTGCAGGTGTGTGCAGCTGCAGATACAAAAGTTCTTGTATCGTGCTAATATACAAACCTTGGCTAATATACAAACGTTCTAAAATTAAAAAAAAATAGGATTTCTAAAATGTACAATGGTCTAAATTAAAGAAATGAAATTCAATGTATTTGCAGAAATATACGTAATAAAAATTATAATCTCATTTTTTTTAAGAGTTTCCGGGGTTCTGAATATGCTTTGAATAAAAACCTTATGTAAAACTTTATTAATGTGTCTGTATAAAATATACATACAACTTTTTATAACTTCTTGTAAAAAGGAGTTATAATAAAGAAATTCTCAAGGGAAAGTAGAGAAGGGAAGGGAAGGGAAGGGAAGGGAAGGGAAGGGAAGGGAAGGGAAGGGAAGGGAAGGGAAGGGAAGGGAAGGGAAGGGAAGGGAAGGGACTTGATTTTCACTTGATTTGTGGTCTGTACCAGAATTTGGTATTGCTATTGTGTATGTTTCCACATATTGATTATTGTAAAAATATGCTTTTTGTAAAATATTTCCTTTTTGTATCAATATTAATTTTTCCTCAGAATGCTAAGAATTGTTTACAAATAACAACGTTTATAAAAATAATGTTTTTTTTTTTTTTTTTTTTTTTTATCTATCCTTCGATATTTCAATAAAAAGAGCGTATATGTCTGGCTCATCATGCACTTATCCATCAAACTTAACCATCATTCAATATTCGAACCAAGTCAGACTAAGCTAAAAAATATAATATCTGAATTTATCGATATAAAGCATAGAGGAATGTCATGTCAGCAAATTGCCTTAAGGCATGATTAACTTAAACTGTTTTATCGTAACATCCGCATTTAACGCAAAGATAAAGTGTCACTTCTTGTAGAATGCTTAGAGTTTATTATATCATTGATAAAAATGTAAAATTATGGAAATGAAATCAATACTTTTCAGGAGGAAAAACAATATTACATGTTTCGCTCAACAACAAAACAAGCATTTATTAAAAGATGTTACATGATATAGCAACTTTGTACACCTTAGAGATCTTTAATAGATTTAGCGATAGGTTTTTTTTTCTTTAAAGAAATGTATATAATTGTATGCATGCATATACGATACCTTAAAACATAAATTTGCGAAGATACAGACAAGGTTTCTCTCCTTTAGCTATCAGATTCAATGGAAACTGAAGAATTTAATTTTGGATATCTGTTAGTTTGTTTTCGTATCGATGATATGTTTTATTCACTCCATTCAATGTATGAGTTCATTAAGGTCTTTTCTTAAGATGTTTTCAATAAATTTTATATTGTGTACTTATGTTTTATTATAAAGTAATGGTATGGTATGTTACACATCTATGGCAATTTTACTTCCATAATATACATATTCCTTTAAAAAATAATATTTTCTTTTTACTTTCAACAAATTATTTTAATGTTTGCAATTCTAATAAAAACTTCCTTAATATTCACACTCTCTCCAACCTAACTAAGTGAATTCGTGTTACCGCAAAGTGTTGAATAAGTGTAAAAAATGCAGTAAAAATAGACGTAAAAATGCTCATTGTTAACCCAAAAATGTAAAATTCTAAATGTTACTCATACTCGTACTAAGTAAATATTTTTCAACTTTAGTACGACTACGAAATACTTTTCAAATTTACAAAAATGTAAGGATAACCGAAGCATAAAAAACACACATTTGCACAACATAAAGGCGCATACAGACTTGCATATACACACTCACAGCCACATGGTAGTGTATGAAAAAAAAGTCAGAAAACTGAAATCAGCTTTGAAATTGTGACAAAAATTGAATTTTCACAGAGCTACAACAAGTTTTGTTGAACCTTTTGTGTGAATGCATTTTACAATTTAAAATTTTGTTCTTTTTTCTCTGCTCCGCAAGTAATGCGTAAAGTAAGACGGGTGTGGTAGCCATAGTAGAGTACAACAAAGTTGAAGTTAAGATATGTGTATGAAAATGTGTGCAGATTTTCCAAGACATTAACCCAGAATATGTGGAGTTTTATAACTACAAAAATTTTCATGTACTTGTTGTATCTAGTTTCAGCCTGTGGGTGGATGGTTGCTGAATTGAATCCGGCAACTTCAGTCCACACAATAGATTGTGCCAGGATATTGTGGTGAATAAATATAATATTTGACACGAAATCGTAGTTTGTAGTTTGGAGGTTACTTTATACGATATGAGATGGGATTTTTTATATATTGATATATATTGACACAATCATGGAGATGAGTTTGTCTAACGTAGTTTTCGTTTTGTTGATTTTAATACATGTCCAGCATGTGAGAAGAGAGTAAATAAATACGGAAGTACTGGTTTTAGAGAGTACTAAGCAGATTAAATTTTAGGATTGCCAACATAGCTAAGTAAATAAATGTGTAAAGCTCATATCAAGGTAGAGATGTATGTGCAAAAAAGAGGCAGACGCTGAATTTAGTTTAGATAGCAGATTGAAACAATTGCTATGATGTTCGTCAAGCTCTCAGGACGTAATTTAAACACAATATTAGAAAATAGCTAACCAATTCTTTGTCTATGAAAAAATCAAAAATATCTAATTAAGCCTTATAACTGTTAAAGTAAAGTGAAATTTTTTTAGTCAGGTTAATACAAAAATAGTTTCAGCAATAGAAGATAATAAGTTTTTTATTTTAAAATAATCCCCCAGGTATATCAGCTCTTGAAATGAACGAGTTCTGAGTCAAACTCAGGCAGCCGTGACTGACAGTTTCAAATGAAGCATGACAAATAGTTTGTTGCAGAAAATTAAAAACTAAGCACACACACGTACACATATACTCACACACAGGCATACACTTCTATGCATGTCCCTATAGGAACAAACTAACTTGTTTTTAAAAACAACTTATTAAAAAACTTATTTAAAATAAACTAGTATATGAAGTACTTTGAATTAAATTAAGGCGGCATTCACTTCAATTCTAAATAGTTTTTATTGCATTATATATGAAGTAATTGAAATACTACTTAAAAACAAGTGGTTGATAAACTACTTTGAATTATATTAAGGCGGCAACTACTCTGATTTGGACATGTTTTAATTGAAAATTTTTATTAGATTACAAGTTTATATATATATTATTTCATCCATGTTATTTCATCAAATATTATTAACTTTAGGCTTCACGAACATTTTGTTTCAAAAAGACATATGTTTTATTTACATTGAGCTGCAAGACAGACGTGGTACACACACTTTAAAACTAATAAAATGCCTCTACTTTGTGAAAAAATGTAATTGTGAAAAACTGGTACTGTTTAGCAAACATTGCACAATTTGATGCATTGCATAGCTCATATTTTGAAATGAAGCATCAAAAAGCTGGCTTGTGTTAAATAACAGGCGCAGTATCCACACAATTCCGATCAATTGTATCGGCACCTTCGCTCATGTACCCAGGCGGTGGCGTGCCCGTTTTTGTAAACTGCTTCCGTGGTAGGCATGCTCACATATAAGCGCAGAGTTCCTCCAGCTTCTGGAACTATCACTTGTTGGAAGCAGAATAGTCCAATGAAGAAAGGAATAATGAAATTATATCTACCGTCACAGCGTATTTCTGTTGCGCTCCTTGAATGTAATTACTAGTCCTTTTTTGAATTAACTGGCAATGAAGTTTGGCATGGATCACTTTTGAATTATTTTAAAATCCATTAAACACCACAAAGAACGACATTTCACAATTTCCCATTAAAAAACACTGATCACTTTTAACTTTGTTAACATTTTGCTTTCAGATTTTGTATTTCAGAATTTATTTGTGTCGACCAGGCATGCTTTTTTTGGCATGATTTATGTATTTTTCAAAACAGTCAAATAAATGATCTCTTTGATGCATAAAAATTTAAAATTTTTATGCTTTTAAATTCATCTTCACTAAGTGGAATATTAAATAGTTTTCAATTGGTTATTTTACAGTAATTAAAAAAATCATTTAAATTTAACTAGTTTAACAAGTAGTTGAAAATATATGCAGACGAAAGTCAATCGACTTATTTAGCGGACATCACCATACAAAATATGTTAGTTCGTTTTATGGAAAAAAGTCTGAATTTCAAGTAGTTGTGGTTGACAAAAAACTACTTTTTTAACTACTTTTAAATTAGTTAATTTTCCTACAGGGGTATCTTCTGATATATCCACATAACTTCAGTTAAATGTCAAAATAAAAAAGAAATATTTAAATATTTTATGTTCAATGCTTTGCGAATGACTTAGAAAAATAAAACAAATCATTTGAAAGGCAACACATAAAAAAAATTATATAAGAACAACCTTTTTTTTTAAGTATTTCTTGGAAAAAAATCTAATCAAATAGCTTCAAGCTGACGAAAAAATTTTAAACCTAACTATTTAGCCTAAATTTTAACCCAACTGCATTTTAACCCAACCCAAATCAACCTAATCTAACTAGACAAAAAGTTCTACGCTTATATTTACGATATTATCGAAACTGTGTCTTTTCTTAAGAAATAAACTTATATACATAAAAATAAGTTGCAGTTGTATTAGTTATTGATGTTCTCTCCCACTAGGCATTGGCAGGTATTCGAAGGGCTACTAGCAGGCCATGAAATTGATTTGGAGGCCAATCCTATCCGTCTATAAGGCCTTATAGAAGCACTCGGAGAAGCAGAGAGGATGTCATGTGTCTTACCGCCAAAAGTAGCAGTAAATGCACGCCTTCGTAAGAAGAGACCTAGCTTTATTGCCTATTGGGCTGTAATACGTGAAGCGATTTAGTTTTGTTGATTTCCCATGAAAGGTAACGTCAATACCAAGGTTTTTGTGTATATGCGGTCTTTGTATGTGTATTCGTTCATGAGTTATAGGCATTTTAGTGAAACTTTCTTTAATCTATATATAAAAAAATGAATTGCTGTGCGTTTGTCTTGCTGAACCTCGGAAACGACTGGTCGTGTACAGAGGTGGATCTGCGGGGGAGGGGGGCGGGAAGAGTGAAATAAAATAACAAGGACACTCATTTTCAATTTGCAGAAAAATTCGTCTATTTACAATTCGTCTTGTTAAAAATCGTGTAAAACAATCTCCAGAAATTTTTTTTTTTCAACACTTCCTCCGAAATTCTCTCTAAAAAGTTAAATTAAAGTTCGCCAATTGATTCGACACGAGTTGAAAATTCGACTCGCGGATGATAATAGGGGCAGTAATAAGACGATTTGTTTTTTATTTAGTATTTAGTATTATAGTTTATGTTAAAAATAACTTACAGACTAAAAGATATATAAAAAATTAATTCAAAAATAACAATATTTAACAGATTGAATTTAAGAGAGATCTCATTTGATCCTTTGAAATGGAAAAATCTAGATTAACATTGCAATTGATAGAATTAAACATTTATAAAGCTCTATTAATAGGTGCGTTAACTGCATAATTAGAACGAAAAATATCGAGATAAAACGGATCGAAATTTCTAAGAATCCGAAGAGGAGCATTAAAGTTAATCATTTCCAATAACGCGGGGCAATCAACCAAACCATTTATTAAATCAAAAACAAAAAGCAAAGACAAGATACATCTTCTACTCTCCAAAGATTTTAATCCAATTAAAAGACATCGGATGTTGTATGAAGGAAGTACACCATTAGTATTAAAAGTACGCAAAGCAAACCTCGTAACAGATTTTTGAATCCTTTCTAGCCGCAGCTTGTGGCAATCATAAAAAGCGTTCCAGATAATAGCTGCATATTCTAATCTAGACCGAACAAGAAAATTAAACAATACTTTTAACGTGCATGGATCCGAAACGCATGCACTATTTCGTTTAATAAAGGCCAGCATAGAATAGGCCTTAGGAATAATGTAATCCAGATGATACACAAAAGTAAATTTATGATCAAACACCACACCTAAGTTGATGAACTGAAACTAAAGAAGAATTGGCAATATGATAAGCAGACTGACGAAAATTATCTGATTTAGAGAAAGTCATAGAAACGCATTTAGCAAGATTTAATGCAAGACCATTACTGCAACACTTATTAACTTAAGCTTATTAACTTAATTTTGTAGGAGCACAGTATCATCTATATTATTAATTTTTAAAAATATCTTGAGATCATCCGCGTAAAGTAAATATTTACAATGAACAAACATCAAGGCAACGTAATTTATAAGCAACAGAAATAGGAGAGGTCCTAAAATACTCCCTTGTGGCACACCAGGAGTTACCACATATAAATAAGAAAAAACATTATAGAAGGCAACTACACAATGCCTGTTTGATAAATATGACTTAAGCCAGCTTAAAAAACTTGAGTGAAAACCCAGTTTTTCTAATTTTTTGATTAAAAGTACGTGCGACACTTTATCAAACGCTTTAGAAAAATCCGTATAAATGACATCAACCTGACATCCTTTAATAAAAGCCGACATGCAGTATTCAGAAAATAAAACTAAATTGGACGTTGTAGATCGGCCAGGTACAAAGCCATGCTGGTGAGGAGAGATAACATTTTGAAATTGTCCTATAATTAGCTATATTATTTTTACAGCCCACTTTATGGATTGGAGTTATGAAGGATATCTTCCAACTATCAATAAAAGAACCACAATTCAAAGAACTATTGGAAATAAACATTAAAGGATAAGCTAAACTACAAGAGCAATTTAAAAAAAAAAAAAATGGAACAGAGGCCATCTGCATCCATTCTAGTTGAAGGCTTTAATCTTGAAATACCATTTAAAAAATCATCAATCGTTAATGTTAAAGAACCAAAATCAATTTCAGGAAGTGAATTATCACCACACTTATAGTTATAAATACTAGTTTTTTCAAAATTTGACTGAAAAAATTCAGCAAACAGATTTGCGATTCCGGACTCATTGGTTGAAATTTTATTATGTAAAAACATAGATGAAGGAATATTTGAGAAACCCTTTTTAAATTTAATAAAATGCCAAAAAGCTTTAGGATTTCACTTAATATATGATTCGAATTTAGAGATATATTGTTTATATAAAAACTTATCCAAGTAGTTAAACTCCCTCATATAATATCTGTATTTAATAAAAAATGAATTTAGATTGGTCAACAGAAACTTTTTATAAAACTTATAACGGAGGTTTTTCAATTTTTTCAAACCACTCGTGTACCAAGGCATTTTATTAACACGATCCTTAAACTTATGAATATGTTGCTTGCAAATAGAGGAGATACGACTTTTAAAAATATTAAAACATGATGCCGTATTTAAATACAGCGAATATTTTAGACGAATTTCCGCAGACGCATATTTCCACATTTATTTATTTCTGCCTTTGGAATATACACATAGTGAAAAGCTATTTACAATTTTAGAATTTATAGCGCTTCAAGAACCATTAGGCTTTCAATTGTGTTTTAAGGAAAAAGCATAGTCTTTTTTAACCCTCAAACAGCTGACTGTTTCTGTTTCCTATTTCGGCGGACTGGTTTACATTTGTAAACCCATTTATAATTCCCATGTACAGCATGCGCAAACGTCGAAGGATGGCACTACATGGGCTAAAAATTTACTGCCCAATACCCGAACACGATTGCACAATATCGTACTAGAAAATGGTAATTATTCTATAATTCAATACCTTTTCCTCGATTTTTCTCTATTCTCCATTCTAATTTTTTTTCAATTTCTTTTTTGCTTTGAGTAGGTAACACAATGCGCCTTTTTTCACTGATGTCATGGAAAATATAATCCTTCGGTAAACGAACAAAAAGAGGCATGCACTACAAGCGATTTGAAGCTCGGAAGTGGGAAGAAGTTGATGTTGTTGAGGTTGATACCTTCTTGGTCTTGTTGATAATCGCTGGCGTATATAAATCGCAAGATCAAATAATAGAAGAGCTTTGGGCACCACAAGCACCACCGATTTATCGCGCATCGATGATCCGGAATCGCTTCAAGGCAATTTTGCGGACTACTCGATTCGTTGATGCAAATACATGAGCTGATCGACAAGTGACAGATAAAAGTGCTCCCATTTCCGAATTGTGGATGCTGCTCGATGTAGATTTCTTTCAAGCAGTACATTCCATCGAAGCTTTGAAAAAAATGAATAAAAGTTTGGTGGGGCACCGATGCTGCCACTCATTATCCAATAAGAGGCGATATATAGTGTGGTCGCCAGCCTTGTCAACCGATGGCCACTAATATTAGCACAAATGTAGTGCAAAAACTAGTCAAACCATATTGGAGCTCTGGTCGAAACATCACTATGAATAATACTTTTACCTGGTTGTATTTGACTGATCAGTTGGTCGACAAAAAGTTGAGTGTAGTCGGCACGATGCGCAAGAACAAGCGCTGTATTCCCCAGGAAATGCATAGGACTCGTGGCAGAAAAATGAGTGAATCTGTGTTCGCCTTTCGCTAAGATGTTACATTGGTCGCTTTCTGCCCAAAGCAAAAAGAATTATCTATGTTTTGTCCTCGATGTAATTCAACAACACCATTGATGTAGAAACTGGTAAACCAGAAATATTAATGGAATATATACGCTATGTTTTTCAACATGATGGTCTTGTCGGCATTGGCAGCATACGTGCTGTATTTTGAAACGTTCTCATTGCATTGGCGAACGATATCGCCAGTCTTAATATCAGTCGTCGAGCACAAATTAGCCATGTCCATCGTTGCCCTCATGTTCGCAATGCTATACTTGATATGCTAGGCTTCAGTAGTCTTCCATCGGATCAGCCACCGCAACAATTGAAATCGAATCCAGGAAAAGTGGTCATCAAATGAAAGTGCGATTCACCCGAAAGTGTTGCCCTCTATATGGCAAAAAGGTATGTAATACGCACTTTGTTACGATAACAAAGTACCTGGAATGCCAACAAATTTTTATCAGTTTTTTCTAAGTCTAATTACTTTATTATGTATAGTTTCCTTCTAATTGAATTTCGAATTCTGAATAAAACTTGAATTTTATTGAAAAAAAAAACAAATAAGTTGCTGCTATTTAATACGATTTCCATACGTTATATATGTGTATACAAATGTAAACCAGTCAGCCGTTTAGCAGTTAGTCTTCAAAAACTGGTAAGATGAGATACAAAACAATTTTTCTACACTTCTATTCTCTTGTATTCGATTTAGAAATCAATTTGTAGTTCTCTTATCAAGTTTCAAGAATTTCGTGCAATTTCAATAGAAAAAAGCGTTGGAAAGTTTACATTTGTAAACTGCCAGCTGTTTGAGGGTTAAATACGAAAAATATAAGAGCAATTTAAAATCGCTATTTATGGTCATTAATATTTCTGGAAAAAGAAACTAACATTACAAAATGTGTACTGGTGATGAATTTTATAAAGAAAATAAAAATTAAAGAACAAAATCATCATGTCCTTCTTTTTTGTGGTATGGTGTAAAAATTGTCTGTCTTTCGTCGCACTTTAATTTTCTGATTCAACGTGTTGAGTGATTACAGTTACAAATTTTGACGAAGAGTTACGTCATTCTTGGAGGTTAGTATGGTGGCTGATTGCGATCATAAATCGTTTTTATGTCGCTCTTCGAGCCTTTGTTGTTCTCAAAATACTGTTCGTACAATGTTGATGTAATCACTTGTCGGTCTAGTCTCCCATTGAGGAGAAAAATGCATTAATTTGAACTCTTTAAATTATATAAATTGTACACAATTACATAAAATATAAAGCCAACATTTGATGATGATCAAACATCTGTTTGATGGTTCTTGTACTTATATGATACAATCTTTGTACTGAGAGTTGTTGTTTAACGCAAAAGGACATTGCCAGTTAAAAAAATATGTGTGTAAATTCCAAAAATGGAAATCACGGGAAGATTGCTAATTTATTTTATTAACATTCTCTCCTTCAGTGCAACCAAATGGTAAAAAAAATGTCTGCCTACTACCAGTTGTAGTTCAACAATTGTTTTTTTTTATAAAGCCAACTTGTATATTCAACATAGTGATATCATGGGAAATATCAATTCCCTTTTGTGTATGGGCAGTTACTGAAAAATTCAATATTCACGTACAGAAATAGATCACAGTATTTTTACTTTCGTGACACAGTTGGTTATGAAAGAATTTTTTATTTCAATATGATGACTTAAGTCATCTCAGGCTTGATCCTCATAGCACAGACGAGAGATCTTGCTGTTTAATTTTTTTGTTAATTATATTTTTATTTATAAATATTAAAAAGAAAAAATTTGTCAAAAAACCAGTCGAAATTCGACTGCAAGTTCAACGTGCTGCCATCTCACCATTGCCTCCCTTGCATCGAAGCGAACAAAATACGAACATCTTCCCATTTATTCCATAGGCTTGATGTCAAAAAGAATTTATTGCTTATCCAAAATAATCATCATTTCCCAGTAGTCCAAGTCTTTAAGAATTGATAAGCGAATCAAGATTGATTTTTCTTCATCTTTGACGAAACATGCTGATTCGGCCATACATTTCATTGACGAAAATCCCATATAAAATTCCCACGAACGCAATACAGAAATGTTGAGATTTTTTGTGCATGAAAATATTACTGAATCGTTGCGGAAGTTTCGTCAATAAACAAAACAGAAATATGAAAAAATTGTTTTTCATTTTTACATATTCTTTGATTTTATTTTACATGTTTATATCAGTCATGCCATCAATTAAAACACCACGGTCTTAAAATGAAATAAAAAAACGAAAAAATTAAATTATTAATACTTGAACGAACACAAAGCAGAAAGATTGAAGAATTTTCGACAAATTTTTTAATGAACGAACACAAGCCGGACGCGTTAAAGAATTTTTGACACGAAATACAAGAGATAAGAGTTATCGGGTATTTTTGTTTTTTTTTGTTTGTTTGTTTGTTTTTTTTTTAATGTTGACGAAATCAATGCAGATGAGTAAAGGAATATTCTCCAAGTCTGTAACGCGCTTAAGAAAATTCTGCAAGTCTGGCTTATGCAGCAAGTTTATTTAATTTATTTAAAAGCAGAATGGGTAGTCCGGTAACTCAGTTGATAATGGAAGAACTAGTAGTAGTAGTAGTAGTAGTAGTAGTAGTAGTAGTAGAGGTTTTATTTTCTTTTAAATCAAGTACAGTACATGCAATTAACATTTTACATAATTATACATCGAAATTAATTAATATTGAACTTAATAAAAAAGAACTGCTATCTATAGTTCACGAGAAACTAGAGGCGATTACAGTCGAAATAAATAATTAAAAAATATAAATAATATATAAGTATAAGTATAATTATATTTTTTTTTTTTTTTTTTTTAAATTAAATTAAATTAAATTAAATTAAATTATATAAGTGTAATGAATAGGAGACAGTATGAATGAATTGCACAAAATTTCATAAAACGAAAGATAATATATTATATAACAGCACAGATAAGGACATCAACTTCATTATAATTTAAATTTAGTAGCCAAAACTTGACATTTTTGAGAAAAATTGATTTATTGCGGGTCGATCTTATATTGTCAGGCAAGCTGTTTAAAAGTCTTGGTGCTACTGCTGTATAAAAATTAAGAAATAGTTGTAAAGTGTGATGTGGTACTAAGACAAGATTTCGGTCGTTGATACGTAAATTATAGTCCCGAGAACTTCTAGTCAATAGATAACCAGATTTGGCAAAGAAAATGTTTAAAACTTTGTAAAAGTAAAGGTGTTTGAGAGGCAGAATTTTGAGGTTCCTAAACAGTTCAGACTACTTTCATAGCGGCCTTTGTTACAAATCAAACGAATAGCGTGTTTTTGGGAAACTAGGAGCGGATTAATTTTATTGTCATTAGTACCACCCCAACATGACAATCCATACTCCAATTTGGAATGAAAAATACCAAAATAAATACATTTAAGAAGGTTTTGACAGCAAAAAGATTTTAACATATATAAGTGCCTTGTCACAGCCACCAGGTACTTTTTAAGTGCATGAGTATGATCAGACCAACTCATTCTCCAGTCAATGAGGAGTCCAAGGTACTTAAACGATTTGATACATTCAATACGAAAACATTTAGAAGAACACAAATTGGGTGCAAAGAAAGTTAGAGGACACTGGGAAGACAGACAAATATCATGAGAATATGAAAACTTTTCACATTTACCACAGTGAAAATAAAAACTACAAAAATCTAATTCTTTTCCTGATACATTAAAATACATGATTCTAGTCTTATCGCTTAGAACCAACCTATGAACTTTAAACCAATGACTTAAAACTTCAAGATCATGTTTAATATCTACAGCTAGGCTTAATGGGGAGTTACTGGTGAAAGTGCATGCCATATCATCCGCAAACGCATTTATACTGCTTTTAAAGTTTTGTGAAAATAGGGAGTTAATGAAGATCAAGAAAAGAATCGGACCCAGTACCGAGCCCTGAGGAACACCTATTGATATTTCTACAGGACTGCTTAAATAGGACTCAATCCTAACTCTTTGTTGCCTTTTACACAGATAAGAACTAAACCAGTTGTAAATGGATCCCCTGAAGCCACAGTTAAACAATTTGCCTAACAAAATCTTATGGTCTACGGTATCAATAGCCTTAGTTATATCTACAAACAGAGCGGCTGTAATATTTTTGCAATTTAAACTAGAATAGATATTTGAACAGAAATTTAAAAGAGCATCTTCAGTAGATAACCCAGATCTGAAACCAAATTGCACTTTGTTGGATAAACTATTTTTTTCAAGGAAGTTGACAATTCTCGTCTTCATCGCTTTTTCAAAAATTTTAGAGAATATAGGTAAGATCGATATAGGTCTATAGTTATTAATATTAGTACGGCCACCTTTTTTATATAGAGGTATTATCTCTGCTATTTTCATATCATCAGGAAATATGCCATTTTGAACGCTTTTATTAAACAAGTGAGATAGCACATCACAAATGTTGAACGCAATTTTTTTAATAAAGTTATTAGAGAAACCATTTGTAGAAGAAGAGTTCGAGTTTTTTAGGGACAAAATGATTTTATATGTTTCGAATGATGTTATAGGGTCATAGAAAAAACTTTTTGATAAACATGGCTCTAACGACAAACAACTGCAAAGAGTTCTATGCGTTGAATTCTCCGCAACTACATCAGAACCAATAGAAGCAAAAAATTTATTAAACCTTTCTGATAAATCTGCAGGATCAGTAATGCTCACATCTTCCACAGACAAGCTTTGAACTCGATCATTCTTGTTGTTTTTATTCAGTATGTTATTTACCAGTTTCCATTCTTTTCTAGCATCACCTTTAACTTTAAGAAATTCGTTACAGTAAAAATTATTTTTGCAGGTTATAATTTCTTTAGATATTTCTTTACAAATGGCTTTATACTTGGCATGAACAACAACATCATTTGGGCGCTTCTTTTTCCGGTTGAAAAGCTTATTGCTTATTAACTTGCAACCATCCATAACCGTATGTTAAAATACCGCATCATGCGAATATTTTTTATTTTGATATAAATGTGAGTTTAAAACTGTATTTGAATTATAGAAAAGATACGATATTTATATGGAAATTCACAGATCTAAGAATAAAACAAAGATTCAAAGTTGCATTCGTTAATATTGCAGCATGTGCTGTTTCCAAATCAATCAATGCAATCAATTTGAATTTATCAAAACTCAATTTGTGAAATGCCTAAAAGAATGCTAATGTTCTGAAAAAAGCTACGTTCAGATTCAAATTTTTAGACCGTACTGTACTTTCAGAGTATTGAACGAAAGACTCAATTCAATCATAATAGAAAGAGAGAAGTACTGATTGTTAATTTTTTTTTTATATGTTTATAATAATGTTGTTATTATGTTATTATTATTATTTATATGTTTTATATGTTTATTTTACATATTTATTATTTATATTTTCATGTAACATAAGTATGAGCCACTGAAATAAATATGTCTACGTGGCCCATTGGTTCGAACAGCCGGTTGTGGATACAGAAACGTATTGTGTTCAATTCTCAGTAGAAGCAAAAATATAAATAAATGTAAACAGCAATTTTTTCGTTTTTAAATAACTAGTGCGGCGAATTGCTGTGTTGTTGTTTTCATACAAACAATATCATTACATTGGTTTTACCCCCCATCTAGCTCGCCGTATAGTTGTATACGCGGCTATAAAAGTTTCACTTCAAAGATTTCAGCTTGCAGAAAAAAATCAATTTTAGCAACCAATTTCAACCAAATTTCGTACATATAATCTTTGGTACAATAAGCAGTGCGTGGTCTAGAGTGGGCGACATTAGACGAGGGAACGAGTCCTTTTAATTTTAATACTT
The DNA here is from genome assembly GCA_914767935.1 of Coremacera marginata. Lineage (NCBI taxonomy): Eukaryota > Metazoa > Arthropoda > Insecta > Diptera > Sciomyzidae > Coremacera > Coremacera marginata. Next base: position 42,689,098 of record OU612044.1, on the reverse strand, counting down.
TATATCAGTAAATATCTACAAAATGGTATTGATTTTTGGCATTAGAGATTCGAGGTCTAAGTACTGGATGAAATTATGTACTGGATTTTGTAGTGGAGTTTAAATTGTCAACAATCTTCAGACTGGCCGGTTCACATTGTTGACCAAAAAGGATCATTGAATATGTCTGCAAGCTGACAAATTAAGGGATTGGCGTTCTAACAATAAGTCGACAGACGAGCGCTGGGTCGAGATTTTTTAGCAAATGCATGCAAAACAAGTTTCCTTTGATGAATTTACAATGATAATTGAATTCATTCTGCGGTCTAAGCTCCATGTTGCAAGTCAAAGGATTTGTATTGATTTCTACAAGTTTTTAAAAACTCGTCCACACTTATGGCGGATAGTTTCCCCTCAGAAAAAATACAATTTCAAACAAGCTGATGATAGTCCGATGTCAGTGTAGCTCGTTAACTCGGACTCAGATTAAATATCGATGTAATTTTTAATCAAAAACTTGATTAGAATTATATTGAATAAAATATTTTTTTTCTTTATGTTGAAACGTTTCACTAACTTCAGAGAATCTTGAATGGCAAGGATCAAAACTTTATTGTTACGAGTATTTTACGATAATTTGAGTTTAGGTGTTATGCCTTGTAACCACATATATACTGAAAAACACTGCAATTTAAAAATTAAAATAGACATCAATGTACTGGATTTTACTTGTCGAGAGTTGGTATCATTAGGCATAAGGATAGGAAAAGTCGGCGTGTGCCCAAATTATATCAGATTTAAAGTTCATAATTCGACTATACTTTAAATATCGTTTGTCAATCTAATAATATTCAAATCGCAGAAAATTTGCCCCATGAAATTGATATCTAAGTGATAAAAAGGTTTATGTGAAAATTTGATCAATATGATAAACATCTTAACTAAATCATAACTTAAAAACATCGAAAAGATACAGCCTCCACTCTGTGATATATCTCATCTTTTTAATTATTGCACCAGTAGCTTAATACAAGCCAACAAAATAAAATATAATTTAAGCAGTATCCAAAATATTCAAATGAATCAGAATTTGAAAATGTGAAAAGTTTCTAATCGAACGAGACCTAAACAATTTGATTTAAATTTGACTTTAGGATTCATTTTATTTGTAGCACCTTTTTTAATGTCTTTTTCTGTAATTTTTTTCGTTTTGTAAATACTTAAATAACATAGCTCGTAAGAATACAACTGTACAAGGGTACTGTAAACTTTATGTGTTGGGGCCTTGCATACCAAATAAATAAATAAATAAATAAATGATTAACATAATATTTTTTATAAAGACTGAAGCTGTAGTCCTGTAATAAAAAAATTTATTACTGACAAGAAAATTGATGGTTGAGATTGAATCCATTGATCTTTGTGCATGTTGGTTGTATCACGTTCCACATATTTTACACACCCTGAATGCTGCACACCCTCCAAGCGGTATCAGGTATTCTAGCTAAATTTTAATTAAAAATATGATATCTAAAAATATTATCTTTTGAGCGTCTTACGGTATTTTATCATGGACTAAAAATATAAAAGAAAATAAAAAAAAATAATTAAAAAAAGAAAACTATGTCTGTGGGAGGTATATACTAGATGAAAAATTATTAAAAAATCGCTAAAAGTAAAGGGTGGTTAAATTTTAAGGGCCGATGTTGAATGTGAAGCACACCTAAACGTCAAATTTTTTTCAGCATTTCATTTGACATTTCTGAATTTCAGACTAACTCAATTTGAACCATGGAAAGATACACAATCGAGCAGCACGTTAAAGTTGTTCAGGCTTATTATGAAAATGGGTGTTGAAATCAAAGTGCATATCGTGCACTTAGTGATTTTTTTCGGTCAATTTAATAGTCCAAATGTGCGTACAATCGGAAAAATCGTGCAAAAATTTGAGCAAATCGGGTCTGTAGGAGATGTGAAAACACCAGTGCATGCACGTACACTCGTACTGCAGAAAATATTGCTGCTGTTCGGGATAGTGTGGCTGAAGAGCCGTCAACCTCAACTTGTCATCGTGTCCAACAATTGCACCTCTCACGCTCGTTGTTGATGAACATTATGCATAAAGACTTGCATTAACACGCTTAAAAGCTGCAATTGACAAAAGCCTCTTGCCCATTTCAAGCGTCATCAATGGTCAGAATGGTGGCAAGAAATGGCAACAATGGATGATAAATTTTCGAAGAAAATAATCTTCAGTGATGAGGCACATTTTCACCTCAGTCGATTCGACAATACGCAGAATTGCCGCATTAGGGCGAATAATAATCCAAGAGTGATTGTCGAAAAACCAATGCACCCACAAAGAGTGACTGTTTGGTTTAGTTTATGGGCTGGCGGCAACATCGTGCCGTATTTTTTCCAAAATGAGGCCGGTCAGGCAGTTACTGTGAATGGTGTTCATGTGATTTGACACCGTTGGACTTCTTTCTTTAGTGTTATTTAAAAGAAAAGGTGTACGTCGATAAGCCAGCAACAATTCAATAGCTAAAGGATGAGATTATTCTGCACATTAACGTCATAGAACCTCACTTATGCCTCAGCGTCATCGAAAATTTGGGCCATCGGATGGAGCTGTGCCGTCGAGGTCGCGGCGGCCATTTGGCCGATATTTTAATTAAACCATACCAATATTATCATAATGAATAGAAATGACAATAATTTCCTAAATAATTTGTGTTTTTTTCAAAATCAACATCGGCCCTTAAAAGTTAACCACCCTTTACAAAAAATACTAAAAATTTAATTTTTTATTACGAGTACAAAAAAAAGTATTTTGTTTGCAAAAATTGTGTAGGCAGTTTGTAAAAAATTCATTAAAAATAGTAAACATTGATTCTACAACATGAAATTTTGAGTATGCATTATGGTATAAATTAATGAATGCGTTTTAAATTATGTTTCAATACGATATTAATAGGAACAACGCATTATAAATTAATGCCTCAATAAGAAAATATTTTCAACAAGTCGAAAAAAACGGTGAAAAAACCTTAAATAATATGAATGAAATTTTAGTTCTTAAAAAGTTCTTTTAATTCAAGGTCTTTAAAATATGTTCTGAAAATTTTTTCTAGGACAAGCGGCTTTGAAGATATTGGTTTTTTGCTATCTGTCCAAATGACAAATTGCTTATTTTTTATTTTTCCACAGTGTATAACTAAAAAAAATAAAAAAATAAAAAAATATTGAAATATTTTTATTTTTGTAAAGTACTATCCGTGCAAAACTTGAAAAAAATCGTTTTCAGGTCAAAATCAATTTTTGAACAAAAGCGTCTGATTTGACATGGAATCACCAACACATGAAAGTAATTTTAATATCCATGTTGAAAAGATTATAAATTTCTTAAATTTAAGTAATGAACAAACACCAAGCCCCTTTTATATCTAATTTAATATAAGCTTGTATTATCTAAACATCCGCTGATGTTTTGCACATTTAAATTATACCTACAAATTTCAAATGTGTTTTTTTTAATTTAATGATTTTTGCACAATTATCTTTTTTGTTTATTTTTCGCATGCTTTTTATTTTTTCTTCTGTAAGCTTTCCTAACGTATCTATGGAGCTATAAATTACTATGTGGGCGGAATTCATTCGTTAGTTCCGTTTCTTGTTTTCAAAGTCATCGCATAGCCGTCGCATCATGGTGGAAATGAATCACTTTTACTGCATTATTTTTTTGTTCTTTGCTTAGCCTTTTCAAAGTAATATACATATGGCAGTTTATATAAAATATATTTTTAACAAATTTGTTTTTTTTTATTTTTCTTTCATTGTTTTGTAAAATTATAGCTCACTTCTCTTTAGTACCGTTCAGCCCAGCTAGCTCGCTTGCTCTGTATCGTGCTCGCTTCATGCACACTCAACTTCGCGTTATCCTTATTTATCTGTGTAATTGGGTCGAAGGACCCTTAGCAAGATTTGCTTCTCTCCTTCTACATCTTTTGGTTCGTTGCTTTTATTTACGTTTTATACATTTTTTTTAGAAAGCGATTTTTTTTTATTTTTTTCAATATTTTTCGCGGCAATATTCATGTGTGTGTGTCAGTGCGGCAATGTGTCTGTAAGCATGTGATAGCACATTCATTAATGTTTTTTTTTTTCTTGTGTAAGTATGTGTTTATAACTCAAATGTCTGCATATTCTTGCATAGCTGTAATCTAGCCGGCATGGTTTTTCACGCTACGGCATCCTTCGTTTTTATACGCTTTCCATTAGATTATTTAATTTTAACTGCTGTTGTGTAATTTTGCGGCAGTTATTATGCAATTAAAGTTATTAAAATGGTTTTAATATTTTTTTGCTATTATCCTTCAAAATGGCTAAGCTCGGAAAAGTTGGTTATATGTACAGTTGGAAGAAAGGAATAATAAAATAAGTATTCAGTGTTGTCTGTTGTGGCAAATTGCAATGAATGTTGTTGGAGTTGCCTGAAAAAACAATTGAGAGCAATTGAGAGAAACTTGAATAAGGCTCTTAGAATAGCCAAGATGCTAAATTGCTTCAAGCAATAAAATAAAAAGTTCGCTAAGAAGAAGCTAACAAAATTACAATAAAAACAATGTTTAAAATAGCTGCAATAGACGAAATAATAAGACGACGTTCAATCCTAAAATCTACTTTGTATATGTTATTAAACCATGTTCAATATATGACAAGGCTGCCAAATATCTTTTGGAATAAATGTGCTTCATAAGATTTGCCATTAACTTAAGGCGGTCTTCTCATTGAGCAACTTTTTTTTTTTGACTTTTTTTTGCATTTATTTATAGCTTGGGTAGTTGTGAATATGCCCCTAAAAGGATTTTTAGAAATTCGAAATACTTTAGAAGATACAGCCTTTTTTGTGAAGCAAGGTCTTCGTCAAAATGAGCTATAAAAAAATTACTTCAAACTTTAAACGCGTTTATCTCGAACCCACGTTTTTCGAACTGGCGGCGATGATATCTCCAGTTCAAATGAACCGATTTTCATGACACAAAGTGGAATCGACGCAGAATTGTCACCATTCTCGGGTGAACCTCGACCATAATTTTAAAAAATTTTTTACTATTTTTTTTTTTACACTAAACTACAAAAAAAAAACCCGAAATTGAAATTTTTTTTTGAATGGCCGCCATTTTGTCAAAAAAAATCACAAAATTAATTAAGTAATTAAGTAATTAAGTAATTAATTATATTAATAATAAAAATAAGTAATTAAGAGAATTACATCTATACTGATTATAACCCCGTTTTTTTTCTCATTTCAGACGCTCCGGAGACCCGGAATCGTGGCCGCCGTGACGACACCTTTTTTTTCACCACCAACTTTGAAGTCTCATTACTTTTTGAACAGCCCACGTATCGAGGCAAAAAAAATTTTTTTATTTACTTTGAACCTTTTGTAATACAATAAATAAAAAAAGTTTTCAATTATTCTTTGCGTTTTCAAATAAGAATTTTTTTAAAAAGGGTCCAAAAAACGGGTTTTGAATGAGAAGACCGCCTTAAAAACACATACTACTACTGTCCAGTAGGAATTCAAATAATCGTTAACGTTAATTTTACTTAAATGAATGAAACTATATTCTTAAATCGAAATTACGTTGGGGTTCCTACTTAAGCTCAAAGTTTAAATAAAAAATAAAATAATGAGAAAATTGTGAAAAATTTTTATATATTCAAAATAAACAATGGCAATAATAACAATACCATATTTTATATTTTCAAAGAAATTAACTTACAATAAACTGCAATTCCCTTCTTATATTTTCCCCTTATTTAAAGTGATTAAAATGTATTTGAAAATATTTTCATTTTCAGTGAAGATTTTATGTATTACCAACTCATTGCTTACATATAAGAATACTTTAACAATCGGACATACCTCAATTTAAAAACGTCCTATTGGGTTGCACAAGATATCAAATGAAAGGTAATTAAATATATCAGTTTTATAGTCTTAGGTCAATAATCCGTTTTAGTCACATTTAGAAATTGAAGTATTTTAGCTCAAAATAAACAAGAAATGTCGGTAAATTGAAATTAATGTTCATCATACGCCCCGGTGTCTTTTAATATTAAATTATCTTTAATTTTTAATTCAATTCAATTCCATTCTTTATTTCATCAATTTAATAATAAATTTAAGTTAATTTTAATTTATATTTTGGTATTTTAGTTATTCTTTTTAGTTGTAAAGATTATACAATGATATGACTATACATTGATATGACTATAGATACATTTAAGGCTACACCGAATAAAAAAATTTCCATTGTGGGTTTTAACTTTAGCGATTTAAAATATTATCATTTTATAATATAAACATTTTGGCTCTAAGACAGCTTAAATGTTTTTCACATTACGAAATGCATGGGCATCCGCATTATTTATAAAGGTCTACAAAGAAAACTCACGTATTTGAGGAGAGTTTAGTAGTGCTCAAAAGAATTAAAATCATCTGGTGAATTTAGTTTTCTAAATTTTTTGTGTTATTTTCATTGGTGGTGGTGTGATTTCACACCACAAAAATCACAATTTAAGTTAAACATAAATTTTGTTAATTAAACTCTTTAACGTCCAAATGTTCTAATATTTACTTTGGTTTTCAACCTCGTAACATGATGAAAAAAATTTAATACAATTTGAAAAAGCCACATACTTTATAATTTGATCGTCCCTCTTCCAAATGGGCTGCATAAAATTTTTTTTTTTTTTTAACTTAACCAATGCTTAGGAGATGCCCCCTTTAGATGAGAAAGCATTGCGTTAATTCGGAAGACGAGTGATAGTTAGTTGGAGGGCGGAAAGATGAAGTAGTGACGGTGAAGATTTGCTTTAAACTTACACAGATCGAAACTGCAGGGGAACACGCTCACAGGGAGATTATTCCACAATCGTACTGTGCGACTAAAGAACGAATTATCTCTGTAATGCGAGGTTCTATTGGGCACCGATGCTATGGTAAAGGGATGGGCTTGGAGAGCTGCCCGGGTGGACCTAGGAAACACACGAGCTGGTGGCGTCAGGCCATGTATCTCCCTTGAACACTTCCCATGATGGTACCTGTACAGAAGGCTTAGGCAACCAACATTGCGCCGATTCCCAAGAGAGTTAAGAGAAGATGAAATATTTGTATCTCCTATCATATATATCGCACGACGTTGAATTCGATACAGAAGCTCCTAATATGATCTTGAAGCCCCTGCCCAAATGTGGGAATTGTACTTCATTTTCTGCCTTCTATATGAGGTATAGATAACGCGAAGATCAGATGGAGTGAAGTATTTCTTGCACCGTTCCTAGACACAAATCCTAGACACTTGGCCGCTTCTTTCGACACATTGAAAATGTGATCATTCCAACGAAGATCTGATTGTATCGATATGCCCAGAACGTCAAGAGCATCTGACTCCACAAGATCTACACCGTTTATATTCAGGGTGCTAAGGGACAGTTCATTCGTTTGTGGGTTAACAGGCAACACTGGGTCTTGCTAGCATTAAATTCTCCTCTATTAGCAAGACCCCACTCGCAGATTTTTCTCAAGTCATTGTTAAGTGTGTCATTCATAATTTGCCTTTTTCTCTCAATCTCCACAGAGAATGGGCGTTTTTTGAAGAAATATGAATGGCAAATGCTGCTGTCGTCCTCAAAAGAATGAATTGGGTTGTAGGTCAACGACAGAAGGTCGTTGATAAAAACCAAGAACAAAGTTGGCAATAGGACTGAACCCTGCTGTACTCCTGCGTTGATAGCGTGCTTATTTGACGAAATTCCGTCGACAACAACACGGATACTTCGGTCCTTAAGGAAACACGTGACCCACTGAGCAAAGTTAACACCGACACCAAATGCAATTAATTTTGACACAAGCGCTTTATGCCACACTCGGAGGAACGCCATCAGGTCACCAGTAGAGCGGGCCCTACGAAACCATCACTAAGCAGTTCGTTGTGCTCCAGATAGTTCATTAGGTTGAAGTTAATTATGCTCTCCATAACTTTGGCGAGCGTGGAGGCTATCGCTATGGGCCGGTAGTTTGCAGGGTTCGTGGCATCGCCCTTTTTTGGTACCGTCTGGACATTTGCGACCTTCCAACAATATGGAAATACTCCTGTCCTCTAGGAGATGTTGAAAAGGTTTCGCAAAGGCCGAGCCAGTGTAGAAGCACACGCTTTAAGCACAATTTCGATTTGGTTTGGTTTTGGATTTGGTTTTCTAATAAATAAACCACTCTAAGAACACAATTCGATTCAAATCGGAGATGGTCAGTGCAACTGATATTACACTTTAATGTGAAATGGACGTTAAATAAAATGTCAAGGCACCCAAGTAAAATTAAAACGGCCGCAGTTCGCTGTTTTTTTTTAGGCAATGTTTCACATTGTTTTGCCTTGCGTCCCTTGCTCGACGAGTAATTATTTTTCTCCGGATCTAGTTTTCAATAATAGTACTACTATTAAGGGGGGACGCACCAAGAAGAAAATCAATTTTCCTAAATTTTTTTAAAGGAAGACTGCAGCAGTAATAAAATAGATTCTTTTTATAAATGATAATACACATTTTTATGAATATGTAATTTTTTTTTTATTGAAAAATATCCAATATTCTTCGAGTAGTCTCGTGATCCGTGAAGTACCGTAAATAAAAGGCACTCCACGGTACGCACTCTTTCTTCATCTGTAATCATCAAAATCAAAAAACCAAAGAGATTATTGAGCTGGACAATACAATCTAGTATTTGTCACTATTATGTATACAATAAGCACAAAAAATTGCAATCGGTTCATTAGTTTCATTAGTTTTTGAGATCTCTTGCGTACCGACTTCAAAAACATGATTTCGAGAAAAACGCATTTTAAAGTTGAGCAATGAATAAATCGCCTTATTATAAATTTCGAACGTTTTAACTAAATCGTCCAAAACTCTGTTATTTTTTTTGGAATTTTTGCATACTGCTTTCACTAGACATTCTTACGAGGTTAAGCATGAAGAAAAGCAAAAAAACAAAAAATACATAATTTTTGAAATTTCTCGATGCGTTTTCCCCCTTAAACCGATTTTAATGAGAATATTTGAAAAATGTACATGGTAAGAAATACTGGAATATATTTTATTACAAGCGTAGTATTACAAAAATATATTAAATTCAAAAAGTATTAAATGTAAGACATTATAATAGTTTTATTACTGATTTTAAATAATTTTTGTATTTACCTGTATAATAAACTGTGAAATAAATTTATCAGTATGGAAAATATAATGTTTGATTTTTAAGCAGGGTGCGGAAAAATTCGTTCGCAATTGATTAAAATACGATCTTTGCGTTAATTTTTTTGCTGTGTGTGTGAATTTTTCAAACGAAAAATTCAAAAGCAAGCGAACGTTCGCAATCGAATGAGGAACGATCTGCTTGCGTCGTTTTTTTTAATCACTGATAAATTTGTCACCTTCGTATTTTTTCAAACGAATTTTTCACACAACAACAAAAAGCATCAAACGTTCGTTTGTTATCGTTCATTAAAAATGAGCGTTTGAAGAAAAAATTCAGGAACGTTTGTTTGTACGTGAAATTGTTAGACAAAATATACGTTTTTTGTATTTGTGTATACGCTGAAAAAATTTAAGAAGAAACAAAACTACATGTGGACTGGATATGGAATGTACCTGCCTATGAACCTGCCTATGTCATACAAAAAATACTAAAGATACATTTGTCATACAAAATATAAAATACCAAAGATACATTTGTCGACTACGTTTTCTACTACTTGTTTTTTTTTATACACTAGGACACAATTAATTAAATACAAATGACGCTAAGTCAATAAATTTTTATTATTTTCTTAATTGATCTTTTTCTTTTTAGCAGTAAGCACAAATATATGGAAAAAGTTCTTAAAAAAAAAAAACTCAGCGAAACACTGAAACACTACTTTTTTTTTTTTGGAATACTACACAACCCTGGCTGTCATTTTTTCAAAAGCGTAAAATTATTTTTGTTTACATAAAATAAGGGTATGTCAAATATCTGGATAATCTTAATGATTGAATCATGGATTGTATTACTTAAAAGAATTTCTGAATGAGTGAATTTCTGAGTGAAGATAAAAGTATTAAGTACTGCATCTTGTACAATTTTACATAAATCAGGCCATGGCTGAATATAACACACAACCTTCATGCAGCAAAACACAGTGTTGCGTTGGTAAGTACAATGAGAGTTTAGTAAATACATAAATAAATTAATAAATAAATAAATAAATACATAACGAACATATACATAAAATTGTACCCGTGGTATCCGATGACAACCACACTTCATAAGATTTTAATTCATGGGGCCAAAATAGTCAATGCAGCTTTGCTTTCTATTGGGCAGTTGAGTGAGGAAGGCCTAGAATGTTCAAACAAGGACTTTAAAAACTTTAGAGGAAACTATAGCAGAAAGAAAAGCTGCGTTGACAACTTAGAAGACATTTTTAACAGATTACTTGTTTCTTCAGATCCTTTTATAACTTGCTCTCGCATATTGCCAGTTGTAACAAACCGAAGATATTTTTTTGCTGGAGCAATGGACTTAATATAACCCTCAACACATAATAAACCCTGTAGGAAAATCAACTAGTTTAAAAGTAGTTGACAACTACTTGACAAATAACAACTAGTTGAAATTCTGACTTTTTTCCATAGAACGAACTAACATATTTTGTATGGTGATGTCCGCTAAATAAGTCAATTGACTTTCGTCTGCATATATTTTCAACTGCTTGTTAAACTAGTTAAATTTAAACTGTTTTTTTAATTACTTTAAATTAACCAATTAAAAACTATTACTGAAGAATGAATTTAAAAGCATAACAATTTTAAATTTCTATACATCGAAGAGATCATTTTTTTGACTGTTTTGAAAAATACATACATAAATCATGACAAAAGAAACATGCCTGGTCAACACAAATAAATTCTGAAATATAAAATCTGAAAGTAAAATTTAAACAAAGTTAAAAGTGATCAGAGGTTTTTAATGGAAAATTATGAAATGTCGTTCTTTATTTGATAAAATAATTCAAAAGTGATTCATGCCAAGCTTCATTGCCAGTTAATTAAAAAAAGGACTAGTAATTACATTCAAGGAGCACAACAGAAGTACGCTGCGATGGTAGATATAATTTCAATATTCCTTTCTTCATTGGACTATTTCTGCTTCCAACAGGTGATAGTTCCAGAAGCTGAAGGCTGGAGCGCTTATATGTGACCATGCCTACCACGAAAGTTTACAAAAACGGGCACGCCACCGCCTGGGTACATGAGCGAAGGTGCCGATCCAATTGATCGGAATTGTGTGGGTACTGCGCCTGTTATTTAACACGAGCCAGCTTTTTGATGTTTCATTTCAAAATATGAGCTAGACAAGCGTGTCAGCGGGATTTTCCACGCTTTGCAACTATCAGTCATGGTCGATGGACACACCGATATTTTGCTTAGTGCTTTTTTTAAGTGTTAATCGCAATGAAGTGATGGAGCAGACTTGACGCTACGTAGGGAAAGGCGTGCGTCTTTACTATTGAAGTGATGAGGTGTTTTCTGAAAGGTTAAGCAATGCATCAATTTCCGTACAGAGTTCAAATTGTGCAATGTTTGCTAAACACTACCAGTTTGTAATTTGAATATCTTAAATAATAAAGAATTTTTAATCGATTCACAGGGCTTAGAGGCAGTTTATTAGTTTTAAAGTGTGTTTACAACTTGTAGCTCAATGTCGTAAATAAAAAATATGTCTTTTTGAAACAAAATGTTAGTGAAGCCTAAAGTTAATAATATTTGATGAAATAACATGGTTAAATATTTATAAACTTGTAATCTAATAAAAATTTGCTATTAAAAAATAGCAAATAGCAAAAAATAGGTTGCCGCCTTAATATAATTCAAAGTAGTTTGTCAACCACTTGTTTTTAAGTAGTATTTCAATTACTTCATATATAATGCAATAAAAACTATTTAGAATTGAAGTGGATCCCGCCTTAATATAATTCAAAGTACTTCATATACTAGTTTATTTTCAATTAGTTTTTTAACTAGTTGTTTTTCAAAACAAGTTAGTTTGTTCGTATAGGGAAGGTTCAACGTGGCTTGGATCGGACGATTCCAATCTTGAGGAATAAGAGATATTTTCAACTGTAGCTCAACACTTTGCTAAAACAATAACTTTTTGAATTTTTTTATTTTTTTCAAATACTTACTTTAGTTTTTCTTTAATTTGTTTTACGAACTTATAATTTTTTTATATTGTGGTTTAATTTTTTTATATACATAATATGCATTTTTAACACTAACTAACAAATTTTATAATGAAAATAAAGTTAAAAAAATAAAGTTTTGTGTTTAATTAATGTTACCCTGGTTTCTAGTGGGCGAACAAAGCTGTCAATTAGTTAAATTGATTAAAAATCATATTGAAATATTTTAAAACTTCCTCGGTGTAAGTTTTTTTAAAAAGCTTAATGATGGTGTAATTCATAGTTGCCAATGCGTTAAGCGAAGGTCGTGAATGGGTTAAATCATTTATAATTTGTACAATAATATAATCAAATGAGCTTGACGTATTTGGCGTTTAAAAAATATATTGGTCACCAATGGGTTAAAAAATGGTTAACAATGGGTTAAGTTGACTAAATTTGCAGCAAAAGAATAGATCAAGAGACTTTGATGGAAAAAAAATGATTTTAGAACTTGGAGCACCCTTTATATGGGGGCTGCCCCAGTGTGAAACGGTGTAATAAAGGATGGTTAAATTTTAACGGCCGATGTTGAATGTGAACCACACCTAAACGTCAAATTTTTTTCTGCATTTCATTTGACATTTGTCAATTTCAGACTAATTCCATTTGAACCATGGAAAGACACGCAAGAACTAAGGCCTCTTGACCATTTCAAGCGTCGTCAATGGTCAGAATGGTGGCAAGAAATCGCAACAGTGGATGATCAATTTTCGAAGAAAATCATCTCCAGTGATGAGGCATATTTTCACCTCAGTGGATTCGTCAATAAGCTTTTTTGGGGGTTATTTGAAGGAAAAGGTGTACGTCGATAAGCCAGTAACAATTCAATAGCTAAAGGATGAGATAATTCGGCACATTAACGGCATAGAACCTCACTTATGCCTCAGCGTCATCGAAAATTTTGGACCATCGGATGGAGGTGTGCCGCCGAGGTCGCAGCCTCCAATTGTTTGTTCCATACATAATTAAGCCATACCAATATTATCATAATAAAAAGAAATGACAATAATTTAATAAATAATTTCTGTTTTATTCAAAATCAACATCGGCCCTTAAAATTTAACCACCCTTTAGTTATTGGGCAATCTTGCACACCGATTTTAAAAGACCTGTTTCGAGAAAAACGCGTTTAAATTTTCAAAACAACTTTTTGTGTACTTTTTATAATATAACTACTCTTCAATAATTTTTTCGGTTAGAAAAATTTATAACAAAAAAATCTAGACCATAAACATAAAATCTGTTAAATATTTTTGCAGAAATGCTTTGTGGAAAGAGTAAAAACGTGGTTTTGAAAAAAACGAAATTTTGTGAAATTTTGTGATAAAAATAAAAAACTGTTTTTTTTTTAACTAAGCAGACTTCTGCGATTCCGGGTGTATACAGTAAGCCTTATGCTGGCTCATATTCTGCTGGCACCTGACCTTTTTCTTTTTGCCGGTCCGATTTTAAATTTTTGGCCAATTCAGTACTGCGACGTTAGGCGATGTTTATTCGTATATAAATTCAATAAAAGCTAAAAGGGGGGGGGGGGAGGGGGCGGGGTGCGAGAATAATAGTCATCTGTTCAATTTTAGAAATAAAAACACGTTTGACGGCGTGCACAAAACAGACTAAAAAGTATAGTCAGAGGAGGAATTTTGAATATTACATATTCTTCAGACATATACTCGTATGAAGTGATTTCGAAAAAAAAATATCGATTCTCAAAAAAAGATTACACAAAATGTCCATTAAATGATAGTGCAATATAAGTGCGTTATTTACCAACGCTTTAGTAATAATACTAAAATTTATGCATTACTTTGCTAAGAAATTCATGAAAAGTAAAAATTAGTGCACTAAAGCTATTATAGTTAATGGCAATGAAATCATTTTTACACTAAAAAAAATTTTCTTTAATTTTATGTAAAAGTAATGTTAATCGCCTAGGTCTTGTAAGAAGTAACCACCAAAAACTCTTCATTGAATGCAAACTCAAATATTAAAATTTGAGTTTCATATATTTTCTTGCATCTACTTTTTTTTCAAACTGCTTATCTTAGATTTGACCATAAAATTTTAATTGCACAAAAAAAAAAACAAATTATATAAAATATTCAGGACTCAATTGGTCACTTTTATTTGCATATATGAGTTTCTGAATCCATGCATAATATAAAAAGGAATATAACTGCATATCTTTATAAAAAAAAATTAAATGTAGACTTTAATCTTCACTTTGGTTGTTCTTATTATTTCAAACACGACTCAATGGGTTATTCTTATTATAAATTGCTATAGGTATTAAGTCCATCCCATGGAAGCATTTTGAGATATTAAGCATTTTATAGCAACTTTGTTTCTATGTTTTTGCTATCATGCACCCTACAGTTCGACCTTGGAATTAAATTCTTGCAATTCTGTGGCAATATGCATACTTTTTTATTTATTTTAAAATGCAGCGCATACTCCTATTTTATGGCTTATATCTAAATGTTTACCTTTTTACTGGAATGCTGATAGTATTTACGTGGATGCAGCGCACACATATATCTATCGACTGCCATGCATACCAAAATGACGGCGCTCTGCTGTGAAAGGGCACCGCGGAGCCAGGCCTGTACACAAGTAAGAAAACAAATTGAAAATTAGAATGTAGAAGGTTAAAAAACAAACACACACAATAGCAAGGCAAGTATAAATTAAGAATGCAGGAATGGCTGGGCTGACGTTTGTGGAAAACCCGCTAAAGTAATATAGAAAACATACAAAACCAATACAAACATATTAAAATTTAGATAGAGCCGAAAACCAACAAAGTTGGTCCTGCTAACGCTGTTAGGAAGGCCAGTAATCCTATGAAAGTCGCGTGTTGTGCAGGTAGGAGTCGATCCTATGTGTAGGAATTGTAATTTGCAGCTCAAATTGTTATTATTGTGGCACGTACATTTTATGGATAGTTTTAATGAGTTATGATTATTACATAAAGTTACATTTTCCATACATAATTATTATTGTGTGGCTTTCTAGATTTTTTCAATCTAGTGCTTGGTTTTTATTGTTTACACTTTAAGTGTGCTTTCTTTTTTTTTTGCAAAGTTCTATACGTATATGAGACTTTCGAAATCTAGTCTGTAACTTTAAGTTCTTTAATTTTTCAACAAAACTATTAATATTTAATAATGAATGTTATCTTTGAACCGAATGAGATTGCTATTTCTTATTTTTAACCTATATTAAAAGGTACATAAGACATTATTTGTTTTTGCTAGGCCTTGACATTTAAAACCTTTTCATGGCATCGACCAATTTATCTCTGCATAATAAATAAGCTTAATTTTCGTAGCCTATTCCTCTGATGCTGCCAACACGTAAGCCTATTCCATTTATTTTACACACATACAGACACACTCGTATATACGACACTTATTCATGTTAACAGCTCGATAACAAGCATAAGCAACAAATTGAATTATGACTTTATTTATATACACGCCTTCGCCTTTGCAAATTTCTTACCTGTATTTGGCAAAAGATTTCACCGTACGGCCAACAATGGAATAAAGCTGGCAGTAGTCCAAACGGCGTGATTAGCAAACCAATCGTCAGATCATTAAGAGCCAAGGATGTGAGTAAATAGCGGGGCTAAAATATATAAACGTAAATGTACATAAATTAAATATGCATACATATTTGGGTCACATGGAAAGCAAGTAGAAAAACATAAACAATGCAGTAAAAATCTATGTTTTGAGTAGTCAGCAAAAGTAATTCATAAATGAAGTAAACTTAAATCCACATAATCTGTTAAACATGCTTAAGATCTTGAATCGTCAAGATCTCTTAATTTAATATCAGACATATAAACAAAAAAAAAAAAAAAAAAAAAATAATTGCCCATTGCAGCCCTTGAAAGGACTTTGACAGGGCTTCTTACGATAACAATTGCGTTGTGCGTGTTGTGAAATGTTTGATCACAAATTATCGACACCTACTACACTCAGAAAAAAAATCCATTTTAAAATCAAAAACCACCAGTTTTTGGTTGGAAAATTTAAAATTTTCTTATTTGTAATTGAACTAGCTTATACCGCTTATCCCCTAAAAGAGGGCGTAGCTTTAGAGAAGTCATGCTTTTATAGCAAGTTCGTACCGAGTTTCACTGATATGTGACTAATTTTGAAAGCTATACCGAAAAGTTTGGGTGCTGCAAAAGTACCACGCCCCTCATCCAACACCCATAAAATGTTACCAATGGAACGGCATGTATAAATTGAGGTCGAATACTGAATTCCGAGGCTGTGCGACTTATAATTTGAAAACTGTTCGATATCGAAAATTTGAGGTGTATTTAAGGTGCCCTTTACGATCGGCACCAGACTTCACAGGAACCCTCTCAAGGCTTTGTTATAAAAATTGGCTTAGCGGTTTCGGAGTCTTTACGTGATATACACATATATCCTCATACAGCCATGGTCACATAAATAGCACAAATGAGAAATTATTTTTTAAACGTTTCATTTGAACCTAATAATGCATTCATTAACAGTAGTTCTAATTTTTTGAGATTCCAGTGTGACGTTGTCTAAAACTCCGAGAGAGATGTACAGTTACTTACTTTTATTTGCTCAGGCCATCTCTTTCTGTATAAGCATGTACAATCTGCTGTGGTCATATAGATAGCACACATGTTAGTTGGTGAATAAAAGTTAACAAGATCGGGTGTTTGTACAAATTTTAGAGTTTTATTCAGTTAATTTCGGCGATTCTAAATAAAATGGGTCGTGGCAAGCATTACATCCCGGAAAAAGGTCTATAATTCACGAACTAAGTCGAAGAGGCAAATCACCATCTGAAATCGCGGATATTCTCAAAATTTCGCGAAAAATGGTCTATAATGCACTCAAGCTGGTTACATGAAATGGTTCAAATAAATTCGAGAATAAGCCGCGCAATCCTAGACCGCGTAAAACCACCGCTTCTACTAATAGACTTATAGTTCGCAAAAGTAGGGCTGATCCTTTCAAGTCAGCAAAGCAAATTATGAGGGAAATAAATGAAAAAAAATAACCTTAATGTTTCAAGAAAACTAGTATCTAGGAGACTACATGAAGCTAATCTTGATGGACGCATTACCCAAAGAAAGCCGCTCTTAACAAAAAAAAAATTTAAAGGATCGTTTAGCGTTTGCAAGGGCCCTTGTGAATAAGTGGCCCATGTGACCCATTTTGGAAGAACGTGCTCTGGACTGACGAAACTAAATTTAATAGGGTTGGACCAGATGGAAAAACTTTCATTCGGCGCCCCAAAGCCGAGAGTTGAATCCGAAGTATTCAAAAAAATCATTAAAGCATGAGTGAGGAAATTTAATGGCTTAGAGAGCTTTTTCCTGGCACGGCGTTGGGCCAATTTTTCGTATACCAGGAATAATGGATAAAAATATGTGTATTAGATATTCTAAATAACCAGATGGAACCATTTGTATTTGAGAACATGCCTATTAGGTGAATTTTTATGCACGATAATGATCCAAAACACACAGCAAAGGCTGTGATTGATTGGCTAAAAAAGGAAAAAATAAATATTTTGAATTGGCCCAGACCTCAATCCCATAGAAAATTTATGGGATTGGTGAAGGTCAGCATAAGCAAACAAAATTTTCGAAATTAAGATGAGTTATGGAGTGAAATTGAGAAGGCTCGGTACTCTATTTCGAAGGATAGGGTCAAGAAGCTTGTGGAGAATATGTCACGAAGATGTCGGGCTGTTTTTGACAATTCGGGATATAGTACCAAATACTAGTAAGCATATTCGTTAGTTCATTGTAAAATAAAAATAAATCTCATGTCTTTTTTTTCAGAAACCAAATTGTGCTATTTATACGTCCACCCCAGCTAAGGAGCAATTTCAGATTTTTCATTAATTTTCTAATTTTTAATTCGTAATTACAAAGTTACTACTGATTTTAAGTTTATAATGTTTAAACTCAAATAACATGAAATAAATTCATGGTTTCCTCTATGTATTTTATTTAAATTTATGTGAACCATCCTACATGTATATTTGTGCTATTTATGTGTCCACGGCTGTACGTACATACATTAAATCGCCTCACGCTCCTTAGAAAAAAAAGTTGTTCAGTCCGGTTCTTAAAAATAATCCATGGCTTACTTTATGATGATCCCCAAAATATTTCCACTAAAAATATTGGCCATACCAGGTAGTTAAAAAAAAACAAACGGTCAGAAATAAGAATAATAAAAAAGATCTTTTGCACCAAAAAATCTTAAATTTTTTTCATTGGACCAAAGATAACGCGGACTTTTATGGATTGTTTTTACTTTTTTATATTATTTACACTAAAATTCAAATGAATTTTTTCCCATACTACTTTTATTCAAATAAATTGTAAAATGTAAAAAATATGTAAATTTTTTTGTAATTTCAATCAATTTAATTCTTAATTTGCACTTTATTTTATCATCAATAGATAATTTATTTGACCAAAAGTAACATGGCAAGACAAAAAAAAAAAAATATATATATATTTTAATTTGAATTTTAGTGAAAATAATATAAAAAAAGTTAAAAAATTAATGAAAATCCGCATTACCTCTGGTCCGACTGTAAAAACTTAAATTGGTGCAGATTGGAAGAAATTTTTCATTACTATTATTTCTGACCGTTTGTTATTTTTAAGTACTACACCAGCAAATATTTAAATATTTATTTATTTTTTGAGCATATTTCAAACCATTCCATGCCATACAGGTTGAGGTGCGTGGCTTGTATGCCATAGAACCCAGGTTCGAATTCCTCTGACACAGAAAGTTTTTCAATTGAATTAATTTTTCTGTTCGGCCGTCAGCTCTCTGTAAACAATGGCAAGCCTCAAAGAGTAAAAACTGCCATAAAAAGCTTCTTGAGAACATAAGCCGTTCGGAGTCGGCATAAAACTTGTAGGTCCAGTTCTCGACCATTTTGGTTCAAACATTCCATAGCACGCATATCACAATTGATCATAAGAAGCTCGGTCAAAGTCCTTTCAAGGGCTGAAATTGGACATTTCGTTTTTGTTTTATTCGCGGGTGGTGCAAGTGAGCGTGGCAAATAATATATATATATATATTAAATGCCACTTAGAGCAACTGCATATCAAGTGCTGCTATCAAAACGTGTAAAACTCAGGAATAAGTATGATTTCGAAAAAGTCGGCGTGGATATGGTGCGACCACGCCCATTTTTTAACAGTTGTCGACAGTGACTATATGAACTAAATTACCAAATCTTAGTCTTCTACGGTAAAAGCCGTCTGATATAAGGCATTTTTACTGATTTATGGGCGGTAAAAGTGGGCGTGACAACACTTATATATACATAGTGACTGCCACTTGGACCCATAGCACCTGCATACCAAGATTCACTATCAAAACGTGTACAACTCAGGAATAAGCATGATTTCGATAAAGTGGGCGTAGATATAGTACGGTCATGACCATTTTTTTACATTGGCTAACAGTAACCGTACGAACTATATTACCAAATCTTAGTCTTCTACCGCAAAAGCCGTCTGATAGAAAGCATTTTTACTGATTTGTGGGCAGTAAAAGTGGGCGTGACAACATTTATACATACTGCCACATTTATAGTGACTGCCACTTGGATCCATAGCACCTGCATACCAAGATTCACTATCAAAACTTGAACATCTCAGGAATTAAAATGATTTCTGAAAAGTGGGCGTAGATATAGTGTGACCACGCCCATTTTTTGTACAGTCACCGAAAGTAACTATCTGAACAAAATTACCAAATTTTAGTTTTATACGATTAAAACCGTCTGATATATAGCATTTTTATTGGTTTGTGGGCGATAGAGCCAATCTGGGTTGCATGGGAGGTACCACGCCCTCTTGACCAATCAACACTAAACTTCACAGGACACTCACAGAATGTTGTTTCAGTATACCTTAAAATTTCATAAAGATTGGTTCGGTGGTTTTGGAGTCTATACATGATATACACACATACCCACATACCCACATCCATTGTTATATATATAGAAGATTTATATTTAAAATAAAAATATTTTCCTTTACCTTAAGAAACTAGTCCCCGTATTCGTAAACGTTGACTAACAGTTGCCTATATTTTTTATGTGGAAAAATGTATGGACAAAATTTAGTCAACAGTTAGTCAACGTTTATGAACACGGGCATAAGAATTTAAATTTAAAAATCGGCTGGGCACCGAAGGTTAAATACCCGCCCGCGACCGTATTGAAGTATATTCGAAGTCTTTAGCCACGACAGACACGATGACATTCAGTTTTATATATTTACAAAAGTTTTCCTATTTTGATGACGTCGCTTAATATGGGAGGTAGGCGTGGTGGTCATCCGAGTTTGCCAATAAAGATGGTTCATGTTATATATCAAAGCTCATGTGCAAAATTTCAAGACATTTCTTTAATTTTTGTGGATTTTTAAAAAATTTTTGTTTAAAATAAAGCCACTTTGTATGGGAAGTAGGCGTGCTTATCATCCGATTTTGTCAAATATCATAGTGATATACAGCCACTTTGTATGGGAGGTAGGTGTGGTTTTTATCCGATTTTGCAAAATATCATAGAGATGGTGCAAATTATATATCAAATCTCATGTGTAAAATTTCAAGACATTTCTTAAATTTTTGTGGATTTTTAAGGATTTTTGTTTGAAATAAAGCCACTTTGTATGGGAAAAGATGTGGTTTCATCTGATTTTGCCCAATATCATAGAGATGGTTAATATTATATATCAAAGCTCATGTGCAAAATTTCAATACCATTCTTTATTCTGAGCGGATTTTAAAAACATTTTACGGTTAGTATAAAGCCACTGTGTATGGGAGGTAGGCGGGGTTTTAATCCGATTTGGCTCATTTTCGAACTTGATCTGTCGTCGCAATAGCTTTTAAATTACGGCTGTAATCGTGTCGACAGACAGATAGACACACGAAAATTAACTAAGGTGGGTACTGATCAAAAATATATATATTTTCTGTACCTGCTACACCTCCTTATTCCGTTGGGATTTTTAACCCCCAAAGTTTCTTTTTAGTAAGAGAGAAAAAGCTAGTATAACTTATTTATACTTTGCTCGCCTGTGGACAACAAATCTATAGCCTTCAGCATAGGACATCAGACCCTCGACATTGTCGGTAGTGAGAGTTTGAACACTGCAAAAACAACCCCTTAGTCATCGGTGCTGAGCGCGGTCGCAAAATATTTGTCTACGTCATTTATTTTTAAAGTCAATTACGTCACTGCTCGATAATAGTTGCTGCATAGAAAAATCGACAGACTGGCACGCGGGAGGCTAAGGTTCAATTCCCTTGGTGTTAATTTTCAAATTGATTATAAATATACACAAATATATTAGACTTACAGAAATACAATAAACACCAGCTTAAATAATTTTTTTTGATATATTAAATTTTTAAGAAAATTTTTTGATACTCCTAAAATACTCCTTTTTGTTTCAAAAATAATGTTGCTTTTTCTGTCATATAAAAATTGCATTTTGATTAAAAAAAAAAATTTCTTTGGCGCTAAAGCAAGTAGAATTTCTTTAAAATTTAGTAAATTGTCTTTGATTAGGAAGCTTTTTTGAGTGTCAACGGCTTATGTTCTCAACAAGCTTTACATGTTAGTTTTTACTCTCTGAGATTGCACATTGTCTGCAGAGATGTGACGGCCGAACAGAAAAATTAATTCAATTGAAAAAAATTCTGCCTCAGATGATGGGATTTGAACCTGGGTTCATTCGCATACCAGCACGCATCTTAACCAGTACGGCACAGCCGCTACTTATATAAGACATCTACACGGTAGAAAAATTCAGGTCTAAATTTTCAACCATCTATTCGTTGAATATCCTAATATATAAAAAGCAAGCACATTGCTCTGCACCCAATATCGCTCAAACTGCAATTATTTTTTTTGATTATTCCAGTTTCTTCCCAACATGTACTGTCCTGAAAGATGTTCAGCCTGCAAGTATGCACAAAAAATTCATTTGATACTTATTATTGATATGATTGCCTTTTATGTATGTGCATACTTTCAGGCTGAACATTTTTCAGAAAATTATGTTGTAAAAGTACTGTAATAACGGCAAAAAGTAATTACAGTTTGAGCAAAATTGGTTCACGCATTAAAGAGAACACCAATTATTAACACAAAATGCAAGTTATTTATATATATATATAGAGGCTTTTATTTTTATATGTTCATTTTGGCGGGTTTTTACTCCAACAGCATCCCTTGCGTTCGCTCCTGGTACTCAGATTATAAAAAAATGGATCAAACCCACACCTACACCTCAAACAAACTGACTTCATAAAAATAATAAAACCTGCATTACTTTGAATATAATTAAACATCTTTTCTTTGGATGTATTGGAAACATCTGTTCTTTCCATAACTCAATCCCCATACTTATCCTTTCAACTAACTCACCTGCTGATGTATATACGGTGTATAACGGCGATTATTTATCACGAATATAACGAGCGCATTTGCTCCAATCACGCCCAGTGTTAGGATTAGTATGAGGAGCGCTTCTATGGTTTCCGCAAAACCGATGTGTATGATGAAATTGTGGCTGGTGTAGCGTGGATGTGAACAGCTGGAATTCTTAACGGTTGGCGGCACAAGCAGCGCACCAGATTTAAGTTCCATGGCAAAACTATGGGGAGAAAAGAATAAAAAAAAGAAAATAGATATTGGCGCGAAAAAAATTGTTATAATTTGTATAAAAAAAAAGATATTTTTTCTGTAAAATAACAACAATGCAAATCAATTGCATGTGAATTCAAACAAATGTTGCATAAATCAATGGAACTCCATTTTTTTTGTGAGGGGGAGGGGAGAGGGAGAGGGGTTAGATTGAATTTTAAAGGAATCAATAATTCAAGCAGCAGTTGGGAAACATGGCTCATCGGACAAGGGTTAGAGTTTAAAGCCTAAATAACTTATGAGCTGCTAAGGCATAAAATTCAATCAGTATTTTTGACAAAGCAGTGGCGATCAATTTTTGTATAGCAAGCAGGTTTTCGGAATAATAAATATGAGCTATTTTTTTTTTTTTTTTGCATGTTCTCGGTAAGATAATAAAATTCAACATGAGGGAAGGATTAAAGGTGTTGGGTTTTCTGGTATTACTTTTCGTCTATAAAATTGTTTAGAGGATGGGTAAATAGGATGGGGTTTGCTCATCAAAAACTAATAAACAAGTTTGAAAGCTTTTGATAAACAGTCAGGTTGAATTATTTATTTTAATTCAAATAGGCAGAGAAGTAATTGTTGCTTCGCGATGTCATTTTTGTTTATATTCTAGTAAGATAAACTTGAGAATCTTCAGTTGCTTAATAATAGCACGATAAACGACAAGAAAAGCAATAATCAGACCTGAAGCAGCTTAATTTTTTATTTTAATTATTTATCTGACAAAAATTAAGTGTCTGTAAAATAGCGAAGAACTTGTCGAAGAAAAAAAAGGTATAAAGTATCAAGATGGAAAACTGTTCAGTTTTTCACTGCGTTATCAGCATTCATTATAATTTCGCGTCTACATTTTTCACCGGATGTTCGCCATTTTTCGCATTTTCCTGTCAAATTATAATATAACAAATTATGCCAAGGCGCAGTATTTCCAGCAGGATGGTAGCAGTTGAGCTTATTTTTTTTTGCTTTTCTGCTGTTGTGGTTGTTGTTTTTTGTTGTTGTTGTTGAAGTTACTAGCAGCGGTATTTCTTCTGCTGCTGTTACCGCGGTTGTAACTTTTTGTGCCGAAAAAGAGTGGCATAGCGAGAGAAACGTTGGGAAATATTGTGCAGATTGATTGCATACTTCGCAAATGTTGTCACATTCAACAGCGCATTATCAACAGTATTCATGCAATTTGACAAAAAGAACAAAAACAAAAAAATAAAAAAAGGACAGGAAGGGAAACTAAAGAGCAGCAAATATTTTATCCTTACATTGCTACCATTTGTCTGTCTAGCATAGCGGGCATGTTTTTAATATATGTATCAAGCAGGCGTTCTCTTCCCTTAATCGAGT